>DF357281.1:0-39781 GCA_000787875.1 Solanum virginianum | reverse complement strand
CGGATCAAATCATGATTAATAAATAATTTTAATATTGCTAATACACCATATTAGATAAAATCAGTATTTTCTTTGTTTCAATTAACTTCATCCTGAGTTGTAAGAGGAAGAAAGAGAGAGAAACACAAGTTGCCACAACCCTCGGTTTGATCTTTGGCCCCCTTTATAGCATCGAAAACCCCACAAATCTCAACAGCCCTTTTTCATCTTCTCTCTCTCTCACTTTCTACCTGTAACTTGCTCAAGTTCCACGGACAAGAAGAGAGTGTTGAGTGACTGGGGAGAATGGAAAACTATTAGTAGCTACACTATACTATATTCACTCCATTTGATTTTTGAGTAATGAAAGCTTAGTGAGATCCAGCTCTCTCTCGTGATCTCATCTAATCCACCCCAAAAACCTATACCCCCTATTTCCGCCTTTAACGCCTCGGTTACTCCATCCTCACTACTATTATACTCTTTTTTTCTCCCTTTTCACAAAGCCTAACTTCGTATTTCTCTCTCTTTCTTCGCCATATTCGAATTTGAGCTGTTGTTTGAGATTGATCCGTAGACTAGCATTTGCATTTGCATTTGCTAGATGAAAATCTGTCTTCAATGCTCAAAAAGACTCATAGTCTGAATAAGTTTTCCAGTCTGTCTGGTAGTATATACTATTAGGCCTCTGCTTCTCTTCTACTCTGTTTTCCTGGATGTATTTTCCCATAGGTGAAATTTCTATTGTTGCTCAAGTGCTGAGTGCTTAGTTCTTGACTAAGTGATATTAACCTCAATTTAGGATATTTCTTTCAAGTGGGTATTTTCCTAGGAGATTGTGTTTGAAAATTCGAGGATGTTGACTTGTATAGCGTGTTCGAAGCAGCTCAATACTGGATCTCTGCGTGAGCCGGAGGAAGATGACACGGCTGCAACACCCAGCACAAAGCAAGCCATTAAGGCTCTTACTGCTCAGGTGATTTATCTTTTTTCTCAATGAAAAAATCAACTTAAATAAGCTGCTGAAGTTGTTATTAAGTTCGATGATTTAACTGTCATTTTGATGATTTTTTAGATCAAGGATATGGCAGTAAAAGCTTCAGGAGCGTATAAGAACTGTAAGCCATGTTCTGGGGGTTCAAATCACAACCAAAACCCTAACTATGCTGATTCTGAAACTGGGTCTGTGTCTGGAAGATTTCATTACTCGTATAAAAGGACAGGGAGTTCAAATTCGACACCAAGGGTGTGGGGTAAGGGAATGAAAGAGAGAATGAAAGTTCTTTCCAGTGGGGAGAGTACGCCGATATCAGTAAGTGGCCGGAGTGAGTCGGTCGCCGGTATGGACGATGATGAATCTAAAGAATGGGTTGCTCAGGTGGAACCTGGTGTTCTAATCACGTTTGTTTCTCTAACTGAAGGTGGAAACGTTATAGATACACCTGTCCCTCAAAATCATTTCTACATGAAACGAATTCGATTCAGGTATTACATATGTGCCATTTACTTTTCTTTTTCTCTGCTTTGATCTCTTCTTTGAAAGTTCTTGTTTGTTTGCGAGTGATTACTGTTACAAT
Source organism: Solanum virginianum (assembly GCA_000787875.1). Classification (NCBI taxonomy): domain Eukaryota; kingdom Viridiplantae; phylum Streptophyta; class Magnoliopsida; order Solanales; family Solanaceae; genus Solanum; species Solanum virginianum. The sequence continues at coordinate 38,225 of DF357281.1, read as the reverse complement.
TTTTCCTGCCTTTTTAATGTGTGGCGCCGAATGACCTCTTGATGGGTCATTTTCGAGAATGTGATTGTTAATTGTACAGTATACTTTAGTTGGATATATCTACACTGTGCTGCACTATGCCCGAAATCATGGAGTGGACCAGAAGTGGGTCTTTACCAACAAGAACAACATACCCAGTGCAATCCCACTAAAAAAAGTGGGTCTTTACCAAGGCTAAAAAAAAAATACTGGCTTGCTGACTTAACAAATTGAATTTCTCGGGAGAATCTTAGTAGCTCAGTTGGCGGATTACCTAAACTCTCACCCTGTTGGTTGGTGAGGGTTCGATTCCCCTTTCCCTACCCCCAATTAAAAAAAGATTAAATTGGATCTCTCCATAGTACAAAAGAAGCATATACAATATGAGGCTTCCAGATCCTTTTAGTAAGCATTAGAAATTAACATCCCTTTTCCAGTCTTAATGGATATATCTTTTGCTTTAGTCATAGGTAAATCAAGCCTAATCATTCCTTTTTTCTTGTCCTTGAGCTTTGGGTTTCAGCTTTCATGTTTACTGGCAGGGTTAAAGGGATGATTTTGACTAGGATAAAGTGATGATTTTGGTATATGATATTAATGATCGGCGTATTCAAGCGTAACATAATTGGATAGCTTCACTCTTGCCAATATCATATGCATCTAGTTTAGGAGGGTCTCCTGTTCTACTGGCAGGTAACTGGTGTCCTCTCTTACATAGCAAATTATTGAAGGCTTGTACAAAACTACAAATAGAGCGGACCAGTTGTCTGTTTCGCATGGCTGCTCACCAGTTACTTTCTCTCAAATCTAATACTAACTGATGATCTAAATGAAATCATCCATTTGACATAGTCAGAAAATCAGACATATTTACCTTATCGTTATCCTGCTGTCACATTTCTATTATGCATGTGTGTTTAATGGTGCCGTAGAAAAAAATTGAACTTGTGGTTCTTGTCATAACATGTGATCTTTTTTTGTTTTTTATTTTCTCAACCATATGCTAAGCTATCATAGCCCTTGACAAATTTCAGCTATGACCTGTGCCTCATTAATTATGAGCATGATTTTTCTTTATTGTTGGTTACTGTTTTAGTCTATTCAACAACAACATACCAGTAAATCTCACAAATGGTTACTGTTTTAGTCTATTAATAAGTGAAATTTTAAATTTCACTCAGAAAGTAATACTCCCTTTGTTTCAATTTATTTTGAACTTTCTTTTTAGTCAATTTGAAAAAGAATTGACTGTTTTCCTTTTTAGCAACTCTTTAATTTCAACTTTCCTATGACATATTTAAGACTACAAGATTAAAAATGACATTTTGGTACATTTGGCATATTTCCAATTTAAGACCACAAGATTCAAAAATCTTTTTTCTTTTTTTTTTTTAACTCCGTGCCAAGTCTAACTATGTCAAACATATTGAAACAACGGACGGAGTTATGTATGGGAAATTAATTTCTTGCTGTTTGGAAATACATGGATTCATAGCTTTATCAGGTCATAACATTTGCAAAGACATTTTTGTTTTAATTCTCATTTTTGCTACCATTTTTGTTAATCGCAGTGCAAATCTTGAGTATGTCAGTGTGGGTTTTCACCTTCCCCTTCATAGAATGCTTCTATTTCTACCTATAATTATATAAAGTAAACTAATTAGCTTCTGCTTATTGCATGAGCCACAACTGAAAATTGTGTCTAACAAAATTGATTGTGATGAATTAAAAGCATTGTGGTCTTGCTCCTCCTGTCCCAGCACTATTTTGCTAACTCTGCTATAGCTTCAACATTAGAGTCGATGCGACACTGAAATGCTGTAATCAGTAATTTCCAGTCAAGTTCTGAGTTTGAGAATCTTCAATTGGAAGATCAGCTCAGTGTGATATTTCTTTGGTTCAGAACAAAACTTGATTGAAGTTGTAGACATGATTGGTTGTCTTTGTTGAGCTGTCAGCTCCCCTATGTCACTGCCTTTTACTGACGACTGTTATTAACTAAAGAAGCAAAGCAGTGATGTAATTCTTTGCCTTTTCTTACTGAACTGCAATAGTTGCAGCTTTCTCATGAGCATATTTTGTATGCATGGGTGACTGATCTTTTATGAATGAATACATCTTCCACCTTCCCCACAGGCCATAGTTGGTAAATTGGTTGGAAGTTCTAAAATATTACTGATGTTTTTGTCAGCCGTGAGCTATTTAACAAGTGGCAAGCTCAACGTTGGTGGGCTGAGAATTATGACAAGGTCATGGAACTATACAATGTCCGTAGGTTCAATCGACAAGCAGCACCATTGCCAATTCCTCCAAGGTCCGAAGATGAGGTGAGCCTTGTGGTTTAGCAGGAAAATGCTGCAACCATTCCTATTAAATTGCTTGGAGCAGCACTCATGCCTTCTTGCTCTTCTGTACTGTAAGTACATGTATTCACGTCTGTTTCTTATTCATTATATGTACCCTTTTTGTTTCAGAACTTGAAGCTTGAATACGCTGAGAGTAGTCCAGTAACACCTCCACTAACCAAAGAGCGTCTCCCTAGCCACTTTCATCGTTCAACAGGGGTGGGCCACTTGTCATCAGGCTCTCTTGAAAGAGATCCATCGCAATCACATCATTATTATGATGCAGGTGGTCTCACTTCGACCCCTAAGCTCTCCAACATCAGTGCCACAAAAAGCGAGACACCATCAATGGACGCTTCTGCACGGACTAGTTCTTCAAGGGAGGGTGATCGCTCAGGAGAGCTGTCGGTTAGCAATGCCAGCGATGTTGAGACCGAATGGGTTGAAGAAGACGAGCCTGGAGTCTATATCACGATTCGAGCATTGCCTGGTGGTACTCGAGAGCTTAGAAGAGTCAGGTTCAGGTTAGTAACTTTTTATGTGTTTATTAGCTCCTATTTTATAACAGGACAATATCAGAAGCATTAAATCACTCTTTATTGGACATCTTGCCTTTGGCTGACTTCTAAAACTTTATCTAGAAGTCTATAACAAACCTCTTCTTCCTTTTCATATTCTCAAGCTGATTAAAATGGACATGGGCACAATTGTGAGATACTCCCCCGTCCCAATTTATGTGGTACTATTTGACTTGGTACAAAGTTTAAGAAAGAAAGGAAGACTTTTGAAATTTGTGGTTTAGAAAACTCCTTGACCATTTGCATGACTATAAGTTATTTCATTAAGGATAAAAGGGGAATTCTAAAGTTAAGTTGTTTCCGATTATAGAAAGGTGACATTCTTTTTTTAGATGGATAATAAAGGTAAGTGTGCCACATATATTGGAATGGAGGGAGTATTACTTACATAGATGTAAGAATGGAGAAAAGAATCATTGGTGTTGAATAAAGATTCTTATTAAATAAATCTGAATATAATGTAGTTACTGAATTGAACCAACAGTCCATTTTGTTCAGCACCGCCCTCTACTCTGTGTATGAGTTCTTCTCTCTTGTGAATGGCAGCGCAGATTAGAGGGTTTTGAATATTTTATGTCTTCCTATCAGCTGAGTTATCTTATCTTAATACAAGAATGAAGTTTGTGTCTCTCTGTTTCCTGTTTCGGAAATATATTTGTTCACTTAGTCAAAATGTTCTGCTGGTTGAAGTAGTGTGGGATTTGTTTTCATACTGGTACTAGTGTATCTAAGGTTGACATCCATCTGGATATTTGAATTGCGATATTTTCTGTTGTTTTCCATGCTTTTTATATAGAGATCCTTTTTAAAATTGAGAGTCATTTCCAATGATTGTGAAAACGGATATTCTCCTTATGATCCATTAGCAAATTGAGAGATGCCTTAATGAAACGAAACACAACATCAAAATCTTGTTTCTAGTTGTGTCTCACAATTGAAAGATCCAGTAGAATATACGTTCTTTTCTGATGTGGAATGATCTTTATTTATGCAGTCGTGAAAGATTTGGAGAGATGCATGCAAGATTGTGGTGGGAAGAGAACAGGGCCAGGATACAAGAACAGTACTTGTGATTTAGGACATCATATGGAGTTAGATTCATCCATCATTGGTATCCCAATGCTCCTTTATTTGGCATCAATCTGGCTACTCTTTGTTTTCTTTCTCTTAAAAAACTAGTGCTTAGGTTGTTTTTTCCCTGGGTGAAAAGGTTTAGAGGCTTATTATTTGAGGTTGTAATGATGTGTAGTGATTGTTATAGACAGATGTTGCAAATCACACGAAACGTAGCTCATGTTAATATATATGTAGCTACTTTAATATGATTTAAGAGTACTTTTATCAACTTGTTAGATTAGAGTTTGATGACAAAATCAGTTCATTTTTACACCTATCCACATTAATATACAATATTTACCACACCCTACAATATTCTTCTTTTTGCTGTTCTATTGTTCCATCATAAAACCAACATAGATGGGGGGATTTTCATCAAGAATTCAAACACTATTACATTGAGACAAAAAAGTACATCGAACATTTTGCAAATTAAGTTTTAAACAGAAAAGAACTAAGTTGACAATTCGAGCTTGATTATCCTTAAGCCAAATTTGAGTTTTTCTAGTTGGATTTGTTCCCATAGTTTCTGAACCCGAAAGGAATGAATCATTCTGACTTTTTCTCTCGCTTCTTCTCTTCTGTGTCCTTTGATGGGGGGACTAGCAAATTGAAAATCCAAACAGCCAGCAAAGTAGCGTGAATTGGAGCGAGCCAATAAACATGTATATGCTCCTTAGTAATATGATCACCCCGCGCATAAGCCCACCCCATCACAGAAGCTGGATTCATGCATCCCCCTGTTAGATCAGAACCAAGAATGTGAAGAGTCAATTTGGATAGACTGGATATCCATGTCTTCATCAAACTACTCGCATGACTTCTTCTGGAAAGTCCAAGTGAAATGCTAACAATTGCAAATGCCAAACATCCTTCTGTCAATGCACCTTTGTGGATGTCAATGCTCAAACGAGGTCCACGTCCTGTATTTGGAAATGCCGCAATGATGAATCTAACCCCAGTAATTGAACCAAACACCTGAGCAGGAATTCTAGCAGCAACAGTGAAGACGAAATTGGTGAGATCCCCTGAGATGGCACCGGATAATACTGTGAGAGGGTTATACGCCCCACCCTTGGTAGCTTTAGCCAACCAGGCAAAGAAGAACATATTGATGACAGAAATTGCATGTTTGAGGATTTCACCTTTGAGATCATCAGCCCCATAACCCAAGATTGTGTGAACAAACATCTTGATAAGCACACTTGACCAAACCCACATGAAAGACATGATGAAATCTGAAATCACAAGCCTCCTCCGGCTTACCCCCATTTTTTCCTTCCTTTAGTTGAACGATAGGAGTTACAGAGGAAGGTTTGGAGAGACTTACCAGAGCATCAGGAAGACGACGAGGAAGACAAGAAGCAAATGAAGAGGTCTCAGAACCTCAACTTGGGAAAGGAAAGGACACATCTGGTAGTGGAGATGTGGAAAACTCTAATTCGGATGGGTTGGGGCCTGAGCCCACTAGTTACTTAAAAAAAAAGAATAAATGTTAGTATAGTAATTAATTGTGGAGACGCTTGACCTGAACACAATAAAGGGAATACTAATAACATAATTCGTTATGATTAACACTTGATTAATTTATGAGTTGGTAGGCGTTAGAGAAGCTATCAAGTACAGCTATAATCAAGATTAACGAAATTTCAGGCTTATATCTCATCGTATTATGTCAAATTATTAAAAAAATCATATATTTATTTTATGAGTATTTTTTTATCAAGTAAGTTGAAAATTAAATCGTTAAAAATAAAAAATCGTTAAAAATATCTTATTGGTTTGTTACTGATTTAGCATATTTAAAAATAAAAAATCGATAAACCGAACCGATAATACATAAAATCAAATCAAACCAACCGATGGACACTCCTACTCCCATCCCATCACCCTATACCTCTCTCCCATAATTCTTTTTTTACTTTCTATTTAGACGGTGGTTTGTCATGGTTTTATAACATACGATACTATATTATATGGTACAATATAATGTTCAGATATATTGTATGATTTGCTATTGTTTAATGATAATTTTGCCGTTTGATTTGACTTTATGGTATTGTGTTGTAAATAAATTTACAACCCTTAATTATTATACATACTAAATTTATCAATATTTATTTTAAAAAAAAAACTAAATACATACAATCAAATAGAAAACAAGCTAATATATCTTTAATGCATAAAAAAAACTTTTAAAAAGTGGACCTCAAAAAATAGATTGAAACGTGAGAGTGAGAGAGAAGATCGGAGATGGAAGAGAAGTTTCAAAAGTTAATGCGGAAGAGAATGAGTAACGTAATTGTGAAAACAATAGATATATTAGAGGAAAATTTAATAAAAAATAAATGATAAATTAAAATTATTTAAAATTAAATAAGTATATAAATGGAAAAAAAAGAAGTAAATCATGGGATACTACTAAATTACCAATTTCAAAAAGTTAGGTTTTATATGATTACAAAATTATGAAACAAAATAAACATGATTCTCTTACTCACCATACCATATTTTATACCATGAAAAACTACTATCTAAACAAGTTGTTAAAGTTATGATCGTTCAAAGTTCAATTTTGTTATAATAAAATTTTCAATTTGACCCGAGTAAAAAGACCCAAAGCAGCCAGAATTCTTAGTTTTTATATCAATAATAACTTCTAATATACTTGCATTTTATCCATCTCTCTATATGTACAAATATTTTTTAATTAATATAAGAAATCCTTTTTTTGTTTTTGGAAAAACATTCTTTAAGAAAATACTTCCAATGGATCATTGATTAAGATGTAGTTGAAGGGGAAATGGAGAGGGATTAGGATGGGAAATCGAACTTTTACCAAGTAGTTTTGATTTGAATCAGGAATTCAGGTTGATCAGCATAATCGGGCGATTATTGCACTGCCCGCTTCAATTATTGGCTTCGGTAATGTCTACTTCCTTTCACTTCATACTCTTACGATTCCTGAGGAGGTGTACAGTAACAAATTAAAATTTGAATTTCTAAAATCCCCTCATTAGTGGATGCTCGTAGAGATAGATTGAAAAAGGTATTAGGATGGGTGATTAGATAGTACGAGACACAATTTTAAATTACTGAAAATATGACCTTACACAGGAGGCAGTACTAACACTAGTAGGCAGTGGAGTGATGTTTTGCTTTTGGTCTTGTTGGTATGTGTTGTTGTACTAGCTATATTCTTGTAGTTGTAGTTTCTGATATCTATATTCATACTATTATTCTGTTTCGGTTACTGCACTATCTTGTTGTTGTTCATATTGGATTCCTTCTCTTATTAGTTGGTTATGTTTTCGTCACTGTTTTCTTCATTTTTATACGTGAAAGTGCTGATCTTTTCGGAATCAGCAGGTAAGGCCTGCACACTTCACTGGGTTGTTTTTGTTGTTATTCTTCTTCTTATATTCAGTCTTGACTATTTAATGCACGGGTTGGATAGAAAATTCCTTTTTTTTTGGTTTTAAAGAAAAATTATATTCCATGTTTGTTTGCATATGACAGTCTTTGGTTAGGAATGGAGTAGTTTAACATGTTAATTTGACTATCAAATTATATTAGTGGCCATAGAAGAAAGCTCTAACGTGTTTGTTGAAAGTTTAATAGAGAAAAACATCATATCAAAATTTACAACAACATATTTAGTGTAGTATCCCACAAGTAGGGTTTGAGGAGGGTTGGATATGCATACACTACCCTTGCCTTTGTGGCATAGGAGGCTGTTTTCGTTGTGTGAATAAGGTGTTAGTCTGTATGAGCATTCTGGACAGGCTGCAGTAACCCTATAGTATGAAGAACTGCCTGGGGGATGGATCGCACCCCTTGGCCTAGGGTATACATTCAGATTGATAGAGCCCCTCAGCTCAAAAGGAATGTTATCAAAGCAGGAATCACATCAAAATTTGAAATCTCAAAAGTTCAAAAGATTTAGCTTGTATTGAAATAGAACGGAACATTTTCTCATGTCCCCAAATAGGCATTGTGTCATATAAATTGTAACTGAAACAGTAACTGATTATGTCACAAATTTTTTGTTGTAGGCACGCCATGATGTCAGAACTAATGCAGGCTTCTCGGTTTCATCAAGTGAATTTCCATGGACGGCCTTCTCAGGGATGCAGACAATGATCTCTCAGTTTGTGCTCTCAACCGAGAACAAATGTGACCATTGCATATGCCCCACAAAGGATGAACAAAGATCAACTAAGGCAGAAGTTGTCTCGGCAAACTTCCTTCATCACGAGTCAGGTGACAAATTTTGATATCTCTAGCAATAAATCTGTCATTTTTCTGATGATTTTTTCCCCAGACACTTTGGTCGGCATAGATATGACTTCCTTAGATTATTTAGTGTATTTATTTTCATATTTGAGATGAGGAACCACCCTTCAAAGAAGTTGTCATAGCTTTGTTTTACAACCTAAACAGGTCATGGATTTAATAGTGGTTAAAGACACTAAACTAAAGAAAGTCCATTGATGTTTTGTTCTTTTGGGAATTTCCTATCATATGAGGTATTTTTCCTTGAGAATAGTCCTGTACGTACTGAAAAAGATTGTTGTAAATACTGAATGTACTGAACAAGATTGTTGTAGGTTAATTGGCTTGAAATTCCTTCAATCATTGGCTTTCCTCCTTTCAGTTCTGGATGCCTAATGCTACCTATTATTAGTGCTACAGGCTAGTTGTCATGAAATCTTCTTTTAGGTCTTCTTCGGTTGCAGGAGGTCAAGCATTTCTATGGTACCCATTTACTTTGCTACTTGAGTAGTCCTGCTAAAGGAGAAAAACCAATCTCACTGTAATTTTATTTTCTTTATTCTTGATTCAATGATTAACAAGTTGAAACTAGGCCCGGCTCTCCTTAAAGATACTGATTAAGATTTGATTGAAGTGAGCTATTCCTAGAGATATGGCACAAGTGCCTCCTAATGGATGTGAAGCTTTCCGGTGGGGTCAACTTCATAAAGTGGTTCTTGAAAAACTGTTCTCGCTGTAATTTTATTTTCTTTCTTGTTGATTTAATGACTAATAATTTGAAACTAGGTCCAACTCTCCTTAAAGATCATTGATTAAGATTTGACAGAAGTTGGATAATTCAAGAGATATAGCGCCAGTGGATGTGAGGCTTTCCGGTAGGGGCAAGAAGCTTCATACACTGGTTCTTAAGAAACCGTTTTCACTTTAATTTTATTTTCTTTCTTGTTGATTCAATGATAACAATTTGAAACTAGGTCCGACTCTCCTTAAAGATCATTGATTAAGATTTGATAGAAGTTAGCTATTCCAAGAGATATGGCGAGGGTGACTCCTAATGGGTGTGAAGCTTTCTGATAGGGACAAGAAACTTTATGAAGTGGTTCTTGCTGGATGAGATGAGTAGATGCCTTGATTTCATTTCTATAAAAAAACATGAGTGTTAGCCCTCTTGCCTTATCCTAGGAGGACAGGTTAACTTGGAACCTAGGTTGTCAGGACTAGCAAGTTTCTCAGTGAATTATCGAGGTGTGCCAAGTGGAGCTGAACCATAAAAGGAAGTTAGAGAACTCTGTTTGGTGGTTGAAGTCAAAGAACTTGCAGCAGTTATTCATTATCTTGTAGATGATTAGAATCAACACTGTCAATAAGAAGAAGCTAAAGAATTCTTTTTGGCACTTAAAGTTGAAGATCTTGCAGCAGGAAATTCTTCATTAATCAAGCTTGTCCTTTTCATTTCATGTTCGGTTATATTGGGATCAATAAAGAAGATGGGCAAGTACACCTCTTACACGATCAAATATTAATACAATTGGCAATCAAGTGTCATTACGTGTTCCTTTGGAGATCATTCCTGGATGTCGATTAATCATCTCAACTGGTACATACAAGGGAATTCCTAAAAAAGAAAATGCAATTACGTGGTGTAATATCTTGGACCCCATTTTTTTGCATTAAGATTAAGATATTTGAATATAAATGTAGATCAGAGTGATTAAGGTTGTTTGTTTTTCAACATTTCAATGTGCATAATTTATTTTTATGATTAATATACAGTTCAAATGAAAAAGTTATTAAATATTTGGAAAAATGTATAAATTTAATAAAATAAAATCATTATTTGATAAAAAATGGAACATTTATGTTTGCTAGTAATGGTTGAAATGATTTGCAATGGTGGTGGTGATGGTGATGGTGATGGTGATGGTTGGTGCTAGTGGCTAGTAATGGATGGTGGTGATAGTTATGATGGTGAAGGTGGTTGGTGTCATAGTCGCTGGCACGATGGGTGTGGTGGTGATAGTTGTGATGGTGAAGTTGGTTGATGTTAGTAGTTTGCGAAAGAATGTGTGGTGGTTGATAATGGTGTTGGTGATAGTTGGCAGAGGTGTTTGTTGTAATTGTGGAGGTGGTTGGTCATATGAATTGTCCACAATCATGGTAGTTTATGTTGCTTGGACTCTTCAAAAGTGTCAACGGATGTGTGTCGGATTCTCCGAAAGTAGTGTATTTTCGAAGAATCCAACCCGGGTGCGGTATTGAAAGTGAAGAGTGCAACTTAGGTGACGGTCGCGGCAACGAATATAATTTTAATGATGGATGTGGTTGGTGTGGTAGTGACTTGCAATAGTGGTTGACAGTGGTAGTTGATGGCAACGTTGGTTGTTGTTGACCGTGGTGATGATAATGGTAGAGGTGGGCAGTTGTGGACAAAGTGGTAGTGAAAAATTTTCAGATAAGTACCTCTTGATAATATTAACATTTTATTCAAGATTTTAATGATTAAGACCTATTCTAAACAAATAAATGTTAAAATCTTAATGTAAACAAATGTATTTAATGTCCCATTTAGATTTAGACCTCCATTAAGTGCAAACAAATGGGCCCTTAGACTTACTTTGCATGCATGGTATGGTCATTGCTGGTTATGCTTTTGTATATGTGTTGAAACTGAGTGTCATTTTAGTTTTGTCTTTATTATGTGATTGTCTTCACTTGTTCAATTTTGCTTTCTCATCTTGTGCAGGTGACGTGTAAAATTGGTTGAATTTAATGTCTTAGGGGTAGTCAATGTTGTGTTCTCTATTCCGTTTTGGTAATTTGGTCTTTTATGCTCACTTTAGTGTTGTAACTTACTATCAAAGGACATCATGAGTGAAGCCCCAGTTAGCTTTTGAGCCAGAACGGGAAATAAATTAAGATTCAGAATACTTCGTTAAAACCTAAGTGGTTGAAGCAAATGCCCACCATTTCTTCTCCGAATCCCCCTTTTACCGTCTTCAACAGCAGAGGCAGCATCAAATGCTTATGCAGAAATAATTAGCTTCACTTCAGCACTTGCATAAAAAATCAATGCTTTTGCACACGGAAGAGGTGCCGCAACCTGCACGGCTGCTGCACCAGCCACTGGGGCATCCCGAGATACATCAGGATCAGCAGCTCCAACAGCAACAACAACCTCCACAGCAGTCTTCTCCAGCAATGGTTGTCCCTAGTGGCCACAATTCTCTGAGTTTGACTGGATCAGTACCAGATGCCACTGGATCTGGAACGGCGAGTCCTAGGAGTAGTTCAAACCAGGGGCCTGATACAATCAGTTTCTTGGGAAGAGAAAGATTCAGGATTTAGTTTTACAGGTTTTCCCTTCACCTTGTTAATCTTCAAAACTTTCAGTTTTCCTCGGTTACTCAAGCTAATTGTTGGAATCAATTTTTTAACTTTTTTATTTTTCACAATCAATTAAAACAAAATTGCATAAAAAATTATGCAGAAATAATTAGCTTCACTTCAACACTTGCATCAAAAATCAATGCTTTTGCACACGGAAGAGGTACCGCAACCTGCACGGCCGCTGCACCAGCCACTGGGGCATCCCGAGATGCATCAGGATCAGCAGCTCCAACAGCAACAACAACCTCCGCAGCAGTCTTCTCCAGCAATGGTTGTCCCTGGTGGCCACAATTCTCTTAGTTTGACTGGATCAGTACCAGATGCCGCTGCATCTGGAACGACGACTCCGGGGAGTAGTTCAAACCAGGGGCCTGAAGCAAACAATCAGTTTCTTGGGAAGAGAAAGATTCAAGATTTAGTTTTACAGGTTTTCCCTTCACCTTGTTAATCTTCAAAACTTTCAGTTTTCCTCGGTTACTCAAGCCAATTGTTGGAATCAATCTTTTTAATTTTTTATTTTTCACAATCAATTAAAAAAAATTGCCTAAAAAATTATGCAGAAATAATTAGTTTCACTTCAACACTTGCATCAAAAATCAATGCTTTTGCACACGGAAGAGGTACTGCAACCTGCACGGCCGCTGCACTAGACACTGGGCATCCCGAGATGCATCAGGATCAGCAGCTCCAACAGCAACAACAACCTCTGCAGCAGTCTTCTCCAGCAATGGTTGTCCCTAGTGGCCACAATTCTCTGAGTTTGACTGGATCAGTACCAGATGTCACTGGATCTGGAACGACAACTCCTGGGAGTAGTTCAAACCAGGGGCCTGAAGCAAACAATCAGTTTCTTGGGAAGAGAAAGATTCAAGATTTAGTTTTACAGGTTTTCTCTTTACCTTGTTAATCTTCAAAACTTTCAGTTTTCCTCGGTTACTCAAGCCAATTGTTGGAATCAATTTTTTAACTTTTTTATTTTTCACAATCAATTAAAAAAAAATTGCATAGAAAAATTATGCAGAAATAATTAGCTTCACTTCAACACTTGCATCAAAAATCAATGCTTTTGCACATGGAAGAGGTACCGCAACCTGCACAGCTGCTAAACCAGCCACTGGGGCATCCTGAGATGCATTAGGATCAGCAGCTCCAACAGCTACAACAACCTCCACAGCAGTCTTCTCCAGCAATGGTTGTCCCTAGTGGCCCCAATTCTCTGAGTTTGACTGGATCAATACCAGATGCCATTGGATCTGGAACAACGACTCCTGGGAGTAGTTCAAACCAGGGGCCTGAAGCAAACATTCAGTTTCTTGGGAAGAGAAAGATTCAGGATTTAGTTTTACAGGTTTTCCCTTCACCTCGTTAATCTTGAAAACTTTCAGTTTTCCTCGGTTACTCAAGCCAATTGTTGGAATCAATTTTTTAACTTTTTTATTTTTCACAATCAATTAAAAAAAATTGCATAAGAAATTATGCAGAAATAATTAGCTTCACTTCAGCACTTGCATAAAAAATGAATGCTTTTGCACACGGAAGAGGTACTGCAACATGCACGGCCGCTGCACCAGCCGCTGGGGCATCCTGAGATGCATCAGGATCAGAAGCTCCAACAACAACAACAACCTCCGCAGCAGTCTTCTCCAGCAATGGTTGTCCCTAGTGGCCATAATTCTCTGAGTTTGACTGGATCAGTTCCAGGTGCCACTGGATCTGGAACGACGACTCCTGGGAATAGTTCAAACCAGGGGCCTGAAGCAAACAATCAGTTTCTTGGGAAGAGAAAGATTCAGGATTTAGATTTACAGGATTTCTCTTCACCTTGTTAATCTTCAAAACTTTCAGTTTTCCTCGGTTACTCAAGCCAATTGTTGGAATCAATTTTCTGTTACCTGTTTCCCCAAAAAAAAAATTGTTGGAATCAATTTTTTGACTTTTTTATTTTTCACAATCAATTAAAAAAAGAATTGATGCACAAAGTATGCGAAAGGTGACGTTTCCTTCACTTTCCTTTTTCGCTACCAGCAAACTCCAATAGAAGCTTCCAATTTACTTCAAATCACGGTAGACGGTTGTCTTAAGTATTTTGCTAAGGAAGTTGAATTTGACTAAACTGTACTACAACAACACGTACCCCGGGTGTGCATGGTATAAAGGAAAACATTTATTGAAAATGTTTTTCAATTTTCTCACGTTTGGTTAGTTTAAGTGTTTTTCCAAACTAACTTAATTTTCTCAAATTTAAGGAAAATGACTTTCCTAAAAAAAAAAATAGGAAAAACATTTTCCAAAACTCTCCTCTCACCTCAAATTACAATTTCTTTTTTGATAATGGTGTTGGTGATAGTTGGCAGAGGTGTTTGTTGTAATTGTAGAGGTGGTTGGTCATATGAATTGTCCACAATCTTGGTAGTCTATGTTGCTCGGACTCTTCAAAAGTGTCATTGGATGTGTATCGGATTCTCCAAAAGTAGTGTATTTTTGGAGAACCCGATGACCCGATATGGGTGCAGCATTAAAAGTGAAGAGTCCGTGCAACTTTGGTGACGGCGGTGGCAATGAATATAATTTTAATGATGTAGGTGGTAGGTGTGGTAGTGACTTATAATAGTGGTTGAGTGATAGTTGATGACAAAGATGGTTGGTCTTTGGCGGTTGGCAATGGTGGTGGTGGTTGGCTGTGGGTGATGATAATGGTAGAGGTGGGCAGTTGTGGACAAAGTGGTAGTGAAAATTATTCAAATAATACCTCTTAATAATATTAGTGCTTTATTCAAGAATTTATTGATTAAGATCTATTCTGAGCAAATAAATGTTAAAATTTTAATGTAAACAAATGCATTTAATGGCCTATGGTCTGAACCATTTAGGTTTAGACCTCCATTAAGTGCAAACAAATGAGCCCTTAGAGGCTTAGACTTAATTTGCATGTAGGATATGGTCATTGCTGGTTATGCTTTTGTATATATGTTAAAACTGGCTGTCGTTTAAGGTTTGTCTTTATTATACGATTGTCTTCACTTGTCTTCACTTGCCTTCACTTGTTCAATTTTGCTTTCTCCTCTTGGGCAGGTTACATGTTGGTTGAAATTAATATCTTAGCGGTAGTCAATGTCGTGTTCTCTTTTCCGTTTGGGTAATTTGGTCTTTTTGTGCTCACTTTAGTGTTGTAGCTTACTATCGAAGGACATCAGGTGTGAAACCTAGGTTAGCATTTGAGCCAGAATGGGAAATAAGTTAAGATTCAGAATATTTCGTTACAACCTAAGTGGTTGAAGCAAATGCCTACCATTTCTTCTCCGAATCCTCCTTTTACCATCTTCAACAGCAGAGGCAGCATCGAATGCTTATGCAGAAATAATTAGCTTCACTTCAACACTTGCATAAAAAATCAATGGTTTTGAACACGGAAGAGGTACCGCAACTTGCACGGATGCTGCCCCAGCCACTGGGGCATCCCGAGATGCATCAGGATCGGCAGCTCCAACAACAACAACAACCACCTCCGCAGCAATCTTCTCCAGCAATGGTTGTCCCTAGTGGCGACAATTCTCTGAGTTTGACTGGATCAGAACCAGATGCCACTGGATCTGGAACGATGACTCCTGGGAGTAGTTCAAGCCAGGGGCTTGAAGCAAACAAGCAGTGTCTTGGGAAGAGAACGATTCAGGATTTAGTTTTACAGGTTTTCCCTTCACCTTGTTAATCTTCAAAACTTTCACCTTTCCTTGGTTACTCAAGCCAATTGTTGGAATCAATTTTTTTAGGTTTTTTATTTTTCACAATCAATTAAAAAAAATTGATGCACAAAGTATGCGAGAGGTGATGTTTCCCTCAATTTCCTTTTTAGCTACCACTAAACTCCAATAGAAGGTTCCAATTACTTCAAATCATGGTAGACAGTTGTCTTAAGTATTTTGCTGAGGAAGTTGAATTTGACTAAACTATACTGCAACAACAACACATACCTGGGGTGTGCTTGGTATAAAGGAAAACATCTTTTGGAAAATGTTTTTCAATTTTCTCATGTTTGGAAAATATTTTCCAAATTAACTTATTTTCCTCAAATTTAAGGAAAGTGACTTTCCTCCAAAAAATAGGAAAAACATTTTCCAAAACTTCCCCAAAAGAAAATCTAAAAATTTGTTTTTTCTAAAGATTTCAATTTTTTTTTCTTGCCCAACCCTTCTTTTTCCACACAATTTAATCAGCCACGAATAGAAATTTATTTTCACTTTTCTACATTAAAAGATATTTTTCTGAAAAATATTTTTGATTCACTGACCAAAAGCTAGAAAAGGTTTTCTACTTACCAACCAAAAATGAGAAATTTGTTTTTCGTGAAAGCATTTTCCTCCATACCAAACACAACCGTTGTGTGATCCCACAAGTGGGCACTGAGAATGGTAGAGTATATGTAGACCTTACCTTACCTTTGGAGATAGAGAGGCTGTTTCTGTTAGAACTTTGGCTCAAGGAAAAAAATCAGCATACTGTAAAAGCAGTTGAGTACTATAAATAAGTTTGTTATTAATACTGTGACTTTTTAACAGCTTTCGACATGCTATGATAATGTTTCAGGTGGATCCGCAGGTAAAAGTTGATCCGGAAGTTGAAAAGATTCTTTTAGAGATCGCTGATGACTTTATTGATTCGGTGAGGCATAAAAATGATTTAATCGCTGTTATTGTTATCTTTCTTTGTGAGGATTTGCTGCTGCCTTTCTCATTCTTTTTTGGTTCAACTTCTACGACGTTTCAAGTTCTAAGATTGTTAGCTTTAAATCTGTGGTTGTTTACATTGACATTACCACTTAAAGAGGATTGTTGACATAGCCAGATAAAGAGGATTATTGACATGGCCAGTTAAGAGGATTTTCTCTTTTAAGAGTCATCATCCACTGATTCTGGACTCTTCCGCCCACACTTGCCCCTCACTCAAATTTAAACTAACGATTTAAAATATAATTATAAGAGTCGCCCTTTAGCCATTTTTAAGTTGTGATGCCAAAAGAAAAGTTAAAAAGGCATGATAAGGAACCTTTTTTAAGAAGAGTTTCTTTTTGATTTGCTTTCTGGAGAAACATTGATTTTTTGTCATTTTCTTTACTAAGTTTCATGTTCCTGTTCCTCTTTGTAGGTTACTACATTTTGCTTTGCAATTTGGCAAAGCATCGGAAATCTTCGACTCTGGAGTCCAAAGATGTATTGTTGCATTTAGGTTTGTGCCAGCAACTGCAAAAGATGCAGACTTGTTTACTTTGTCTTTTGTTTTAAAAAAAGAAAAAACAAGCTATTTATCACTTCTTTAGAATGTAAGATAAGTCATTTCATACTATATCAAAGATGATAGAATTATCGAAAATAATGGTCCGAGTTGTTGTGTATATTTTCATAATAAGATCATTTTTATTGCTTTCTGTTTATGAGTTTTTTAACATGATTATATGGTGAGATCCTCTGCATTTAGCCTGTAAACAGGTTTTCTAGCTGGAGTGTAATTAGAGTCACAAAATTCGACACCATACTCCTATTGACAAGCTGGGACCAAACTTGTTTTCATGTCTGTACAGTGTAGCATCAGTTTCCAAAGTTTAATGTCTTTAGCTTTTAAGTTACTTATGTGCACAGCCAACTAGAGAATTTGTATTCCATCAAGAGTTGCTGGCTAATACATGATGGAAACATTTTTAATAGCTAAGCTTTCTTTTAAGTCGTTAGGAGTGGCTCCGAGTTAGGTGTGGCCTGAATCCTAGTTGTATCTGAGAGTGTGAAACTGTCATTGTATACAGTACATATAATGGTCCCCCTCTTTGTGAATAGATTTTGACTTCCTCAGTTGTTTAGAAAATGTACAACGCAACTTGTTCCAGCACAATAACTCCTGGTAAAATAACTAGGCAACAACTTTCTGCTTTGGCTAATTGCAGTTGATTTGTTATTTTTGATGGTAAAGCTGCTTCGTGATCTCATCAATGCAATTGTTCCTGAGAATGTTCACATTCGGCGTATCTTTGCTTAAGATGTTTTATTACATAATTTGATTTAGAAAGAATAAAAATTGTGGTGTTGGTCTAAGTTAACTATGATGTTTTTGCAGAGAAAAATTGGAATTTGACTATTCCAGGTTGTTCAAGTGAGGATGAGAAACACCATTCAGAACATGTAAGCTCTTCTTCTTCTCTTAACTTTCATGGGTGGTATACTGGTGTATCATTATATCTGCAAATAATTGAGGGGTTCTTTGAGTTGTGATGCATGGCTAATTATGATCCGTGGCCTATGAATACTGAAAGTACTCAATAACATATTTCTTGTAAAAGGAAAAGAAAGACACAAAAACTCAACTGTTTCCCCACATCTTGTTTATTGTAAATCTTAGTTTCTGATTACAGTCCACTCACCACGTTGTAAGCACTTCTTGATCTCTCTCTCAATGGTTGTAGTAACTTTAAACTGAGTGGAAATTCAGGCTGTTTTAATGAGAATATGTTTCTAACCTTTGTGCAGTCATCAACTGATCTCTGCAATGAGCATCTGGAAATGGTGAGTTGAGAGTTCTTTTGTGATAATACAACCTGTATTATCTTAGATGTATAATTTATAGTCTTGGTGCTTGACTCAGACACCTGCCATGATGGAGGCTTCATCACTGGCTGAAACAAGTATGAGCAGCACCACTAAGGAGACCGTCAGTCCAGGGCTGGGTGACCATGTTGGTTCGGGTGACATAATCGGAGGACCAATTTCAGAGGAACTGGCTTCACCATCTAATGGTGAAATATAATTCAACTGTAACAAGTTGTGATGTCCCTTGAGATTGGTATACCCCTTGCTTCATCACTGTAATAAAAGACTTGTTCAACTATAGTTTATTTGTCAACTGAAGAAAATAAACGTAAGTCTAGTGAATTTTCACGCCCGTTTGTTGGTTATGGTTGTTTCACCTCCTTTGGTATGTATGCTATGGTTTCCTTATTATTTTCTATGTTCTATTTACTTCTATATTGTTCTGTTAGCTACTCTAATATTCATTACTTGATCCGAGGGTCTTTCGGAAACGACGCCTCGACCTCCTTGAGGTAATGCGTAAGGTCTGCATACACTCAGATCCCACTTTTTTGGGACTATACTGGTTCTGTTATTGTTGTTATTGATTGTTGTGTTATTCTATATTGCTCGGACTCTTCATGAAGTGGTTCTCACTGGATGAGATGAATAGAAGCCTTGATTTCATTTCTATAAAATAACATGAGTGTAAGCCCTCTTGCCCTATCCTAGGTGGACAGGTTAACTTGGAATCTAGATTGTCAGGACTAGCAAGTTTCCCAGTGAATTATTGAGGTGTGCCAAGTGGACCTGAACCATAAAAGGAAGTTAGAGAACTCTGTTTGGTGGTTGAAGTTAAAGAACTTGCCGCAGTTATTCATTTGCATGTTCGATTATCTTGTAGATGATAAAAATCATCACTGTCAATAAGAAGCTAAAGAATTCTTTTTGGTGCTTAGAGTTGAAGAACTTGCAGCACAAAATGCTTCATTAATCAGGCTTGTCTTTTTCATTTCATGTTCGGCTATATTGGGATCAATAAAGAAGATGGACAAGCATACCCCATACATGATCAAATATTAATACAATTGGCAATCAAGTGTCACTATGTGTTCCTTCGGAGACCATTCCCGGATGTTGAGTAATCATCTCAAAACTGGTACATACAAGGGAATTCCTAAAAAAGAAAATGCAATTATGTGTTCTAATATCTTGGACCCCATTTTTTTGCATTAAGATTAAGACAGTTGAATTTGAATGCACATCAGAGTGATTATGGTTGTTTATTTTTCAACGTTTGAATGTGCATAATTTATTTTTATAACTAATATACAGTTCAAATAAAAAAGTTATTAAATATTAGAAAAAATGTATAAATTTAATAAAATAAAATAATTATTTGATAAAAATGAAACATTTATGTTAGCTAGTAATGGTTTGAATGATTCGTAGTGGTGGTGGTGATGGTGATAGTTGGTGCTAGTAGCTAGTAACGGTGGTGGTGATAGTTATGATGATGAAGGTGATTGGTGTTGTAGTGGCTGGCACAATGGCGGTGGTGGTGATAGTTGTTATAGTGGAGTTGGTTGATGTTAGTAGTTAGCGGAATTATGTGTGGTGGTTGATAATGGTGTTGGTGGTAGTTGGCAAAAGTGTTAGTTGTAATTGTGGAGGTGGTTGGGAGTATGAATTGTCCACACTTGTGGTAGTCTATGTTGCTCGGACTCTTCAAAAGTGTTAGCAGATGTGTGTTGGATTCTCCAAAAGTAGTGTATTTTCGAATAATCCGATACGGGTGGGGCATTGAAAGTGAAGAGTCCGTGCAACTTTCGTAGCGGCGGTGGCTATGAATATAATTTTAATGATGAAGGTGGTAGGTGTGGTAGTGACTTAATAAAGCGGTTGATAGTGGTACTTGATGACAAAGGTGGTTGGTCGTTGGCGGTTGGCGAGAGTGGTTGTGGTTGACCGCATTGATGATAATGGTGGAGGTGGGCGGTTGTGAACAAAGTGGTAGTGAAAATTATTCAAATAATACCTCTTAATAATATTAGCACTTTATTCAAGATTTTAATGGTTAAGAACTATTCTAAACGAATAAATGTTAAAATCTTAATGTAAACAAATGCATTTAATGGTCTAAGGTTTGAACCATTTAGATTTAGACCTCCATTAATTGCAAAAAAATGAGACCTAATGTCATTGCTGGTTATACTTTTGTATATGTGTTGAAACTGAGTGTCATTTATGGTTTGTCTTTATTATGTGATTGTCTTCACTTGTTCAATTTTGCTTTCTCCTCTTGGGCGGTTTGTGTGTTGGCTGAATTTAATGTCTTAGCGGTAGTCAATGTCATGTTCTCTATTCCGTTTTGGTAATTTGGTCTTTTTTGCTCACTTTAGTGTTGTAACTTGCTACCGAAGGACATCATGTGTGAAACCTAGGTTAGCATTTGAGCCAAAATGGGAAATAAATTAAGATTTCGAGCACTTTGTTACAACCTAAGTGGTTGAAGCAAATGCCTACCATTTCTTCTCCGAATCTCCCTTTTACCATCTTCAAAAGCAGAGGCAGCATCGAATGCTTGTGCAGAAATAATTAGGTTCACTTCTGGAGGCTTCATCACTGGCTGAGTTGGGAAGAGAAAGATTCAGGATTTAGTTTTACAGGTTTTCTCTTCACCTTGTTAATCTTCAAAACTTTCAAGTTTCCTTGATTACTCTAGCCAATTGTTGGAATCAATTTTAACTTTTTCATGAGGTAGTGGTAACGTCTGTGTACATTCTACCCTCCCCAGACCCCACTTGTGGGATTCCACTGGGTATGTTGTTGTTGTTGTTGTTACAATCAATTTAAAAAAATTGATGCACAAAGTATGCAAAAAGGTGATGTGTCCCTCAATTTCCTTTTTCACTACCCCAAAACTCCAATAGAAGCTTCCAATTTACTTCAAATCACGGTAGACAGTTGTTTTAGTATTTTGCCGAGGAAGTTGAGTTTGACTAAGTACTGTAACAACAACAGCATACCGGGGGATTGCTTGGTAAAGGAAAACATCTTTTTCAATTTTCTCATGTTTAGTTGGCTTAAGTGATTTGAAAATGTTTTTCAAATTAACTTATTTTTCTCAAATTTAAGGAAAATGACTTTCCTCCAAAAAAATAAGAAAAACATTTTCCGAAACTCTCCTCCTATTTTAAATTACAATTTTTTCCTCAACCCCATCGCCCAAAAGAATTTTTTTTTTTTTTTTAAAGATTTCAATATTTTTTTTTCTTACCCAACCCTTCTTTTTCCACACAATTTAATTATCCACGAATAGAAATTTATTTTCACTTTTCCACTTAAAAGATATTTTTTTGAAAAATATTTTTGATTTACTAATGGAAAACTAGAAAATATTTTCGAAAAAATGTTTTCTACTTACCAACCATAAAATTAGCATACTTTGAAAGCAGGTTTAAGTACTATAAATAGGTTTGTTACTTTTAACATCCTTCCACGTGCTATGATAATGTTTCAGGTGGATCCCCAGGGAAAAGTTGATCCTGAAGTTGAAAAGCTTCTTTTAGAGATCGCTGATGACTTTATTGATTCGGTGAGGCATAAAAATGATTTATTCCTAGTTATTGTTATCTTTATTGTGAGGATTGGGCCAGGAGGTTGGGGGACTGCAGGTATCTGATTTTGCGTGCTGCCTTTCTCATTCTTTTTTGGTTCAAGTTCTAAGATTGTTAGCTTTAAAACTGTGGTTGTTTACATTGACATTGCCACTTAAAGAGGATTGTTGATATAACCAGATAAAGAGGATAATTGGCATGGCCATTTAAGAGGTTTTTTTCTTTTAGAGTCACCATCCGCGTGGACTCTTCCTCCCGCACTTAATCCCCTCAGTCAAATATAAATTAACAATTTAAAAAACAATAATAAAAGTCCCCCTTCTTTAGCCATTTTTGAGTTGTGATGCCAAAAGAAAAGTTAAAAGGCATGATAAAGAACCTTTTTCAAGAAGAGTTTCTTTTTGATATGCTTTCTGGAGAAACATTGATTTTTTGTCATTTTCTTTCATTGATTTTTGTCATTTTCTTTACTAAGTTTCATGTTCCTGTTCCTCTTTGTAGGTTACTACATTTGCTTGCAATTTGGCAAAACATCGGAAATCTTCGACTCTGGAGTCCAAAGATGTATTGTTGCATTTAGGTTTGTGCCAGCAACTGCAAAAGATGCAGACTTGTTTACTTTGTCCTTTTCTTAATAAATAAAAAAACAAGCTATTGGGATGAGGACAAAGGAACTATTTGTGCCAGTAATAACTGCAAAAGATGCAGACTTGGTTACCTTGTCCTTTTCTTAATAAAAAAACAAGCTATTTATCTCTTCTTTAGAATGTAAGATAAGTCATTTCATACTATATCAAAGATGATAGAATTATAGAAATAATGGTCCTAATTGTTGCGTATATTTTCATAATAAGATCATTTTTATTGCTTTCTGTTTATGAGAGTTTTTACCTGTTTATATTGTGAGATCCTCTGCATTTAGCCTGTACACAGGTTTTCTAGCTGGAGTGTGATGCTATTTATCACTTCTTTAGAATGTAAGATAAGTCAATTCATACTATATCAAAGATGATAGAAATATAGAAATAATGGTCCTAATTGTTGCCGTATATTTTCATAATAAGATCATTTTTATTGCTTTCTGTTTGTGAGAGTTTTTTTTACATGATTATATGGTGAGATCCTCTGTATTTAGCCTGTACACAGGTTTTCTAGATGGAGTGTAATTCGAGCCACAAAATTTGACACCATACTCCTATTGACACAAACTGGGACCAAACTTTGTTTTCATGTCTGTACAGTGTAGCATCAGTTTCCATAAGTTTAATGCCTTTAGCTTTTAAGCTACTTATGTGCACAGCCAACTAGTAGAATTTGTATTCCACCACCTTATATGTATGCATCAACAGTTGCTGCGGAATATATGATGGAAACATTTTTAATAGCTAAACATTTTTAAGTGCTGGCTTAGTTGAAAAGTTCAGTATCTGATTGTCCTAGTTGCATCTGAGAGTGTGGAACTGTCATTGTATACAGTGCATATCATGGTCCCCCTTTTGTGAATAGATTTTGACTTCCTCAGTTGTTTAGAAACTGTACAACGCAACTTGTTCCAGCAGAACAACTCCTGGTAAAATTACTAGGCAACAACTTTCTGCTTTGGCTAATGCAGTTGATTTGTTATTTTTGATGGAAAAGCTGCTTCATGATCTCATCAATGCAGTTGTTCCTGAGAATGTTCCCATTTGGTGTATCTTTGCTTAAATGTTTTATTACATAATTTGATTTTTAGAAAGAATAAAAATTGTGGTATTGGTCTAAGTTAACTATGATGTTTTTGCAGAGAAAAATTGGAATTTGACTATTCCAGGTTTTTCAAGTGAGGATGAGAAACACCATTCAGAACATGTAAGCTCTTCTTCTTCTCTTAGCTTTCATGGGTGGTATATTGGCGTATCACTATATCTGCAAATAAATTGAGGGGTTCTTTGAGTTATGATGCATAGCTAATTATGATCCGTGGCCTATGAATACTGAAAGTACTGAATAACATATTTCTTGAAAAAGGAAAAGAAAGACGCAAGAACTCAACTATTTCCCTAGTCTTTTTTATTGTAAATTTTAGTTTCTGATTACAGTCCACTCATCGCGTTGTAAGCACTTCTTGAGTTCTTTCTGGCAATGGTTGTGGTAACTTTAAACTGAGTGGAAATTTAGGCTGTTTTAATGAGAAAATGTTTCTAAACTTTGTGCAGTCATCAACTGATCTCTGCAATGAGTGTCTGGAAATGGTGAGTCGAGAGTTCTTTTGTGATAATACAAACTGTATTATTTTAGGTGTATAATTTCTAGTCTTGTGCTTGACTCAGATACTTGCCACGATGGAGGCTTCATCACTAGCTGAAACAAGTACAAGCAGCACCACTAAGGAGACCGTCAGTCCAGGGCTGGGTGACCATGTTGGTTCGAGTGACATAATCGGAGAATCAAGTTCGGAGGAACTGGCTTCACCTTCTAATGGTGAAATATAATTCATCTGTAACAAGTTGTGATGTACCTGGAGATTGGTATACCCCTTGCTTCACTGTAATAAAAAACTTGTTCAACTATAGTTTGTTCGTCGACTGAAGAACACAAACAAGTTGTGAATTTTCGAGTCCATTTGTTGGTTATGGTTGTTGCACCTCTTTTGGTATGTGTTATGTTTTCCTTATTATCCTCTGTGTCCCTTTTACTTCAATATTTTTCATTAGGTTCTTTAATGTTAATTACTTGATCTGAGGGTCTTCTGGAAACAATGTCTCGACCTCCTTGAGGTAAATGATATTGTTTGCCTACACTCTACCCTCCATCCCACTTTTGGGGGGCTACATTGATTTTTTTGTTGTTATTGTTTGTTGTGTTATTCTATATTGCTCAGACTCTTGAAAAATATTAATGGTTGCGTGTCGAATTCTAAAACTAGTGTATTTTTGGATAATTTGACATGGACACAACATTAAAAGTGAAGAATCCGTGCAATTTACGTGCTATTTGCATGATGGTTAACCTATTATGCTATTTTTGTCATCCCTTTAGCGTCCTCCTCAAGTCATGATTCCAAACTTCCAAATTGGTGTGTTTGGTATGAAGGAAAATATTTTTTAATTTTTTCATGTTTGGTTGGCTTAAATGTTTTCCAAATCAACTTATTTTCATTAAATTTAAGGAAAATGACTTTTCTCTAAAAATTACGAAAAATATTTTGCAAAACTCTTCTTTGATCTGAGAATACAATATTTTTTTCTTCTCACATCCTTACCCCGGCCCCCTTCCAAAAAAATTAAAATTTTTAAAATCTCTTTTCCAAAAATATTTCAATTTGAAAAATATTATCAAAGAAGTTTGAAAATTTATTTTTGAAAAATATTTTCACTCATCAACCAAACAATAAAAAATATTTTTTGAAAAATATTTTTTGCTCAATAATCAAACATAGGAAAATAAGTTAGAAATTAGCTTGTTTTTCAAGAAAACATTTTCTAGAAAAGCATCTTTCTATGAAAAAATATTTTCTTTTATATCAAACACATCCCTTATCTTGATTTTTTTTTTTAAAGTTTCAACTAAATTCATATTCAAATGATAGCTAAGTACTCAGCTTTTAAGTGCAGTTAGTATCTTTTACACATATATAGATGAAGTGAGAGATTCGTCCATAATAGTCTCAGGTCCCAACTTTTCCTTTTTAACTCTTATAATGATCTCATATGATATAAAAACTATTCATAAATAAATCTTGTCTATACTTTAGCTGAATATAACATAAAAATCTGCAAGTTAGCTGTTTTCAATATAATTTTTGAATTCACCTATGAAGATACAAAGAGTGAAAGAGTAATATTTGTAGAGGCAACTATTAAATCAAATGTTTAAAAAGAAAGAAACCTTGGATTCCCATATGGATAGGCAATCTCATAGTTTTTTTTTTTTTTTAATAGACGAGTTTGAATTCATGGCTTTCCTTTTTTAATAAATAAGTTTAAGATGTAAAGTTCATTAGCCCGTTAGAGAGAATTTTTATTGAAAAATTAGACAATATAAATTTTATATATAATTTATCTTTTATTTATTTTAATAAAATCAAATATAATTATTTTTTAAAAAACTTAAGTTCAAACCAAGCCGAAATCAAATAAAACTTAATTTATTTCATTGGGTCGATTCAATTTTAGGCTTGATTTTAACCTAATTGTGAAGTGTGAACATACCTACTTATACACCCCTAATTGATTTTAACCTAACTTTTTTTAAACACTTTTATGAGATTGAAATAGTTTTTTTAAAAAAAAGGGATTAAGTTCACGCCCGCAAACTATTACGTTCATATACCCTCTTACATTTATATCCTCCTCATTGATTATAATTAATATCCCCCTAATCTGTTTGTTAAATTCGCGTGACGTCAGTGCCCACCCTATATGATACCAATATGGATGCCAACAAAAGATCACAGATAATACAGATAGGGTATCAATATATATCTAGAGTATCATAGAGGATATTGATAGAATATCAATATATTGGTAGAGCTCACATAGAAAGGCAGTAGGCTTTTTTGTGATACCCTATCAGTATCATGTTTCAATTGTTTCTTATTTATTTCTTAAAAAAGAGCCTAATCCTATATGATATCGATATGATATCAATATATCGACAGAGCATATCGATAGAGTATCACAAGTTATACCGATAGGGTATTATTATACGGGTAGAGTATTACAAAAGATTGAGCTCAATCCTATATGATATCGAGATGGTATCAATATACTGACAGAGTATCACAAAAACTAATTTTTTTTTTACTTATTTAGAATTTAATAATTTTTTTAACTGTTTCTTATTTATTTCTTAAAAAAAAAATAGAACCAAATCCTATATGGTACCGATGGGCTAGTATTGATATACCGATGAAGTATCACAAAGGATCAAGCTTACTCGTATATGATACCGATATGGTGTCAGTATACCAACAAAGTATCATAAAGAATATATTTTATCCTAATTTAGAGTTTAATAAATAACATTGCTACTTTAACTTTTTCTTAATGTTTTTTTTTTATTTATTTCTTAGAAAAAAGCTCAATTCTATATGATATTAATATATCGAAATATCAAAATACCGATGGAATATAACAAAGGATTATTTCATAGCAGTTATGCATGTCATGGGCAAAATAAAAAAAGAAAAAAATGGGATAAAAAGGGTAAATAATTTGGACAATAAGTCCATTAAAAGTAAAATGGTTCAGGGTGGATCCGACTTGAGTAAATAATTTCACAATTAAATTTATTTTGTGTATTATTATTATTTTTTTAAAAAAAAAAAAAAACTTAAAACCATAGATCACTTAAAAAGAATTAATTCAAATATCTCCTAAAACACTTGGCATGAATAATGTTCGTAGTAATTGATTGTGAAGACACTTGACCTAAACAAGAAATTAATCTTTTCATGTTCAATTTATTTTAAAAAATAATTTATTTAAAAAAAAAAGACAATCACTTTTTTGATAAAAGTAAGAAAAAAAAATGGTTTTACTTGTACCATATCCATCAAACACACTTCAGCTTTACTTCTCATCCAATCATCCTCTAACTCCAAACTTCAACTTTAAAAGTCTTAAATAAAGTGAATAATATTAGATTTATGTGCCCACTCAATTTTAATACTTTTTCGTATATAAGTTAAAGTTATTTACTTGCTAAATAATTGTTGTCATTCATTCATAAAATTCTTATTCATTTTGATCTTAAAACCATCTAATCTAATAAAGTAATAAGCTAATCATAATAATTATTATATAGTAATGAAATTAAGAAAATTTCATAAATAAGATTGCTAATTTGTACGCATCGATTCTTCTATGATGCCATTTCTCCGCTTGCTTATTACAATTTCAAAAAATTAAATTTTTTCTCATTTTGTTCATTCACGGAGAAAGAAGAATAACTCTATACACAAAGCAGTACTATTTTATTGAAATATATAAATCATTAAGCAACGTGATTTATTATCTAAGTAGACAAGTAGTAAATATATTATACGAAGTTATTACTATATTATTAATTTATATCTTTTAGTAGTCTTTTTATAAATAATAATTCTCGTTATTAATTCTCCTAATACCTCCTAATATATATATATTACTATACATGTTACGGAACCTTAATTTTTGACCTCTTAAGGGTGTTTGGATAAAATTTTTTAAGTGACTTTTTAAATATTTTTTACGTCTAAAGTAAAGTGCTTAAAAACTTCTGCATCTTTTAAATAATTATAAAAATAGCCTAAATAATATAGATTATAGTAAATTATAATTGAGCATATTAAGCTATTTTTCTTTTCTGGAAATTAAAATTCTTTATCAAAGCTTTTTAAACGAAATACGGAAATACCAATTTTTACCATAAAAGAAGAAAAGGTGAAAAGATTTCCTCTGTCGCCGGAAATTCCCGACTACAGTGGTCGGAAATTACCGACTACAGTGGTCGGAAATCCCATTGATTGAGAATTTTTTCCAGTTGAATGAGGAATTCAACTGTGAAGCTGCCTCTGTTGACTGGACAAGCTTGTTGCAGTTCAATTTTTGGCTTCGGTAATGTCTACTTACTCTGACTTCACGATTCCTCAGGTGCTGTACAGTAACAAATTAAAATTTGAATCTCCTCATCGTTCACTAGTAGAGATGCGCGATTAGAGGTTGGATGTAGTAGGCAAAGGAGAGGGAGAGGTAGATTAAAAAAAGCATTGGGATAGGTGATTAGATAGCGCATGACATTATCGAGGATATGACCTTAGATATATAAGCTGGGAGTACAGGGTTAGCAGGTAGTGGAGTGTTGTCTTGCTTTTGATCTTGTTGGTGTTGTTATTGTATTGTTATTTTGATACCTATATTCATCTAGTTATTCTGTTTCGGTTACTGCACTATTTTGTTGTTGTTCGTATTCTTTTCTTGTAAGCTTTGGACTCCTCTTATTATATGTTATGTTTTTGTTACTGTTTTCTTCATTTTTATGCCTGAAAGTGCTGCACTTGTGCCTTGCTTTGGGAAACAGTCTCTCTACATCCACAAGGTAGTGGTAAGGTCTGCATATACTCTACCCTCTCCGGACCTCACTTATGGGATTTTACTAGGTATGTTAGTATTGTTATTCTTCTTGTCATATTCAGTTCTGATGATTTTAATGCACTGTTTGGTCAGAAAATGCCTTCTTGTTTTGATTTAAAGAAAAAATACATTTCATGTTCATTTTAGGAATGGAGTAGTTCATCATGTTAATTTGACTTTCATTAGTGGCAATAGAAGAAAGCTCTGATGTGTTTGTTGAAAAGTTGGTTTAATAGAGAATACATCATGTCAAAATTTATAACAACATACTCAGTGTAGCAAGCACAAGTAGGGTTTAAGGAGGGTAGGATGTACGCATATATTACCCTAGCCCTTGTGGGGCAGGGAAGTGGTTTCCAATAGACACCCTAAGCGTAAAAAGAATGTTTTCAAAGCAGAAATCACATAAAATTTGAAATCTCAAGAGTTCAATTGATTCAGCTTGTATTGAAATAGAACGGAACATTTTGTAATGTCCCCAAATAGGAATTGTGTCATACGAATTGTAACTGAGGCAGTAACTGATTATGTCACTAATTTTTTTTCTAGGCACGCCATGATGTCAGAATTAATGCAGGCTTCTCAGTTTCATGAAGGGAATTTCCATGGACAGCCTTCTCAGGGATGCAGACAATGGGAAACTGGGAATAATGGGATCTCTCAATTTGTGCTCTCAACTGAGAGCGAATGGGGTCCTTGCATATGCCCAACAAAGGATGAACAAAGATCAACTAAGCTCGGCAAACTTCCTTCATCACTAGTCAGGTGACAAATTTTGATATCTCTAGCAACAAATCTAACTGTCATTTTTTCTGTTGATTTTTTCCCCGCACTTTGGTCGGCATAGATATGATTTAATTTATTTATTTTCATATTTGAGGTGAGGTAGCACCCTTCAAAGAAGTTGTCATAGCTTTGTTTTACAACCTAAACAGGTCATGAATTTAATTAGTGGCTAAAGCCATCAAACTAAAGAAAGTCCATTGATGTTTTGTTCTTTTCAGAATTTCCCATCATATGAGGTATTTTTCCTTGAGAAAAGTCCTGTATGTACCGAAAAAGATTATTGTAAGTGCTGAACGTACTGAACAAGATTTTTGTAGGTTAATCAGCTTGAAATTCCTTCAAACTTTGGCTTTCCTCCTTTCAGCTCGGGATGCCTAATCCTACCTATTATTAGTGCTACAGGCTAATTGTCATGAAATCATCTTTTAGGTCTTCTTCGGTTGCAGGAGGTCAAGCATTTTTCTATGGCACCCATTAACTTTGCTACTTTAGTAGATCTGCTAAAGGAAAAAAAAAAACAATCTCACTGTAATTTTATTTTCTTTATTCTTGATTCAATGATTAACTAGCTGAAACTAGGCTTGACTCTCCTTAAAGATACTGATTAAGATTTGATATTGAAGTTAACTATTCCAAGAGGGAAAACTTTAAGTATCTGGGGTCCATTATCCAGAATAGTGGCGATATCGACGATGATGTCGTATGGGGTGGAGTGTTGGCCAATCAAAAATGCACATGTCCAGAAGATGCATGTCGTAGAGATGAGGATGTTGAGATAGATGTGTGGTCACGCCAGGAGTAACAAGGTTAGTTTGTTGTTCCCTTTCTTTTACTTTTTGTCATATCTAGTTTATTCTGCTTATAAGTTTTTGAGATGAGGGTTCTCAGGAAACAACCTCTCTACTTCTATGAGATAGTGGTAAGGTCTGCGTACATTCTACCCTCCCCAGACCCCACTTATGGGATTCCACTGGGTATGTTGTATTGAAGTTAACTATTCCAACTGATATGGCACAAGTTCCTCCTAATGGCTGTGAAGCTTTCCTGTACGGGCAATAAGCTTCCTTAAGTGGTTCTTAAAAAACTGTTCTCGCTGTAATTTTATTGTCTTTCTGGTTGCATCAATGATTAATAATTTGCGAGTAGGTCTGACTCTCCTTAAAGATCATTGATTAAGATTTGACAGAAGTTGGATAATTCAAGAGATATGGCGCGAGTGCCTCCTAATGGATGTGAAGCTTTCTGGCAGGGGCAAGAAGCTTCATACAGTGGTTTTTAAGAAACCATTCTCACTTTAACTGCTTACATTTTTACCCTCCCTAGACCCCACTTGTGGGATTCCACTGGGTATGTTGTTGTTTTCTTGTTTATTCAATTATTACAATTTGAAACTAGCGCCGACTCTCCTTAAAGATTATTGATTAAGATTTGATAGAAGTTAGCTATTCCAAGAGATATGGCATGAGTGCCTCCTAATGGGTGTGAACCTTTCTGATAGGGACAAGCTTTATGAAATGGTTCTTGCTGGATGAGATGAGTAGAAGCCTTGATTTCATTTCTATATAATAACATGAGTGTAAGCCCTCTTGCCCTACCCTAGGTGGACAGGTTAACTTGGAACCTAGATTGTCAGGACTAGCAAGTTTCCCAGTGAATTATCGAGGTGTGCCAAGTGGAGCTGAACCATAAAAGGAAGTTAGAGAACTCTGTTTGGTGGTTGAAGTTAAAGAACTTGCCGCAGTTGTTCATTTGCACGTTCGATTATCTTGTAGATGATAAAAATCATCACTGTCAATAAGAAGAAGCTAAAGAATTCTTTTTGGTGCTTAAAGTTGAAGAACTTGCAGCACAAAATGCTCCATTAATCAGGCTTGTCCTTTTGATTTCATGTGCAGCTATATTGGGATCAATAAAGATGATGGACAAGTATACCTCTTGCACGATCAAATATTAATACAATTGGCAATCAAGTGTCACTATGTGTTCCTTCGGAGACCATTCCCGGATGTCAAGTAATCATCTCAAAACTGGTATATACAAGGGAATTCCTAAAAAAGAAAATGCAATTACATGTTCTAATATCTTGGACCCTATTTTTTTGCATTAAGACATTTGAATCTGAATGCACATCGGTGTGATTAAGGTTGTTTATTTTTCAACATTTGAATGTGCATAATTTATTTTTATAATTAATATATAATTCGAATAAAAAAGTTAATAAATATTAAATATATAAATTTAATAAAATAAAATTATTATTTGATAAAAATGAAACATTTATGTTTGCTAGTAACGGTTGAAATGATTTGCGATGGTCGTGGTGATGGTGATGGTGATGGTTGGTGCTAGTAGCTAGTAATAGTAGTGGTGATAGTTATGGTGATGAAGGTGGTTGGTATTGTAGTAGCTGGCACGATGGCAGTGGTGGTCATAGTTGTGATACTGGAGTTGGTTGATGTTAGTAGTTAGTGAAATAATATGTGGTGGTTGATAATGGTGTTGGTGGTAGTTGGCAGAGGTGTTAGTTGTAATTCTAGAGTTGGTTGGGAGTATGAATTGTCCACAATCCTGGTAGTCTATGTTGCTCGGCCTATTCAAAAGTGTCAACGGATGTGTGTCGGATTCTCCAAAAGTAGTGTATTTTCGGAGAATCCGATACGTGTGCGACATTGAAATGAAGAGTCCGTGCAACTTTGGTGGCAGCGGTGGCAATGAATATAATTTTAATGATGGAGATGGTAGGTGTGGTAGTGACTTACAATAGCGGTTGTTAGTTGTATTGATGCCAAAGGTGGTTGGTCGTTGGCAGTTGGCGACGGTGGTTGTGGTTGACCGCATTGATGGTAATGGTGGAGGTGGGCGGTTGTGGACAAAGTGGTAGTGAAAATTATTCAAATAATACCTCTTAATAATATTAGCACTTTATTCAAGATTTTAATGATTAAGACCTATTCTAAACAAATAAATGTTAAAATCTTAATGTAAACAAATGCATTTAATGGTCTAAGGTTTGAACCATTTAGATTTAGACGTCCATTATACTTTTGTATATGTGTTGAAACCGAGTGTCATTTATGGTTTGCCTTTATTATGTGATTGTTTTCACTTGTTCAATTTTGCTTTTTCCTCTTGTGCCGGTTACGTATTGGTTGAATTTAATGTCTTAGTGGTAGTCAATGTTGTGTTCTCTATTCCATTTTGGTAATTTGGTCTTTTTTGCTCGCTTTGGTATTGTAACTTACTATCGGAGGACATCATGTGTGAATCTAGGTTAGCGTTTGAGGCAGAATGGGAAATAAATTAACATTCAGAATACTTCGTTATAACCTAAGCGGTTGAAGCAAATGCCTACCATTTCTTCTCCAAATCCCCCTCAAAAGCAGAGACAGCATCGAATGTTTATGCAGAAATAATTAGCTTCACTTCAACACTTGCATCAAAAATCAATGGTTTTGAACACGGAAGAGGTAGCGCAACCTGCACGGCTGCTGCAACAGCCAATTGGGGCATCTTGAGATGCATCAGGATCAGCATTCCGAACAGCAACAACGACAACCTCCGCAGCAGTCTTCTCCAGCAATGGCTGTCCGTAGTGGCCACGATTCTCTGAGTTTGACTGGATCAGAACCAGATGCCACTGGATCTGGAACGACGACTCCTGGGAGTAGTTCAAGCCAGGGGTCTGAAGCAAACAATCAGTTTCTTGGGAAGAGAACGATTCAGGATTTAGTTTTACAGGTTTTCTCTTCACCTTGTTAATCTTCAAAACTTTCAAGTTTCCTTGATTGCTCTAGCCAATTGTTGGAATCAATTTTAACTGTTTTATTTTTCACAATCAATTTTATCGTATTCGCATACTATCGTGTGCTTTCCTTAGTAGTCTCTCCTCCTGTTCCCTTTCTTTTCCTTTCCTTTTTCTCCATATCTAGTTTATTCTGCTTATGGGTTTTTGTGATGACGGTTCGCAGGAAACAACCTCTCTACCTTTATGAGGTAGTAGTAAGGTCTGCGTACATTCTACTCTCCCCAGACCCCACTTGTGCGATTCCACTGGGTATGTTGTTGTTGTTTTAATTAAAAAAATTGATGCACAAAGTATGCGAAAGGTGATGTTTCCCTCAATTTCCTTTTGCACTACCTCAAAACCCCAATAGAAGCTTCCAATTTACTTCAAATCACGGTAGACAGTTGTGTTAAGTATTTTGCCGAGGAAGTTGAATTTGACTAAACTGTACTGCAGCAACAGCATACTTGGGGAGTGCTTGGTATAAAGGAAAACATCTTTTGGAAAATGTTTTCCAATCTTTTCATGTTTGGTTGGCTTAAATGTTTTGAAAATATTTTCCAAATTAACTTATTTTCCTCAAATTTAAGGAAAATGACTTTCCTCCAAAAAAAAAAAAAAAGGGAAAAACATTTACCAAAACTCTCCTCAATCTTAAATTACAATTTTTTTTCCTTAACCCCATCGCTCAAAAGAAAATTTTAAAATTTATCTTTATAAAGATTTCGAAATTTTTATTTTACTCAACCCTTCTTTTTCCACACAATTTAATTAGCCACAAATAGAAATTTATTTTCACTTTTTCACCTTAAAAGATATTTTTCTGAAAAACATTTTTGATTCACTAACCAATTCCAGAAAATGTTTTCTGCTTACCAACCAAAAAATTAGCATACTTTAAAATCTGTTTAGTACTATAGCTATGATAATGTTTCAGGTGGATCCCCAGGGAAAAGTTGATCCTGAAGTTGAAAAGCTTCTTTTAGAGATCGCTGATGACTTTATTGATATGATGAGGCATAAAAATGATTTATTCCTTGTTATTGTTATCTTTATTGTGAGGATTGGGCCAGGAGGTTGGGGGACTGCGGGTATCAGGTTTTGCATGCTGCCTTTCTTATTCTTTTTTGGTTCAAGTTCTAAGATTGTTAGCTTTAAAACTGTGGTTGTGTACATTGACATTGCCACTTAAAGAGGATTGTTGATATAGCCAGATAAAGAGAACAATTGACATAGCCAATTAAGAGGATTTTTTCTTAAGAGTCATCGTCCACTGCTTCTAGACTCTTCCTCCCACACTTACCCCTCACTCAAATTTAAACTAACAATTTAGAAAATAATAATCAAAGTTCCCCCTTCTTTAGCCATTTCTGAGTTGTGATGCCAAAAGAAAAGTTAAAAGGCATGATAAGGAAACCTTTTTAAGAAGAGTGTCATTTTTATTTGCTTTCTGGAGAAACATTGATTTTTTGTCATTTTCTTTACTAAGTTTCTTGTTCCATTCCTCTTTCTAGGTTACTACATCTGCTTGCAGTTTGGCAAAGAATCGGAAATCTTCAACTCTGGAGTCCAAAGATATATTGTTGCATTTAGGTTTGTCAGCAACTGCCAAAGATGCAGACTTGTTTACATTGTTTTTTTTTAAAGAAAAACAAGCTATTTATCACTTCTTTAGAATGTAAGATAAGTCATTTCATACTATGACAATGATAGAATTATACAAAATAATGGTCCTAGTTGTTGCGTATATTTTCATAATAAGATCATTTTTATTGCTTTCTGTTTATGAGAGTTTTTTTTTTACATGATTATATGGTGAGATCCTCTGCATTTTGCCTGTACACAGGTTTTCTAGCTGGAGTGCAATTAGAGTCACACAATTTGGCACCATACTCCTATTGACACAAACTGGGACCAAATTTTGTGTTCATGTCTGTACAGTGTAGCATCAGTTTCCAAAGTTTAATCTCTTTAGGCTTAAGCTACCTTTGTGCACAGCCAACTAGTAGAATTTGTATTCCACCACCTTATATGTATGCATCAAGAGTTGCTAGCGAATATATGATGGAAACATTTGTAATACCTAAGCTTTCTCTTCAGTCGTTAGGTGTGGCTCCGAGTTAGGTGTGGCCTGAGTGCTGGCTTAATTAAAAAGTTGAGTATCTGAATTGTCATAGTTGCATCTAAGAGTGTGAAACTGTCTTTGTATACAGTACAGATAATGGTCCCCCTTTTTGTGAATAGATTTTGACTTCCTCAGTTGTTTAGAAAATGTACAACGCAACTTGTTCCAGCACAATAACTCCTGGTAAAATTACTAGGCAACAACTTTGTGCTTTGCCTAATGCAATTGATTTGTTATTTTTGATGGAAAAGCTGCTTCATGATCTCATAAATGCAGTTGTTCCTGAGAATTTTCACATTCGGTGTATCTTTGCTTAAGATGTTCTATTACATAATTTGATGTAGAAAGAATAAAAATTGCGGAATTGCTCTAAAGTTAACTATGATGTTTTTACAGAGAGATTGGAATTTGACTATTCCCGGTTTTTCAAGTGAGGATAAGAAACACCATTCAGAACATGTAAGCTCTTCTTCTCTTAGCACTATATCTGCAAATAGTTGCAGGGTTCTTTGAGTTATGATGCATAGCTGATTATGACCCATGGACTATGAATACTGAACGTACTCAATAACATATTTCTTGAAAAAGGAAAAGAAAGACACAAAAACTCAACTATTTACCCAGCTCTTGTTTATTGTAAATTTTAGTTTCTTATTACAGTCCACTCATCAAGTTGTAAGCACTTCTCGATCTCTTTCTGGCAATGGTTGTAGTAACTTTAAACTGAGTGGAAATTCAGGCTGTTTTAATGATAAAATGTTTCTAAACTTTGTGCAGTCATCAACTGATCTCTGCGAAGAGCGTCTGGAAATGGTGAGTTGAGAGTTCTTTTGTGATAGTACAAACTATAATATTTTAGGTGTATAATTTGTAGTCATGGTGCATGACTCAGATACCTGCCATGATGGAGGCTTCACCACTAGCTGAAACAAGTGCAGGCAACACCACTAAGGAGACCATCAGTCCAGGGCTGGGTTCGAGTGACATAATCGGGGAACCAACTTCAGAGGAACTGACTTCACCATCTAATGGTGAAATATAAATTCAACTGTAACAAGTTGTGATGTCACTATAATAAAAAACTTGTTCAACTACAGTTTGTTTGTCGACTGAAGAACATAAACATAAGTTGTGTTGTGAATTTTCATGCCCGTTTGTTGGTTATGGTTGTTGCAACTCTTTGGTATGTATGTTATGTTTTCCTTATTATTTTTCTATGTTCTCTTTACTTCTATATTGTTTCGTTAACTGCTCTAATGTTCATTACTCGAGCTGAGGATCTTCCAGAAATGTTTCGACCTCCTTGAGGTAATGGCTAAGGTCTGCACACATTCTACCTTCCTCAGATCTCAGTTTTTTTGGACGTCACTGGATTTGTTATTATTGTTTGTTGTGTTATTTCATAGTTGCTTGATTGTTCTCCTATTATGCCATTTTTGTCATTCTTTTTACGACCTCCTCAAGTCGCGAGTTTAAACTTTCAAAAATTATTTTTCTATCTTATCTTGCTTTTTGTTTTTCCCGAGTTTCAACTAAATTTATGTCTAAGCAATAGTTAATAGTCTCATGCCCCAACTTTTGTCCACAAGGAACACTCTCTTGCACAAAAATCCGTTTTATGTGCTTTTTTGCAGTGAATAGATACATGTTGTTTAAGGGTCCTCGTTAAACTTGGGTTGATTTTAAAATAAAATTAAAATCAAATCAATTTGAACTATATATTATTTATATTCATTAATTTGGTTTAGTTTATTTTTAAAATTTTACTCTCTTTTTTTAATTATATTATTAGGAAAAAACTTTTCGTCATTTCTCAACTTATAATCTGTAACTAAATTTTTATTGTGATGATTATAATAGACTTTTAGTGATGGACGTGGAGATCAAGAGAAAAAAGAAAAAAAAGGTTATGTATGATAAACTTAGGATTAGATGGGGAGGCCTCACACCTGCCCTTTCCCGCGAGATGGAAGAAAAGTTGAGAAATTTAGAGGCGTGGAGTAGTGTAGGGTCTGTGAACAGAATGTGGGACAAGTGAAAGATAAGAAGGTCGCTTACACAGAGTGGTTAGAGTGTCGGGATGAAGATGAAAAGCAGAAGCTTAAGGTAATCTATAAGAAGGCCAAGGCAGAGGCAAAGATGGCAGTGACTAATGCGAAGTCAGCAGCGTTTGAGCGCATGTATGATAAGCTAAGTGATAAAGGTGGGGAAAAGAGATTGTATAGGCTCGCTAAAGTAAGGGAAAGGAAAGCTCGCGACTTGGACCAAGTGAAGTGCATCAAGGATGAGGAGGGCGAAGTGTTGGTGGATGGCACCTCTATTAAACAAAGGTGGTAAGCTTACTTTCATAAACTCTTGAATGAAAAAGGTGATAGAGATATCGATCTGGGTAAATTGGAACACTCCGAAAATCATCGTGATTTTGGGTATTGCAGGCGATTCAGAGTGGAGGAGGTATGACGGGCTATTAGTAGAATGAAGAGGGGGAGGGCGATCGACCCTGATGAGATTCCAGTAGACTTTTGGAAAAACATGGTCAAGGAGGGCAT
>DF357282.1:280280-292517 GCA_000787875.1 Solanum virginianum | reverse complement strand
ACGTTAGTCGGAAAATAGAGAGCGTAAGAGAGAGAGAAGAGCGTAAGAGAGCATACCTCACTAAATCTCAAGCATTTGGAATTAATACCACAATGCTTTGGTAAGCAAATGGACTTGCTCTTAGCGTAGGAGCAACAATAATCTATCGTTAATCTCAACTTGTTAGTATCACCTATATGGATCCTTTTTTCTTTTTGAGGGCTGTTCTTAGGGGCATTCATTTGTAGAGATTGTAGATCTTTTAAGTTAATTTCCTTCCATTAAATTTTGGATTCACTTTGTCCACTTTGTGCACAAGTGATGTTGACTGTCCTTTTTATTTTTCACTAACCTCTGACAGGATAGTCCAGTCATCAGTTTTCTTTAATTATTTATCAAACCATCACAATCTGTAGATATATAGGTTAATATCTATTAGTGTTGTTTTGAATTGCCAGAAAGTTTAAGAAATAGAAGTCCTTTAAACTTGTCAGTTTGTGGCTATCAAACTTCTGGACTTGTGGTCTTAAATATACCATAACATTAATGTGGTTGTGATGCTTCTCATTAAGGGCATAATTGATAATGTAAAGCTAATTGTTTCAAATTTAGAATTGTGTTATTCTTTTTGGAACGGATGGTATGTTGCATAAATTAGAATGGAGAGAGTAGTATAAAATAAAAAAACATAAGAACATTATGACCTCTCAAAATTAGAGGGACGGAGTCGAGCAATGGAAGCAAAACAACACCTATGGCTTTGACTTCTTAGTGGTATGGTTAATGAACTGTTTGTACTTTTAATTATCACATGAGAACCCACTAGTTTCTTCCAAAATTTATATTTTGCACTTGGTATTGTCCTCCTGGTATCTCCTTTCTGGACATATCTCAAAACTCAGAGACATATGTCAAAATAGAGTAACATGTGTGTCTGAAATGTAATAAATTAAAATGATATAGCATCATTTGTTTGTGTTGGATTTGGATACGAGTCAGCTCATGTCTGTCACTCGTAGGTGTTGGATCTGAATGAGTCCCATATGATATTCCTATTCCAAAATTTCTTTTCCTACCTCTTCCCAAATGAGTCTTAGATGATATAATGTTTGGTTTCTGTGCTTCTAAGGACACTCTCATATAATATAATCTGTAAATGTTTCCTTTCCTGTTGTTGCAAATTCGATGTCATCAGTTGCTACTGTGTAATGTGTAGTCTATCTTGCTTTTCTAAGTTTGTGCATTTGAGTATCTTTGCAGGTGTACACATTTTTGACAACAACGTTGGACACTCTGGTACTGCTGCCCAGTTTTGTAAAATTCTTTCGACAAACCAAGAATCATTCGTTATCACCAGGCAATATTGCAGTCATTTTTCTGGTCTTTGGTAAACAGCGCCTACTATCTTAGTGACTTAGTCTTGATTGTTATGATCTCCTTGTTTCTTACGGATTTGACCTTGATGCAGTTTTGAATCTAGCTTTTTCACTCAGTCTTCTCTGCTTTGTAATTATGCATGCATCTCTGCTCTCAAGCAACACCACTTCGGTGGAGGTATGTCAAATCTTGTTATTGTCCATTGCACGTCTTGGAATAGTTATCACATTGTTTTCTGTCTTGTCCTTTAGGTTTATGAGAAGAAAAAGTGTCCGCGGTGGAAGTATGACCTCGGCTGGAAAAGGAATTTTGAACAGGTTTTTGGCGCAAATAAGGCATTATGGTTTTTTCCATTGTTCTCGAAGAAAGATTTGGAGAACATACCGGCATTACATGGAATGGAATTCCCAACACGTTCAGATGCTGTAGAATGAGTCATTATACAGGTACTTATATAGAACTTTGTATCATTACTTCAGACAATGTAACAGCAGATGCTAGAGTAGGCAGTTCCCTATTACCATCAATTGATTGATTGATATTTTAAAATTCACATTACGAGGATGTTGGTTGTACTTATTTATCTTATAATATATAAATGTTGTGTAACATAATTCTCAAAAATAAAAAATGAATAGTCGCTTTATAAATGCAAAATACCCCTTCTTGAGAACACATCCTTTTGGCCTCCTTACATCTAATCTTTGGCCTTCTTCTCTTTATCATTTTCCTCTTTCTTCCTCCATACCATATAAAACTTCTCCGTTTTACTATCTTTTTCTTCATTTTTAAACTATAGAAAAGCTTCTTCTTTTCTAAATGAAAAACGAATAGTCACTTCATAAAAAAAACACCCCTTCTTGAGAATACATCCTTTTGGCATCCTTACATCTAACCATAGCCTTCTTCTCTTTATCATTTCCTCTTTCTTCTCCCTACATGCCGTGTAAACTTTTTGTTTGTTCTTCAATTTTTTGTTTTCCTTTCTACTATCTTCAGAGGTAAACTTCTGCAATTCAGGTTTCAGTAAATTCATGGTTGTCTATTTAGAATTTAAAGATAGAAAAGAAAAATCAAATAATACATAGACATTGGTGTCCATGCCAGCAATATCTGTTATTTTTGTGTTTCAGTTTATATGATATAGATGGAATTTAGAAAATCAATTAAAGTTTAATATGATTTTTAAACAATTTAAATTATTAGTTATTGTGAATTATAGTATTTTTCTTTTACGTAATTTTTAAATAATATATGTTATTCATCTATCTCTATTTATGCGACTATCATTCAAGTGTAAATTGAATTTTTTATATGTCGTTTAAATATTTTAAGTTGTTAATTCTTGTGATTTTTAATATTTTTTAAATTTAATTTTCATATGTAGATATATTACTATTGTTAATTATCTAGATTTTCAATACTTTTTACATAGTTTCCTAATTAGATAATGCGTGTTACTCCTACTTCTTTTGCCCCTTTTTATATGACGTTGATAGATTAATTTCAACAATCAATTAAACTTTTTATTTGTTTTTAAAATATTTGAAGTTGTCAATTATCATGGCGTATAGTATTTTTTTTTTATGTTTTAATGTAACATGTTTTTAAAAATATTTTAAGTTTTTAATTATCATGATTAGTAGTATTTTTAAGTAGTCCTTAAATATATTAAAAAAATACTGAAAATAAGATAAATAAATTAAAATGGAAGAACTATTGAGAAATTGCAGATATGTCATCAAACTTCTCAGAGATACATGTTGACCTGTTGTCTGCTTGAGCAGCTTAACTTCCTCTTATATATAAGATGCAATATATATATTTGATTTAAAATTCAATTTATGTACTACAAATAGAATTTGAAGAGTAAGACAAACTTTTAATATTATTTTTAGAACTCTTTTATTTCTAACTTTTGTCCCTACATCGGTAATAATCCAGAAAGTGGATCTATTTCGTTTTTCTCTCATTTAAGAAAAGAAAAATCTTATTTTTCGAATCATTGTACTTTACATATGAAAGTTAATAGAATTTTGTGAGTCAACTAAATTTTTTTAATGTGACTTATAAATAATTTAAGATAAAATAATTATGAAGAATGACTTAAAAATATTATGTCACTATTTTGACATCATGAATAAAACATAGGGAAAAGGGTCAAAAATATCCCTCCAAATATTGAGTATTGTTTGACTATATCTTTGCCGTTAAAATAAAGTTATTTATGCCCCACCATTACAAATCTCGCAATCTATGCCTCTATTT
This sequence comes from Solanum virginianum, assembly GCA_000787875.1. Taxonomy (NCBI): domain Eukaryota; kingdom Viridiplantae; phylum Streptophyta; class Magnoliopsida; order Solanales; family Solanaceae; genus Solanum; species Solanum virginianum. The sequence continues at coordinate 288,893 of DF357282.1, read as the reverse complement.
GGATGGAAAGCCCCAAATAACCTCCATTTAACCCGTTTTTTATTTTACCGAATTTCATCCCAATCCAAACTCAACCTGTCCTAAATAATAAACAAACTTAACATAAACTCAATCTATTTCTCATATACGAAACCTAAGACCTAACCTTTCCTCTTCCTAAGTGTCGTCTGAAGATTCTGAGTTTCTAAGAGATGCCATTAAAACTTGTAAACCCATAAATAAAACTCATAAATCAAATAAACTAACTTAAATTCCATTCTTCATACCTTAATGGCGTCTACAAGAGATTCAGTCAAAATCAAACGCTTAGAAACTTATGTTAGAAATTTGTTCATACGCTTCGGAAGAGGAAAGGTTAGGTCTTAGATTTCGTATGTGAGAAATGGATTGAGTTTATGTTAAGTTTGTTTATTATATAGGAAGGGTCGGGTTTGGGTTGAGTACAATAAAGAACGGATTGAATGGAGGTTATTTGGGGCTTTCCATCCAAATAGTGGCATAGATGGTGAGATTTGTAACGGCAGGGTATAAATAAATTCATTTTAACGACAAAAATATAGTCAAACAATACTTAATATTTAAAGGGATATTTTTGATCTTTTCTTTTCTAAAACATATATATAGAAATTAAAAAATAATTCAACAAATAAAATAGGGAGTTGAACCCAAGACCTCCTTAAATTAGAAGACCTAAAGAAATTTTATGATTTCTATTGGAGTTGAACTACACAAAACCTCCCACACATATTATACAGCTTTAAACCATCCGATCAACACAAAAGGACAAAACAAGAACCATGATACAAGCACCTCTTTGAAGAAAAATTCACACGCTAGATGGCACAATTTTTGAGGTAATCATATGAGGAATATGTCCAAAGCAATCAAATAAAGAATATTTTGTCAAAGTTCTTTTTTAGACATGATCCTCAAATATATATATAAGATTAGGATGCATCGTCTCTGAGAAAATTAACCAATACCTTCGTCGATCAGGTGGAATAAGATATCAAGTAATCGGCTCAAATGAAAAACATATACCAGGAACATCATCTATAAGTATTGTATTAAGTGAGATATGGTGTGTTATATTTTTGTAATTCATAAAATCAAAAAGAAAAAAAAATAATAACATCTAATCAAATCTTAATTTTTCATCTTCATAGAGTGCTCGAAATTTGTTCTAAACTCTATGTGCATAAACGAACTATGTTATCCTACCAAATTTGACAATCTGGACTCAGTGATTCAGTCAAAATTTGCATACGAGGTTATCTTAACAAAAGGTGAATCCTACATCCAAAAGTTGTTTTTAACCAAAAGCCACCAAGGGGCTCAGAATTGATTCGAAAGCCTCGAAAATCAAGCGAAAGGTCATTCTAGACCAAAATCGATGTTTTGGAGTTAACCACATTGTCAGAATTTTTATTCAAGTACAATTTACAAGAAAGTTGACCAAAGTTAAACTTGTGCCAATACTGAAAAGCTAAAATGCTAAATGGGTTAAACTCGCTCTAAGAGTCTCAAAATTGGGTTCGACCATGCATCTAGCCTAAAATGGTCGGGTCAGAATTTCGTTCCGAAGCCGTTTACTCGCTTTTTTTTATCAAAGTCAAATTTTCAAGTTATAAAGATCCTAAAAGTACAAAAAACTATACAAAATTCAAATGATCGACCAGGCAACCGAACCGTCAAGGCCAGCAAGTCATAAATGATTTGAATCGCTATAGGGAAACTCTAACTAATGAATTGAAGGTGGTAACACAAAAATGACCTGGAGGATCGTTAGAGCCAGTTTTATAACGAAACATATATCAATACCATCAAAATGAGAAAAGAAAAGGATGAAATAGCAAGATCTTTTAATTGCATGACTTATTATTTAGATGAGTTGATCATTAAACATTGTTCTCTTATGTTTATCGGGCATAAACTCTCGAAGAACACATAACATAACTTATAGTATATTATAATAATGCAAAAATATAAACTTATGTTCCATCAGAATATTATTTACTTGGAGGAACAAAAATTAAAAATCAGCACAAAATAGTAGCAAAAGTGCAAATGAGATTTGTAGCAGCATGTGGTTGCTTTAACTTTCATTGAACAATCAATCTCGAATCAAATCTTACATAGGGAATATGAAACCCCAAGCTCATTGATATCTCACTACTATGATTGCATGTTATTTTATTTTATTTTACTTGGAATCCTCTAAATTAAATGGGAAAAAAATAAATGGAGAAGTCAAAAAAATGGCCGACGCCACTTGCTATTGGATAAAAGGTCACTGACAGTGGTGGAACCAGTATTTTCATCAAGGATGTTCATACTTTTAAAACGTGGCCGGGTGGATGATTTTTGTATCAAGGGTGTTCAACAATTGGAATATATATATATATTCGAAAAGATTTTCTGACGAAGGGTGTTCATCTAATCATCTTTGGGTGAATGTAGTTCCGCCCTAATCACTGATCTCCAATAGGAATTAAAAAATCTTTTTGCTTTTCAATTTTTTTCATTTCTAATCTAAAATTTTGAAAGAAACAATATTATGAACCAACTTAGGTTATTTTTAAGGGGAAAATTATTTTAGTTGGAGAATATTTTTTCTTTCAACTTGTATTTGAAGATGAAAAAATAAACAAATATGTAGATGCTCAATTGTGGCCTCTCCATATATGCTAAATTGCTTAGCTTCAATAGGCATGAAATGTAAATTGTGAGCATTCTTTTTTTTATATACAATAATAGTTAAATGTGGAAAATGCAATGTAATGAAAGGTAAGACATACTGAAAGAGGAAAGATTTTTGGTTTGGAAATTCATCAATAAAGTAAAGGGATGGTGGGAGTAGGAACAAATTGATGCTTTGTGACAAATCCCAATTGAATATTTTAGTCAAAAAAATAGAAAAAAAATTAAATGCAAATGTAGTGCGTCCAATAAGAATGGTGCAAAGATAGCCAAAGATTCAAATTTTGAGAAAAAAGAAACATATATTCCAGTCAAAATATTCTAACGTCATACACTAACGCCCAAATGGTCAAGGAAAGGAATTATTAGATGCAATCAAAACCAAAAATTCTTTAATTTTGTAAAAAGAGAGGGCCCAGATCGGATGAAATGGAAGTTCGCATCGTATAATTTTGTTATTCTGTGTGATCAGAATGTGTTGTTAAGACTTAGGTCACTTATATTGTATGGAGCAGAGTATTGACCGGTCAAGAACTCACAAATCCAAAAGATGTGAATATCGAGAATGAGGATGCTTAGATATATAGATGTACAACCATACTATAGGAGAGATATGATTATGAGCAAATATATTTGGGACAAGATGAGAGTGACCTACTTGGTGGGCAAGATGAGAGAAACAAATCTAAGATGGTCCGAGCATCTGAAGAGAAGAATCCCAAGTGAAAAAGTGTGGATATGGGAGGTTCTAGGAGAGGTAAAGGTATTGGGAAAGGTAATAAGACAACATATGATAGTCCTCCAGCTTATTTAGAAGATGGAGGTCAAGAGCTAAAGGTTAGTCGGAAGCCGAGTGTTAACTAGTTTGCGTCAGTTATCATATTATTTTTGGTTTTCTTTGCTCTATCCTCTCAAAACCCCACTTTGTGAGACTACACTAGGTATGTTGTTGTTATTGTTGTAGTATTGTTCTTTTCTCTATTATTTTTAACATGATTTTTCACTACTCTATTTTCTTTTCAAACTTGTTTTGAATTGTTTTAGTTGAGCCAAGAGTCTTTTAGAATCATCCTCTGTGACTTTACAAATTAGCAGTAAAATTTGCATAGACATCACCCTTTTTATACCTCGGGTGTGATCATACTAAATATGTTATTACTATTGTACAAAGGTTGTGGCGCAAATTTATAGTCATGACATTGGTTCAATCAAATCCATCACACACACACATATTTACATATACCGTAGATGTATTTGAAAATTTTAAAGCATCATAGATATTGAGTTTTGAATCCATAATTTGTTATTTAACTCAAAATAAGTGATATATGTCTGTCCGTCTGTCTATCTTATATATATATATATATATATATATATATATATATATATATATATCCACAATGTAATTATTCTTTTTTAGTATAGAAGTGTCAACTTTGACAAAAGACGGAGATTTTCACTTTTACCATATTAAAAAAAACTATTACAATGATAAAATGCTATATCAATCAATCAATCTACAAATCCAAACTAGACAAATAAAAATAATACAATCAAAGACCCATACTTTCCAAGATTAAGGTAATCTTTGCCCATGTTTAAGGTCCCTTTTGACACCATATGAATTATTCCAAAAAACTGCTTTTTAGATGAACAGTGAATGATCAATTGGACATGGATGTATACACTTGCTCACCTGCTATTGTTCCTCAAAGCAACTACAGGATAACACATCTACACTTTTGACCTTATACTATTTTTGTCAACTCTTATAACCTTATCATATCTAACTTTTTGCACTTCATAATCTTTTGTGTAATATAATAACATTACCAAAAGATCATGCGTGTCTCAAGAGCAGAGCTAGAGTGTCGATTACAATAAGAGCAGAGCTAGAGTGTCGATTACAGATTCAATCAAACTTAGTAATTTTACTTCAAATTTTGTATGTGTCATAAAAAATTTATTAAGTATATATGAATTATCAATTTAGAACTTCATAACTCAAAATATTATAATTCAAAACTCATAAATGTTAAATCATGACTCAGCCTTTGCATTCATGACTTTTTATGACTTCCAATTTTGCTTTTTCTTAATTTCGCCTTCATTATGGGGGATTCTTATCAAATAAATGTTCAAACTTTCTAAACTATATTTGCATTCGTATCGGATTTTTTAAAAGTACTTCTCGAAATAGTTGTCGCATCCATCTCGATTATCCAAAAATGTCCCACTTTTATCATAATTGACATATGAACATTTTTAAAGAATTCAAAACAATATAAATAACAAATATATAAAGACTAAAGAGATAAGATCATTTTCTTTCATTTTTGTTACACAAATTTGAGCGAGACCTAGTTGACCACAATTAAACATCTCCTCAGATCACCAAAGGATATGGTGCAGTAGATGGAGTTGCTCCTTCCTTAACCAGAGGTCTCGTGTTCGAGCTCTAGGAATGAAAAATCTTTGATAGGGAGTGTTTCCCCTCAAATGAGGTCCTACACGGCACAAATTCGAATATAGTCAGACTTCAATGTAAGTACTGAACACCGAGTGAGGAAAAAAAAAAGTATCTCATCGGACCTCAAATTCAAAGTAGTAACATGTGGCACAATTAAAAAAAGGAACCATGGGAAAACAGTTAACGCAATTAAAACAAGAAGAGTAAAAATTATACAAGAAAATGTTTTGGGTCAGAAATCAGAATGATAACTTTATTCTTTATATGGTTTCAAGCATGAAATTATGAAATATTTGTGTTTACATGTTTTCACAAAATATTTTGATTCCATTTTTTTAAAACAAACTCTATTTTAAAATTATATTTAAAAAGAACACTCTTTTAATATACCCTGCCTTCCTTTTCATTCTATAACAGATCACCATATTTCAAATATTAATTTGTCATTGAGGTAATTAAGAAAGTTCGAATTTGTTTATTTCAAATATTAGTTCCACCTATAATGTATTATTAAGTCACCATACGATATGGTTTAGATGTCAAATCTTAATAGGTCACTAACTATATATGCATGTTAAAATATAATCAACCAAATATTAAACAAGTGAAGAAAACTCTTTTTCTTCTTTGTTAAGGGTCTATAAGCAATTGGAGACGTAATTATCTTAATCTTAACCAATATCTATTTCGAATCATCAATATCAATCTTAATCAATGATCATATATGATTAAAAATAATTTTTAAATTACGCAACTAAAAAATATATATAACTCTCAGTATTATGATTTCAATCGTAATAACAAGTCTCAAAATTCAATCAAGAAATTTATCGTATCCATCAAACATTGATAATAACTATTATAAAAGAATAATATCATGTGTCATATATTTATACCAAAATTAAAATAATGTTAATTAACAAAAATATGTTCAAATTATCATATGTGAGATTGGATTTAGTTGGATCCAGGGCATATCAAATATATCCCAAAAATATAGTCAACCATTTAAAGAGAGACAAGTGTCATATTTAGACTATAATGTAATGTATGATATTTTTTTTATATTTTTAAGTCTAAATGACTAATGCTTCTAGATTAAAGGGAGCATTGTAAGTAATGTCTTGCAAAAGTAGCACTTTTGTCTAATAATTATTTGTATTTTCTCCGTCCTAATTTATATGAATTAGTTTGATTTGATATAAAATTAAAAAAATTAAATTTATGATGTAAAATGAGTCATAGATATTTGTATGGCTATAAATTATTTTATTAAAAATAAAATAAATATTTTAAAATTAAATTATTACAAAATATAAAAATGTATCATTCGTTTGGGGATTGACTAAAAAAAAAATAAGTCATATGAAACTGCTTTCTTTTGAAATAATATTAACACAAAATTGCAATTGCACAAGAAAAAAAGAATTGTGGGAAAATATAATCACAATCTATTCAAATAATATATTTATTAAAATAATATATTATAATATCATATAATACATTCTAAAACTATATGTAACATCCATTCAGAAAAAAGTGTAATAGAGTCGTCAGTCCACGCTCAATTTTTTAATAAATAATTTGATTATTGGACCCTGCTTTCATTTTCATTCCATAACAAATTATTTCCATAGATTTCAAATATATTTTTTGTTCATTTTAATATTGAGGTACGGAAGTGAAAAATCCTTCCTTGGATATATCATACTCCACCTATATATAATGTATTATGTTTTGTCTTTTTATTTGAATTTTCCAACCAAGAACATCCTGTCAAAATAAATATAAAAAATAGAACCTCAAATTGATTAATTTAAGATTTATATACTTTAATCATCAGATGTTTGGTAGGACTGCTTATTCTGCTCATGCTTATTGAAGAACAGTTCAATCTATTCTCAAACTCAGTATTTTAATTAATAAAGAAGTGGTATTTAGCGTTTGTTATTGGTGGATCATCGTATCAAGGCCACTTTGTCACTTACAATACCCCGTCGCATATTTAAATCCTCTGAAAAAAAGAATTCTACCAGCCGCTCGATGAAAATTGTACTCGAAGGCAGCCATCGTGATGCTTCCGATGTGACGGTTTAGCCAATAACATGTGCCCTTAGAGGGTTGACAAGCAGATGACAGGCGTATACATCGCTTCTAACTTAAATTTTGACTTAGAAGTGTTCAGTCATAATCCAGCACATTGAAAGAACTTCTTATGTATAAATCCTTCTAGATTTGGTTAATTATTGGGAAATTTCAACGTTGTTTCCTAAGAGAAATATTCTACATGTTAACATTTTATTCTTCCACGATGATAATTTAGGTCCTAATATATTAATTAATGGTAGTCATTTTAGATAAACAGATTAACCGCATTTCCTCCATAAAATTAATATTAAGGATTGGTGAGTAAGTACTAAATGATCATTAAAATTAAGAATATATCATACACGTAATCAAATGAAGGATGGACCACTAATTATTTATATTAATTATAAAGTATCTTCCACTAATAAGTGATCTCCACGAAATTTTCATCCTCGACTATAATGCTTTTATACATATTGTATATATATGAATGAATTGACGTGGATACTATATATTGACTATAAACATATGACATGCTAGTAAACCATTTTAATTAAAAAATAATAATTATATTAGTACTAAAAAAATTATTGGAGAATAATATAATATCTAACAGACTGCGATAAAAGCTAGATGTTGGCTTTCCACATCATTATTCATTAGATATATATATTGCCTTATGAAATGTTGTGTCATCACCTCTTATAATCTATTTATGATTTTATGGGAGTGACAGTAAATTAGAGATGCCAAAATTAAACTCAATTCGTTTAATCTGTCTAATTTATTAGAGTTTGGATGGGTTAATAAATCGCTTATTTATTAGCTCAATCTATCTCAACTCAACCCATTTAAAATTGGATTGATATTTAATTCGAATTGACTTGAGAGAGATCTAGTCAAAATATTTTTCAAACACTTTTTTTAATGTGATATGTTTATATAGCCAAAATAAAAAAAAGTTAAGTAAGTATAAAATATTGAAAAAGAACAAATAAAATAAGTAAAACTTAGTAAAAGTTGGATTGGATTGGGTCTTGACCCGCTCTATAACCCATTACTCCTTTTTGACCCAACCCATTTTGATCCAAGCTAATTTAGGTTGGATTAAATTGGGTCTTGACTTGTTTGTTATCTTGACTCATTATGCGTATATTACTCTCTCTTCCTTTTATTTAAACGGTATTATTACATGACACCCCACATGAATAATTTATGTCATGTTTGGTCTTGTAAATCTCTATTATCGATTTTACAGTCATTCTTAAGGAATCTAACTCCTCAAGTTTAATCAAAAAGCTCTAATGGCCTTATCTTTTTAAAAAAATAATTAGCACCCTTTGTAAACAGACCCG
>DF357282.1:261908-280209 GCA_000787875.1 Solanum virginianum | reverse complement strand
GACCCGATCCAACAAGTACCTTTTTAACGAAATTTTTTTGGAATGAGATTAAAATTTGTTTTTTTTTAATATTATATTTAGAATAATTACAAAATCTCCATGAATAGGATCAAACTGTATACGATGGTATTTACATGAGGTTCCTCTTTAAGAAATTATGTTTCATCTTTCATTTCCTTTTCGTTTGTTCCGAGAAATCTATCAATCAATTCCGATTCTTTTTTTTTTCTCTTGATTCTTTTCTGATCGAGATGCATAGATCATGTTCATTGATTAACAAAAATGTGCAAAAGCTCTGTTTGCCTCTACAGATCTATTATTCTATGAGTCTCTTCCTTTTTGTGTATGATATCACCACTCTCTTTGATAGCATCCATTAATTCAGAACTTAATTTAAAAATCATATTTCGACCCAGATATTTTCAGAAGACCGCTTTAAATTTTATATCAAATCAAACTAAGATATGTAAAATGAAGCCGAGTAGAATAATATTGATTCTCCATTACTTTTAATATTCCATGCTTTCTTGAATAGAATAAGTCTAATAGATGCTATTGATCAATCCCATGCCTAGTGAGCTAATGCTAACAAAGCTAATAATACTCGAAAATTTACCTTCTCATTGGCTATAACATTTTTAAAATTCATAATATATGTTTATAATATTTCCAACATTGCAGGATGTAAAATCTTATGTCATTGTCTCATTGATCAATTGGCTATGCTGATGCCAATTATGCACATTCTAATAATGTGAGGGTTTGGCTTTGCTTTGTTGTTTGGAATTTATTCCATAATTTTCTTTAGTGCAATGGTGGCTATAAATAAAATAAGTACTAATAATGACAATGAACTAAAATGTCACATATTTTAATCCACAATTTAAAGGTGTAAGGAATTCTATGTCAATAGTCAATTATTTATTCTAGTCTATTAGAGCAGGTAATTAATAGTTAGCCATCAATATCTGTTTGTTAAAAAAATATTATATACAAGTATATTTTGGGTAGTTTAATTGTGTGATAATTCTCAAATAGTTAGCTTAAAACCTCTTTAATATATTTAGCACCCTACAATACATCATCCAAGGAATTGGACGTGTTTAAATGATGTAAGTTAATAATTGTTAGACCAGTTTAAATTTGAGTAGGTTAAGCGAACTATGTTTTAATCTCATGGGCTGATTTTAATATCTCTACTCAACATTTTTAATATTGAATATAAATTTAGAATCCAACTCTGATCTATTAACGCCTATGTTCTTATTAAGGGTTGTTTCATAGCTGGATAAGAAAGTAATTATCCATATATTAATCTTCATATAATTTACGTTTAGTAGATAAATAGGAAATAAGTTATTCATGTATAACATTAATACGATGTTTAATTGACAATTTAGAAATCTCCATAACTAATACATATATAAATTATGAGGAAATCTATATTATTTTATGCAGGATGGAAGGTGGAATAGCTAATATATGAAGGGGTCATTTGGTAGCTCGTTAGAGTTATGGAGGCATTAATTTTCCACCTTGTATATAACCTGCATAAAATAATAATATAGATTTCCTTGTAACTTATACAATTAGTTATGTGAGTTTCAAAATTATCAACCAAATATCGTACTAATTTTATACATGAAAAACTAATTTCCCATTTACCTGTCAAACATCATACTATAAGTTATACAAAAATTAATACATGAATAACTTGTTTCTTATACAACTATCAAACGATCATGTATAACTGATCCCTACATAACTAATACTTACATAAATTCAGTCATAACTAATTGCTATATTATGAATAGCTGCATAATTTTAACTTAACTTCCAATTCAATCCTTAGTTATTTCCACCTTAATTAATTCGTCTATTGTTTGCATTCGTGCGTTGGTCCTCAACATTACCTAATCGTTGACTCATTATGTTATTTCTACATCAAATATTACTCCACTAGTTGTATTAACTGTATTATCCATTAACAATATTCCCATATCACGTGAAAATTATTCTATTCATGACTAATATTTTTCATTTGTGTTCCCAAAAAAACAAAAAAAATGTTCAAATTTTAGCCTATATAAAGCCATTCAATGCACCCCAAAAACCAATCAAATCAATCTTCCTTTCTTCCCCACAAAAAAAATGACAACAAACACAGAAAGCCTTTGGGTTTTTGCTTTAGCTACAAAATGCAAAATTTTCAACCCCATCAACTCCATATTATTTGCACTTGTTTTTCTTTTTGTCTGGCTAATCATCAACATGATTTACTGGACTCACCCTGGCGGTCCAGCTTGGGGTAAATATAACAAATATTTACGACTAAAAAATCCAATTCCTGGTCCAAAAGGCCTTCCTTTTATAGGTAGTATGTACATGATGACTGGTTTAGCTCATCAAAAAATAGCGAAAACGTCTGAATTTCTCAAGGCTAAACGTCTCATGTCATTCAGCCTAGGCGAAACCAGATTTATCGTAACATGTAATCCTATCATAGCGAAAGAAATATTAAACAGTTCAGCATTTACTGCGCGTCCTGTTAATGAATCTGCCTACGGATTAATGTTCGATAGAGCTATTGGTTTTGCTCCCTACGGTGTCTACTGGCGAACACTTAGAAAAATTGCATCCACACATATGTTTTGTCCTAAACAGATCAAAGCGTCTGAAGCTCAGCGATTTGAAATCGCCAAACAGATGGTGGCGATTTTTAATGGGAGTTCATGCATACGGGTTAGAGATGTGGTGAAAAAGGCTTCTTTAAATAACATGATGTGTTCTGTTTTTGGGCGAAAATATAGTCTCGTTAATTATTGTAACGATGAGACGAAGGAGGTGAGCGAGCTAGTCGCTGAAGGTTACGATCTTTTGGGAATACTTAATTGGTCTGATCACCTACCTTGGTTAGCTGAATTTGATCCACAGAAAATTCAGCAGAGGTGCTCACTTCTCATGCCTAAAGTGAATCGATTCGTGGGAAGGATCATCGATGAACACCGGGCTCAAACAAGTAATGTTCACCGCGATTTTGTGGATGTTTTGCTATCTCTTCGAGGCCTCGAGATAATATCAGACTCTGATATGATCGCCGTACTCTGGGTAAGCAATCATATATTAGTGATTGCAAGTGAATATATCTTTTGTTATTATTGATAAAAATAAAAATATATTGAACAAAACTATTATCTGATGATGAACTTGGGAAAAGAATTTCAACCAAATTGTTATTTAGTTGCACTTACAATACTATCTTTCAATGAAGAGTGAGAAACTTAAAGCTAATTTCTAACTTCTTTGTTATCAAATATTATATGTAGGAAATGATATTCAGGGGGAGTGACACGGTGGCAATATTAATAGAGTGGATATTAGCACGGATGGTACTTCATCCTGACGTTCAGTCAAAAGTACAAGAAGAGCTAGATAGAATTACCAAAAGATTGCGGTCGGTGGTTGAGTCTGATGTAACCAACTTGGTCTATCTACAAGCCGTAGTGAACGAAGTACTTAGGTTGCATCCTCCAGGCCCACTACTAGCCTGGGCCCGTCTCGCTATAGAGGACACGACAGTAGATGGGCATCACGTTCCTGCAGGGACCACCGCCATGGTGAACATGTGGGCTATCACAAGGAGTGCAGAAGTTTGGGCAGAACCACTTGAGTTTAAGCCTGAAAGGTTCATGAACAAGAATGAACCAATACTTTTTTCGGTGTTAGGATCTGACTTGAGACTGGCACCATTTGGTTCTGGAAAGCGAAGTTGTCCCGGAAAGGCACTTGGCTTGACCACAGTCACTTTTTGGGTAGCATCGCTTTTGCAAGAGTTCAAATTCGAGACTATTGATGGAACCAAAACGGTTGATTTGTCTGAAGTACTAAGGCTTTCCTGTGAAATGAGAAACCCACTGATGGTGAAGGTGCAACCAAGAAACTTAACTAATTAAACTCCCTCACGCTACTATATACATCTTTCACTATGTTGTGTTATTACTTTACTTTAAATAAGAAGTATGTTCTAATCATTAGTTTCTTATATTTGCTATAATGTATTACTAAATCCGTTAATACGTAACAAATTTTATGTAACAATTAATTTAATGTCATGGAGTGGTTATGCTATTTTTCTTTCTTATTCTGCCTATATGTATGTAAGGAAACCAAATCAAGTTTTAGTTAGGAAATATTCTCTATTTTAATTTATGTAAAAATGTTTGATTGAAAATGAAGTTTAAGAATAAAATAAATTTTTTAAAAGAGAAATGTTTTAGATATTTTGAGAGAACTTGATTAGGGGCTATTTTTGTATGTCTTTTTTTTTTCTTTTGTGACTTTAAATATCTACGTGGAGGTCACATAAATAACACATCAACACAAATGTCCGGTTGAACTGCGAGTGCAAACACATTTGTTTGGTCTGACTAATTAAGGACATTTTAAGTTTATTTCGTGAACTCTAAGAGTGTTTTAAATAATAAGCATAGTTTAAGGACGAAGTAATAATTTGCACCAAATTTGAAATGTACGGGTCAATGTTGCCATTACAATAAAATTACCCTTTTAAGTAAATTTTATAAAACATTTACTGTTTTTAAATATTTTTTTTTATTTTAGATATACTATATTTAAAAAATATTTATAAACTATAGCAATTGTACTGTATTTTAAATTAAAATTGAATTATATACTTTCTCCGTTCATCATTAGATGTCAAAAAAATTCTAATTTGATTTTCGTTTTTTATTTGTCATTTTGGAGAAATCAAGATAGGACAATTTTTATTTTCCTTTTTTACCTATTTTACCTTGAATTTACTCTCAAAGTTAACGTTTTTGAAAAATGTAGAACTTCTTGAAAATCTTCAATAATCAATCCATCGTTAGTGTATCTAGACAATTTATAGGAATTGACGTAACCTCTTAACTTACTCCAAAGGAGCCTTTTAATTAGGAGTACTAAATTTCTACGAAAAAAGAATTTGAACATTTTTTATACTCTAAGACAGATTTCGTTTGATACTCATATAATGAAATGTTTTAGTGAAATTTTTTAATTATTACAAAAAATTGTACTCCAAATGTTGAAGTAAAAGTTTGCATTATATCCCTCCAATTTTTTTTTTTACTTGAATGCAACTAAAGAAAAAGTGGCTACATTTTCTATTTTTTATTTTACGTTCAACTAAATAACAAAGTTTTTATTAAACTAAGACACACTTCCACTTTCTATTGTGTTGATAGTGTTATATATATTAAAATTTGAATTATGACTTTAATAAATACTCCTATCAATTAATAGAGGTAAAATAATAATCTCATTAGATTAATGATTATTTTCTTAATAGGTATGACAAGTCAAAACTTGACATCTAGGGTGAACAGAGGGAGTACGTATTATACTTGTTTTCGTGAAAAAAATTATTATGTATTAAAAATAAATTATGCATGTAATATAATATGTTATACAGTGCATAAAACTAATTTGCACGTAATATAGATGCAATATATACTTATATTAGAATTGTTTTAGTAAAAAAATTGTATTATACATTAAAAATGACTTATATTAAAATTATATATTATTAGTACTCCCTCTGTCCCATTTTATGTGACACCCTTTGACTTAACATTATATTTAAGAAAAAAAGAAGAAGGATTTTGAAACTTATGTTCTAAAATCATTCTTAAATATTTGTGTGATTGAGAATCATTTTATTAGGAGTAAAAAGATAATTTTAAAAGTAAATTATTTTCAATTAGAGTAAAATGATATTCTTTTTTAGATGAGCCAAAAAAAAAGAATGTCACATAATAGTAAATATTTTCTAAATACGACATATTTAAGTAAAGTCTCCTAATTTCTTTGACCCTAAAAATACAAATGGCCATTTATGCCAAATAATTAAAAATAGCTATTCTATGAATTTTATTGAAGCCCAACAGGATTTTTAATCCTCCAAGGCCCATGATCCATGATAAAGACCCAAAGCGAGAAGCTTTTGCTTAAATCCCTGTTGTGTTACAGAGTGACAGACCAACGGAGACGAGAGTGAACAACAATGGCGGATGTTCAGAGAAGAGGAAGACCATTACCTCCTCCTCCACCAAGAGGTCTGCCTCCCCAAAGGATTGCTCCACGACCCGTACCAGTCGATCGCGAAAAGGTCCTACTTCTTTCTTTTCTCAGTCCTCTGTTTCTCACTAGGTTACAGTGGTTAGGGATTTAGGTTGTTCTTGGAGTGAAGAAGCATGTGCTGGTGCTTTTTGTTTCGAGATGTTTTGGTGTTTTGAAGTAATCCTTATATTCTGGACTCGCTAGGGTTTTGGTTACAAAAGATCTTACGTCTTTCTTATGGTGCATTCTTATTCAACAACAACTACTGATGTGCAAATTATGTTGTTTAGCATAGTTAAGATTGTTTATGGGCAGCTTTTCTGCACGTTCACTAATTTCATGGGATACCTGGCATCTGCACCTCCCACCTGCAACATGCATCTGATAACTTTGTGCTAACAGATGAGAAGAATCTGCTAGTGTTTTTTTTAATATCTCCTATGGGATTGAAATCCCATAGCTCTCTTTACTTTATTGACAACTAAGCTACACCTTTGGTTATTAAAACTATGTGTTATATGTATATAGTAGAAATATCCCTTTGACGTCTTTGTGTGTTTGCTTCTTCATATTTTGATCCTCCTAGTGAAAATCTCACTTCTGAGATGGTTGGGCTGGCCGCTACTTTCTTTAATGTCTATATTGATTTTACCATAGGATGTATCAAAAATATGTACATAAACAGACCTTTAGCTAATGTACTTAAAAAAAAGACCTTTAGCCTGCCATAAAAGAAGATGTGAATTGTGAGAAGATAGTGTCCGTCATTTGAATGGGCTGTGCTGGTTAATTGATTCATCTCACGAACTTTGAGAAATAGAATGTTGTCTGCTTTGCTTTTGCATTTATTTTCAAAAGAAAGGAAGCCTGGCTGCCGTTCCTCCTCCTCTGCAGGGGCAGACTAAAAAGGTAAGGCATCCAGGCATTTTTTTTTTGTTTTTTTTGTTTTTTTGTTTTTTCCATTTTTTCCTTTACATCCCTGAATATTTCCATGCCAAACATTTACATTCCATCTGTGTTGTTTGTTGTACAAGCTGCTTACCAGGTTGAAGAAAATGGAGTGATCTTGGGACAATACATGCTGGGTAATCTAATGATTGTTCTTTTTTTGTATGTGTTCCCTCTATCAGCGAGTTGGCATTTTTTCCCTCTTAACATGTACCAATATTTTGCATTTCTCATTCGTACTTGATATGCTAATGTGCGTTCATGGCACATAAATTGAGTATTCTTTGCATACTGGAAATTACTTACAAAATCTTTTTTTTCTTTTTGTTTTTTTGGGTTTCCCATCGAAAATCAGACTTGTCCGCTGTTGCTCCGTGTTTTCACTAAGGTATGTTCTCCCATCGAGCTCCATCTTTTTGTGTTTTGTTTTGATAGGAGGTAAATTTTTAATTTAGTGGAGTAACTACATGAGGTAGACAGAGACCTTTCAAAGGTGTTCCATTGGATATAACCCTTACATTTTACCATCTTTGGAATTCCTACATGAGCTGGACAGAGACCTTTCAAAGGTGTTCCATTGGATATAACCCTTAAGTTTTACCATCTTTGGAATTCCTGAAAGTAATTGAAGTTATCTGTAAGATTTTCATTTCGTATCGTGTTCGCCTTCGAAATGTATGTGCTCTGCGTATGCTTCACTTGTTGTTGTTCCCAAAAAAAGTAGCTATGCGAGCATACTTTTTGTTTCAATACTTTATAAGACAATGAAACAAAAGGCTGAATTGTTTTGTGGTTACTTAATGATATACTCAGTGTATGCTCTACTTTGGAACTTACAGGTTGGAGGCCATCACAATGTCAATGAATTTGCTGTGAGAGGCAAGGAACCCAAAGATGAAGTCCAAATATATACATGGATGGATGCTACTCTGCGTGAACTAACTGATCTGGTATGAAGAAAGTAACACACAATATATCTCTTAACTGAGCTCTTCAATTTAGTTGTTTTCCCCCTCCTCATAGCGTATTCTCGATGCTCACTATCTGCCTGCATGCATAAAGTGATTCAAGATGTTAGGTCTTTGGAGATTGTTGCAGTTTTCTTGCAATTTACTTTCTATCCTTGGCTTGTATAACTGATTGTCTGAGAGATGAGCTGTTTGATCTTTTGAGTGCTGAGTCTTCCTCCATATACATAGCTTGTATTTGCGTTGTTCAGGTCATATATAGAACCTCATTGAACCTAGGTGCAGCATACCATGAATTTCTGACCTCTGTGAGCTGGTATTTCAATAATGTTCTCCTGAACCAATTGATGTTATCAGTTATTGCTTAGAGTGTTGAACAGGTTATGTCGAAACTCTCTCTCTTATGGTTCTACGAGTCAACTACTTATCAGAAATGACAACACCTTATTTGGAAGAAAATTAATATATGTTTTGAAGGAAGGAGGAGTCCTACTCAGAAAATTAAGATAAACTGCCTTTTTTACTTTTCATTTTTGGTGCAAAGAAAACCTCATAGAAGATTTGGATTCCCTGTTAGAAAATGTTGAATCCTTGTAAGAAGAATAAGGATGTATACTTTTGCTTGTTTTTCTCTTGTAAATGTGGTTTCCAGCACCTAAGTTGCTCGTACTCTTCACTTTTGGTGCCGCACCAGTGTTGACACGACATGGGTGTGGGTGTGAGATCCGTAGCCAATCTGGTCAATCGGTTTTGGATACTTTGACCAAATTCGAGAGAGAAATTCTGGGCAGATTCAATAATTTTTGTAATCAAAACAAAACTAAGGTGAAATTGAAGAAGCCTCTTGATCAATATTTTCTCCTCAGGCTCTCCCACAAACTCATAATTATATGGATTCGTATCCCCAAATCTTAAAATTTAGATTATAGAGGATCGGACCTCTTGATTCGCACCCTTATCGGACACCCGTTCCCGAGTACGCTCAACTTAGTCCAGCACAGCCTTTGTACTGATGATTTGTAATATTGTTATCTTTCTTCCCAAAAAAAACCTTATTTGGTCTTCCTGGATGCCAAAAAAAAGCAGCAGAGTAAGTATCATATTCATCTTCAATTCTGTGGCACAATTTGTAGACTATTGGCTTCTGGGACCATGCTAGTATCGGTGTACTGTAGGTGTTTTTTTTGTTTTTTTTGTTTTTTTGTTTTTTCCATTTTTTCCTTTACATCCCTGAATATTTCCATGCCAAACATTTACATTCCATCTGGTTTATGTATTTCCTGTGACTGTATCAGGTTAAAGAGGTAGCTCCAGAAGCAAGACGAAGAGATGCAACTTTGTCCTTTGCTTTTGTCTATCCTGATAAAAGGGGGCGATTTGTCGTTAGAGAGGTCTATCTCACTTCTCCTCTATATGCTTGTTTGTGCATGAACTTGGTGTTGGCCATTGAAAGTGCCCTTGATGTGGTGCTTCTGCACCTTTTGTTGATTTATTAAATATTAAGTCAAATTGTTGATGATGCATGTCATATAGTAAGTCTTTGATTGTTGATGATGCATGTCAGATTGCCTGCATATCACCCGTGTTTGTAGGTCATGTGAGGTGTCCATTCATTTGATTTGTGCATGCATGTTCACATCTCTATAAGACTATTTCGCACTAGAATAAAGGATAATTGCGGTGAGGGTCAACTAAAACTTCCAGAACAATTCTTTCAAGATTTCGATGGATCTTATAAACCTGATATCACATGTCGCCATTTCCGCTTTTAAAGTTTGTTCATCCTTACGTGTTCAATTTTGCATTAAGTTCATCATGTCAACTGACTTCCCGATCTTGCACAATCTAATATAATTATTAATGTGGGTCCTGTGCATAATTTAATTGTTAATGTAATATTTTCAAAAGTTTAGGCTATCTGTGGCTCAGGTGTTGGGACCACTTTTTAAGAGTTATCTTTTCTCACTCTCCTCTTGTTGTTAATTTAAGCCTTAGTTAACCCTGGTTTTGTCCAACCAGCTTGAAATTGTATGTTTGGGCGTAGTTGAAGAGAATTAAGAAAGTGTTCCAGAAGCATTTTCAACAATGTGTTGCTGGGCCATATACGGAGAGTTTATGAAGATTAGAATTGCAAAACTTAAGCCCCATTGTTGTATATTCTTGTGCATATTCCTCTCTAATTTTCTTGTGAGAGTCACTGCCTTGTCAATGCCCTTCATATTCTAATCTGTTTGCCTTCCAACCTCTTTTCTAGGATATTCTGTTTATGGCTAGATTGTCTTTTGTGATTGTTGAACTATCATCGGACGCAAAATTATTTGTTTGTCAACTTTCACATAATGTGCACACATCTGTATGGTTGATATCCAAGGAAAACAAAAAATGTCTGTGGCGCATTGAAAATGCTGCCCATGTGTCTAGATGAATGTACACTGTTGTGAAAGGTGCGCTCATAAAGCACGCTTAAGCCTTGAAGCAAGGCTCAAAACGTGTTGAGCGCTTCACCCCATTTTATGTGCACTTCAGTGTCGTCATCAAGGTACTAAGGCATACTTTTCTTGCTAATGAGCTTGTACTGAAGAGGTGACACTAAACAATTGATATTTCACTTTTTCATTTTTTTTTTTCAATTTCTTTGTTCATATAAAATTGTAATTTATGTGTATAATTATTAGTCTTGGACTATATTATACATGTATGTATGTATACGTATACAGACACGTGTGTGTGTACGTATACACACACATTGTGTGTGTGTATACGTACATACACATACATACATGTGTGTATACGTGTGTGTGTATATATATGTATATATATATGTGTGTGTGTGTGTGTATATATATATATATATGTATGTATGTATGTGTATATATATATATATTCTTTATCCCTTTGTGCCTTTTTTCATTAAAACCCGTACTTTATCTGCTCTTTGCCTATAAAGCCCCAACGGACCTTAAGAGTTTTTTTTGTGCTTTTCGCCTTTGATAACACTAGGGTTATATGATGAGGGTAAAGGAAAATATAGCGCACCACCTAAACTAAACTTCTTGTGGATTGATTGTTCTATTTTGAAAGATATCCAGAATATAGTTCCAGAAAGATGATGAAATTACGAAGTTGAAACTGAGCTCGACTGTGATATAACTGCTGACAATCAAACATGAGATAATTTGCTTGTCTTTGTTCTGCCTTAGTATTGTGCTAAACTGCTCCTATAGGGATTGTCAAAAGTTTTTCTTGAACTGTGTCCATTGAATCATACTCCTACAGGCATGTATTGTAGTTCTATGGTTGAATGTCAATTCCTTATAGTAACAAAATAAAGGAAATCAGGAATTTTCGAGATTTTGGAAAATGTTACAGTTAATTGTAGTATTTCTATCCTCAGATTCCTAGGTTGGCAATGTTTCATCAAATTTTAGTGTTCAGATGTTATTATGTGAGAAATCCAGGATTGCATTTCCAATTTCAATACAATGATGCATATTCGTGATTTGCTCAAACAAACAGTGATCTTATAGTGCTTATTCTCTAACATGAAGGTTGGGAGTACGTTTTCTTACCCCAATATGAGGCGACCAGATAATGGCAGCAAAACATTGAGTGAACTTAAATTTCAGGTTACACACTGTTCATATGAGATCATTGACCTCATTGTTTTTTCGGAATTTGGTATTGACTTGTTTTTGCCACTGCAGATAGGAGATTACTTGGATGTGGCCATCCTGTTCCAGTGAGCTTTTATGATGGCACCTGTATTGGAATTAGAATTATGCAGGACTTGTACTACTCTATGTTTCTTCTTACTTCTACATATAAATATCTGTATTTTTTCTTGATAAGCTTAGACCTAATGTTCATTTTTGCTGTAAATCTGAGATTGTCTCTCTATGACTAGTTCTGTTATATGGATGTAACTGCAGTCTTTTTAGAGCTAACTCCATCATTATGAATTATGATTATTTGTCATTCTCCTTGTGAGGTAGTGGTAAGGTTTGCGAATATTCTACTCTTCCTTCACTCTACTTATGGGGGTTCCACTGGATATGTTGTTGTTTGTGATTCTCTTTGGTAAACTTTATGACCTGCAATTAACTTTCTAGGAATATCTATTTGACTGGCGTGATTCAAGCTGTTGGGGTTTTAAAGGCAGCGATTTGATTCTAAAGCTAAACTTGATGTCCCAGCTGTTTGAAGCTTGGTGACTTAAGAATCACTTTCCAAAAACTTGATTTCATTGTTAGCATTTTCTTTTCTCTGTTTTCAAAAAAGGGTAATGACAAGTAATTTCCCAATATATGTTGTGTTTTGCCCTTTGTTTGAGAGGTAGGAAATTTAATTAGATATTTATACTTCAATTTATTTGAGAGGCAGGAAATTCCATTTGATGCAATCCATTCTTTGTATTGTGAAATTATGTTGGGTTTTCTTCCTTGGCCACAAAATACACAATATATTTAGGGTGTATTTTGTAAGAAGGAAAATCTTTTCTCGAAAAAGATGTGAATTTCTTATTTGTTTTTTTATGTTTTTTTTTTTGATAAAAGAAAAATATTTTTTTTGTGTTCACTTAGTTAATAGAACATATTTTTGACGAAACATACGATTTCAACAGTTTTTTATGGGTGTTAACCAACAGATTCTGGTGTTGCAGGGGGCTTTGGTGTAACTTTTTTGAAAAATCATACGAGTGGGTCCGCAACGAGTTCGACAAGAAGTCCAGGTGGCGAGGCGGTGGCAGGGGACGCTTGATAGGATTTTATGGGCCATGGAACAGGAAATATGCGATTTCGACAGTTTTCTGTGGGTGTTAGCCCATAAATTCTAGTGTTGCGGAGGACTTCGGTCCAACTTTCTCAAAAAATCACATGAGTTGGAATGCAACGAGCCTGACAAGAGGCCTAGCTGGCCCGATGACTGCGGGGGACGCCTGGTAGGATTTTAAAGGCCAAGAAACAGGAAACATGTGATTTCGACAGTTTTCTGTGGGTGTTAGCCCACAGATTTTGGCACAACAGGGGGCTCCAACGGAACTTTCTCAAAAAATCATACAAGTGGGTTCACAATGAGCCCGACAAGAGGCCTAGGTGGCCCGACGTCTACGAGGGACGCTTGGTAGGATTTTATGGGCCAAGAAACAAGAAACATGCGATTTCGACAGTTTTATGTGGGTGTTAGCCCTCAGATTTTAGTGCTGCAGGGGGCTCTAGCGCAATTTTTCCAAAAAATTATATAAGTGGGTTTGCAATGAGTCAGCAAGAAGCCAATGTGGCCCGGCGGCGACGGGGGACGCTTGGTAGAATTTTGTGGGCCAAGGAACAGGAAACATGCGATTTCGGCAGTTTTCTATTAGTGTTAGCCCATAAAATCTGGCGTTGCAGGAGGTTCCGGCGCATGATTCTCGAAAAATCATACGAGTGGGTCAGGAACAAGCCCAGCTAGCGGTCAGGTGGCCCGGCGACATTGGCGAAGCCCTGGTAGAATTTTATGGGCCGATGAACAGGAAACAAACGATTTTCCATGGGTGTTAGCCCTTGAATTATGGTGCTGCACGGGGTTCTGGCGCAAGATTCTTGAAAAATCATGCAAGTGGGTCGTTAACAAACCCGAAAAGAGGCCCAGGTGACCCGACGACGTTCGCGGAGGCTTGGTAGGATTTTATGGGCCGATTAACAGGAAACAAGTGATTTCGGTAGTAACACCCATAGATTTTGGCGCTACATGGGGTTTCGGCTCAGGATTCCAAAAAATTCATACGAGTGGGTTAGCAACGAGCTCGGCAAGCGGCCCAGGTAGCCTGGAGGTTTTGACGGAGGCTTGGTAGGATTTTATGGGCCGATGAACAGGAAACATGTGATTTTGGCAATTTTTCGTGGGTGTTAGCTCGCAACTTCTGGCGCTGCATGGGGTTTCGACGCAATATTCCCGAAAAATCATACGAGTGGGTCGGCAACAAGCCCAATAAGAGGCCCAGGTGGCCCGGAGGCGTTGGCGGAGGCCTGGTAGGATTTTATGGGCCGATGAACTGGAAACATGCGATTTCGACAGTTTTCCGTGGGTGTTAGCCCACGGATTCTGGCTATGCACGGGGTTCCGCAACATGATTCCCGAAAAATCATACGAGTGGGTTGACAACGAGCCCGACAAGCTGCCCAAGGTGGCCCAGCGGCATTGGCGGAGGCCTGGTAGGATTTTATGGCATGATGAACAGGAAGCATGCGATTTTGACAGTTTTTCTTGGGTGTTAGCCTACGGATTCTGGCACTACACGGGGTTCTGGCGCAAGATTCCTGTAAAATCATACTAGTGGGTCGACAACTAGCCCGACAAGCGACCTAGATAGCCCCACGACGTTGGCAGAGGCCTGAAAGAGATATATGGGTCGATGACAGGAAACAAGCAATTTCGACAGTTTTTCGTTTGTGTTAGCCCACGGATTCTGGCTTTGCATGGGGTTCCATTGCAAGATTCCTGAAAAATCATACGAGTGGGTCAGCAACGAGCCCAGGAAGTGGCCCATGTGGCCCGACGCCATTGACAGAGGCTGGTGTAATTTTATGGGCCAATAAATAGGAAATAGGCAATTTCAACAGTTTTTCGTGGGTGTTAGCCCACAGATTTTTGCGCTGTAGGGGTTCCGACGCAAGATTCCTAAAAAATCATACGAGTGGGTTGGCAACGAGTTCAGCAAGTGGCTCAGGTGGCCCGACAGCGTTGGCGGAGTCTTGGTAAAAGTTTATGGGCAGATGAACAGGAAATATATGATTTTGGCAGATTTCTATGGGTGTTAGCCCACGGATTTTGGGGCTGCATGGGGGTCCGGTGCAAAATTCTCGAAAAATCGTACTGGTGGATCCAAAACAAGCTCGGAAAGTGGCCCAAGTGGCTCGGCGGCGTTGGCGGAGGCCTGGTAGGATTTTACGGGCCGATGAACAGGAAACAGGCGATGATTTTTTAATTTTGTGCTCTTAAGCATGTTATGTGAAAATTTTAAATTAAAATGTTGTCAAAAAAAGAAAGAGTTTGTTTTCTTAAAACTGACTAAAAAGGAAAGCTTGTGTTGAAAAGTTAAAGTTGTGTTTGGACATGCGGTTTATTTTTTTTAAATAGTACAATTTTATGAATGTAAGTTGATTTTTAACTTGAAAAGCTCATCTTCAAAAATTAATAAAAGAAGAAGAACAACTAACCTAATGAAATTTGACAAAATGGTTTTAGGAGAGGACAGAGTGACTAGGAGATCATGAGTTCAAGCTATGAAAGATAACCTTTGGCAGAAAT
This sequence comes from Solanum virginianum, assembly GCA_000787875.1. Taxonomy (NCBI): domain Eukaryota; kingdom Viridiplantae; phylum Streptophyta; class Magnoliopsida; order Solanales; family Solanaceae; genus Solanum; species Solanum virginianum. The sequence goes on along the minus strand of DF357282.1, from coordinate 264,886 downwards.
GCAAGATAACTCTGTGCATAATACCTATTCTCAAACTCTGCACACAAGTATGCATTTTAAGATGTTTTAATAAAAATGGACATCAAAGAATTTTGATTAAGATACACACACTTCTGCACATTCATGTCAGAAAATTGATTATTTTGAATTTGTCTATATTATGATCACATAGAACCTGATCATCATAGTAACAGATATGCTTAAAGATTCTACGAACAACAATATTTACAGAACGAGGAGCAAACTTTAAAAAGTAGTGAGAAGAGCAGTTGAGCAGTAGATCTATCACATCACTGATTTTAGATGAACTACTCAGAGTACTACTGTTCTGTATTTCCCCTGCCCCTTATTATTTGTGTAACATATAGGCAGGTGGGCGCGCACACACACGTATATGGCAGCAAATCATTGGATTACACAGCCATTTGCATTCTCTTCGCTTAAGGCATTGTAATAGTGATGCATTGACGATGATGATGGTGGCGCCTGATAGTAATAATCAGATGGCAAAGGAGGGGCAGATGCAATACTACTACCACTTGACCATGATGGTTGTGTTGCTGCAGGCCAAGGTTGAGAGTCTGAGGGCTGCACCACCGCCCTACCCCAACAATAATTTCTGTTAGTATTAACCCCCTGGCAACATCCATGAAAACTATGACCATGACTTATAGCATCATGACCACCACAACACGATGAAGAAGCCGCGCAAAATTCACCATCACCATGTGAATTATCAAATTGATGACCAGTCTTGTTCAGGTTTTTAGATGTGCTAATTTCCAAGATTTTATGATTTGTAGAGTCGTTTCTTGATTCTCCTTGGATAGTCACCCTGATAGTTGTTGTAACCTCCATAGTTTGGAATCCAGGGATTCGAGACAATTGCTCTAGTTGACGAGTCATAATGTCTGAATCGCTCAACGAATTAATCACTTTTGATTGTGTGATAGTCTGGACGTTTATCGGTTGTGCTTGCTCCCATATAAGTTCTGCTTTTCTCCCAAGTTTTTCTAAAACAGTTACAACTGTCGTAGGATCAACTGTGCCTGAAATAACTAGATTTCCAAGCTTTTCATCAATTTTGACAGAGTCGACACCTTGTATTTTCAGCAACATGTTTCTCAATTTTCTCTCACAAATCCTGCAGTGAATTTTCAGTTTTAGAGCAAAGGTGTTGGGAGAAACCAACGAATATGCCATTTTGAATATGGCTGTGATTCTGAAAATTGCTAGCTTTAATATGTTCAAATTGCTTTTATAGATAGGACACGGTATGTTTATGGACTAATTCAATAATTTGATAATGATTATATAAAGTAACGTATTGGCCAAGCAAATTACGCAATTTCACTGCAACTTTCAGCGTGTCTGGCGTTAATCGTCATACGTAATGTGTATTGCACATTACGAATACCAAATGGAAAAAGATTTTCGTCGACCTTTCCAATTTTTTTTAATACCAGTCTACATGTCAACTTAAAAGTTATACTATAGATTAGAAGAATAAACTTTAAATAAAAAATACATCATTTATTATTGTTAAAAAATTTAAAGCCTCCAATTTATTTTTTGACTTTAGGCCACGAAAATGCTTGAGCCGCCTTGCCTAGTGTAGAAGACATTAGACCTGTAAAATGTGCCCATTTGCATAGCTTTCACATGCTCAAATTTGATCTAAACCTTATAACAAGTTTACAAGCACTGCTAAGTTTCCATTTCACAAAACTAAGGCAACATGACAAAGGTTTTCCCCATCACTTTAGAGTGGCTTTGCACCTCCATTTTCTTGCACAGAGTTTACAGGAGTAGAGGAACCACTCTTCTTCCTTGAATGGCTAGTGAAGGTCTTCCCCATAAACTTTCCGGCTTTGCTTAGGCCACTTCCAACAGCTCCAAGGCCACTTCCTACCATCCCTGCACCCGCACCTAGCCCAGTTCCGACAAGACCTACTCCTGCACCAAGGCCTGTGCCCACCATGCCAACTCCTGAACCGACGAGTGATGCTGCTCCATCAAGGGCATCCATAGTGCTACCGATGACACCCTCTGCCTTCAGCCTCTTTCTTTCTTCTAGGATCTTCTTCTCCGTCTCCAGAGCAGCTAACTGCTCTTCTTTGTTGAACTCATGATACAATACCTGCCCATTTCCGGACATCAATTAGTAAAAGCATGCAATAATGCTGCGATGAAACATCGATAAAACAACACGTAAAACATGACCTTAGTCATGTACCTTCACTGTGATAGTTCCTCTATCTTTCTTATCTATGACTCTGAGCATGTCAAGTTTTGGAAGCAACCTTAACTCAATTTCTTTCGGATTCTCCGCTACCAGCTCATTCAGAAGCAACTTTGTAACACCCATTTGATGATCTTGTCCAACGTCTTTATCAAATACCTGTCCAAAATGATCATGGATGTGAACGAGGCTGAAGCACCTCATTAATCGACTGGTCGAAATGAGAGGAATGTATAGAAATAAGACCTCTAGGATAAGAGATTGAGTCTCCTTGTCTTCTGCAATCAACTCAAATGTCTCGTCCCAAACCGGATTTAGGTTGTTGTTGATGGTTCTCGTCTTCACCTTAAATAGTGGACGAATATATACAACTGCATATGGATCAGATTTTCCAATCATTTCATGATTCTTTAAGCTATTAGCCCTGACTACAGTCACTATAAGCTTGCCCTCTGGCTTAAGCTCCAAATCACTGCATGAAATACAGAAACAACAGTCACATACATATGAAATATAATAAGACATTTTACAAGACAGACGGAACTTGAGGTTTGCCCCTCAACTCGATTAACCACAACTCGAACAAAGTAGGATGCTGATACAGCTTATAAGCACTGAAAACATTGCAGAACAAAAACGGAACCACTCGCGCACACACACACATCCTTGTGAGGAAATAAAAACAGATTATTATCATGACTGAAACACTTCAGAACTGAATATACCTAGTATCCAC
>DF357282.1:250312-261539 GCA_000787875.1 Solanum virginianum | reverse complement strand
TATCCGAAATTCCAGGAAGAGCTGTTAAACTACCACCAATAGCCTTCAAAGTATAATCAATTCTTGGCTTTGGCTGAAAGAACAAACAAGGAGTCAGTTACATACATCAGAAATTAATCACAATAACTTAATTGGTGGCGTGTTTTATGTTAGGAAAACAAGAGAACTCGACAATTCTTTCATCATTCATTTTACGGAAAAGGTAAAAAAAATGCCTGTAAAGTATGCAAAATTCACCATATTTACCCTCCGTCAATAGTTTGACTCAATTATATCCATGCCATTACTTTATTGAGCCAAAAATGCCCTTATTTCATACGAAATGCAACCGATGACATATTTTGACCTACATACATAGTATAAGGGCGCATTTGGTCCAATTTAGTTCCTATCTACAAATATTTACGTAGCAACATGATTGAATTGTAATGAATTTTGTCACCAAATACCATAAAATTTAATCAAATTATATATCTTAATAACATAATTAAGTCCACCAATTACTTCAAACTAAACATCGTCTTTAGTTACATCAATCCTGAACATGTAATTTTTCCTTTTTTAAATTAGAGATGATTACAGACTGAAAAAAATTATCTTGTAGACTTCAAATAACCTTTTCGTTAGCGTGGAAGAATGTCATTTATATATAAGTTTTTGCGCTTTAATCAATGTTTTTTTTTTCGAATGAAGTAGGGACAACCATAACATTTCTCAGCCACCTGTCCTTCCGTAAATCACTCCTAATTTTGCGGGTTGATGGAATCTACGTCATTCAGTGGTTTAATAGAATGTAAGGATATTTTGAAATTTGAATCAATGTAATGAATTTTCTTGTTTTATGACATTATGCTGGTTGTATTTGAATCAATGTAATGAATAATGGTAAGTTGCTTAAAAATGGCTCAGAATGCGCTATATGTGATGCCTTAAGTTGGTGAAAAAATCCATTACAATTCAATCAAGTTGCTTCGCAAATGCAACTTTACAAAAGTCGCATAATCATACTTAGGAACTAAAATGGACATAATATGTCCTCGGTTAAGTTTTGTGTGAAATTTACAAGGACTGCAACTCAAAGGGACCTAAGACTAGATGAAGCACATTCAGCAATAGAATTAGGCTATACCTCAGAGAGTAAAGCAACAACGACAGCAGAGATGCAAGGAATTTCTTCAGCTAGTTGGAAGATAACACGAACAATTGTGTAGACCTGAAGATCTTTTAACTGCAACCAATTTGTCATGGTAAGTAAAGCTCTCTCGTTCTCCATAAATTCACTAGTCAGAGGAAAATGGATAGGCGAAAGATTTTTTTTTCTTTTTTCTTAGAATCAGACAAGAGGTGAAAGGGATTAGACACCTACCTGAATGGATATAGAAGCAACCATTGCAGTTTGCACACCTAAAACGATATTAGGATCACCACCCCATCGAAGATCAATATCCATAGTAATTTGATCTTTTTTAAGTTTTTGAACACGAATACCTGCATTTATCCTCCCGAAAAAGAAGGTTAAAATGCTGAGTGAAATAATACAAACTACAAACTAAGTAAAGAATCTAACACATGCAACTGAAACTAAATCATCAAACGACTTATCGTGGATGCAACAGTATAATTCCGAGAGATAAGCTCTATGTGGATTACTTTGTTTCCACTGACATGAAGCATGTCATATTAACAATGACAACATAATTGTTTAAAAGCACTAGGGACGTGCTGATAAATAATAGGTAATCAAGTTCAAAGTATAACGATAAAGAAAATAACAGAATAATGAAATGGTTCAATTCTTTTGGTGTTCGGTAATAACTAATAATGACTGATTTATGTTGCTACCTTCAATTTTAGGTGATACAGTTCCCAAGGACAATTTACTGAACTTCAATGAAGTAATTCCAGGAGGTCGATAGTCTTCTAAAAGAGGTTCAACAGATTCTCTTATTACAGCCTCGGTTGCCTGCATTGCCAACGTTTAAGAGATAAGATTTATGACTTCATAACATAGCAATTAGAAAGGAGAAACCTCGTTCAACCACACTAATGAAACTACAAACGTTACACAAGAAGAATGTGAACTTCATTGTCTAAATTATTCAGCTGAACTACCGCCATATCTGATGCAATATAGGAAAGAACGCAACTTCATTGCGTCGAGCAGTACATTGAACTACATCCATAACCAAAATCCCTTCTCTCAAATATATAAAAAGAATCATCCATCTCCACGGTTTACTTGACCAATCTTCCAGGCTTAATTTTTACTATGAGACACTCGCAAGCATTGAAGCCTTATAAAGGAATTTAACGTGGTTTACTCAGAAGTCCATAGTACAAAATTCAGATGATAATAAAGTTACCAAAAACGACATGATTGCACAAGGCAAGAGCCAAAAGCTTACCTCAGCAACAAATGGCCAAAGTTTGTTCAATTGTTTGTTCAACCATTTGACCTGTAACGGAGACAGCATGAGACAAATATTCTTTTAAGAAAGTAATGTCTTATTGATGCGATGAGGAAAATACCCTGTTGACAAAGGTATAACAAAAAGTAGAGAGCATACAAAAAGATACGGTTCTCCACGTAAGACACCTAATCATCTATGTCTACAGAGTCTAGTAAGAATAAACGTCAAGCCTAGTTAACGGCACATATGTAACATTCACAATGTGCATTATGCTAGTTTATTCCCCTGGATTTTCATAAGTAAACATGTAAAAACACCAGATGGTTCGTAGCTTCTTAAGAATCAAGCATAATCTACTGGCTTGAGTTGAATGAGAAAACATTCATCTAAATCTGTCAAAGATATTGATGAAATCATGAATCCGGTCCAAATATACATTAAGTTAGCCAACTAATTCTGCTAGTTCGTCCCATAACATTGAAACCATTTATTCATGCGAACATAAACTTCTTATCATAAAAATTCCATTCAAAAGAACATTAGCTATAGAAGGCTTTCGGTGAAAGTCAGCTTAGTGGATCAACTATTCTATTGAAAGACTGAAAAAAATGTCATAACACGTGTTTTAAAGACTATATGAGGGTACACAACAAACAATTGAATCCACCAACCTGTTCATAAACTGGGAATGATATCCATTCAGGAAAATAATCGCCACACATCTTCTTTAAATCATCTCTGCTGAGGGAGCCCATTAGGTTAACCTTTACTGCCTGTCAAAAGAGCAAAAATAATGAAAAGATGAGATGAATATCAGACGTTCAGAAAGGAAAAGAAGCTGCACCACTTCTGAAATATTAATGATGCATCGCAACATGAAGCATGATAAAGATTAAAGAGCACCATGTAAATATATTCACTAGTATCAAAACAACCGGTGACTAGTTCTTGCTCTCGTAGGCAATTGAGGAGGAACTTTCATAAAGTAGAGAATGAAGCAGCAAAACTATCGCAGAGGCAGCAGACGTATAGCAGTTTTATACCCGCAATCCTTCCTAGATGCTTTATCTTTATAGATAGTACTCCCTTCGTCTCATTTTATGTGGCACCATTTAACTTGATGTTTAAGGAAAAAAAGTAAGACTTTTGAAACTTGTGGTCTAAAAATCATTCTGAGAAATTTGTGTGGTTGAGATTCATTTCATTAAGGGTAAAGGGGAATTTTAAAGCCAAATTGTTTCCAATTAGAGTAACGTGACATTCTTTTGGGGACAAACCAAAAAGGCAAGGGTGCCACATAAAATGGGACAGAGGGAGTAGTTTTATTTGACCAATCAAAATACATACTCCCTCCATTTTTCAATTTGTATAATTTTGACTTCACATGGAGTTTGAGAAAGTAAAGAAGACTTTTGAATATTTTGGTCTTAAACTAAAGATACGTAAAACAAAATGTACCCATTTTTTTGAATCTTGTGGCATTAAACATGTCATTAGAAAAGTTGAAATTTAAAAAATTGTCAAAAAAGAAAAGAGACATTCTTTTTTAAATGGACAAATAGAAAAGTAAACAAACAAATTGAAACTGAGTGAGTAAACAAAATGATGCTTCGTGTGCAAATCTGAGATAGTTATCCGTTTCACATTGAGCAATTTTATAAAGCATTTCTCCTCCAACAACAAAGTTGGAATCGGCTTTATAAGACCTCTAATAACAATCCCGTTAAATGCAACCTAAATTAGCCATTACAATTTTGAAACTAAATAAATTATTCAAATCATAAACAAGAGTCAACAATGCTTCTTTTAAAAAAGATGGGGATAGGGGAAGGCAATTAAAAGGTGGAAAATCAAATCCTCACCAGTAAATTGAAAGTTCACGTAATCAAAATCAACTAACTGAACTACTAGGATTCACGAGTTAAGAAACAACAACAATAACATAACCAGTGAAATCCCACAAGTGAGGTCTAGAGAGGATAGAATGTACACAGACCTTACTACTACCTCACAAAAGTAGAGAGGTTGTTTTCTAAGATCACGACTTAAAAAAGCATTCATTAAATAAAATGGGGATAGCAGAAGGGGATTACAAGGTAGGGAATCGAATCACCAACATGGTAGTGGTGAAAATTTAGATAGCTGATCAATTGAGCTACTAACATTCTTGAGTCAACAATGCATCATTAACTACTTCACCCCTAATGATGTTCATCCCAAGAACACTACCATAAAAGCACACCAAATTAACAAAAGAAAACTGATAATGATAATTCAAACATATCATAATTCATAAAAATCATACCTTGGAAATTCGTTTAGTACTTCGATAATTTGTCATATATTTCCAGGCAGCCATTAAACCAACACCAAAGATCATCCCAATCAGAACACCAATAATCAACCCCATTTTATTTTTATTTTTTTATCACTGCAACCAAAGTTAACACAAAACCAAAATGGAGACTTGCAGCAAAATTCAAGAATCCATAGAAACAAAAACGATTCCAACTTTTTTGTTCAGACGCAAAGTTGTAAACTTTTTCCCTTTTCTCTGTCTTTGCCTTATTTTCAGAAATGGGTGTCAGCTGAAATGGTGATTCTTAGAAGAAAAGATTTGAGTTTTTATTGGAGAAGATGTTACAGAGGAATTTTGCTTTTATTTTCTCTCTGCATTGAAGTCTCAGATACTGTCTGTCGGTTTCTATGCATGCCTTCTTTGAGTTTTGTCTGACCGTTTCTACACACTTGTCAGGTAGATATGTCTCCTCAATTTAGGAGTTATCGAACTCTAAGACTTATACTTCCCTCCCTCAAGGGGAGTTTAAAATACGTGCCGGCTTTTTCACATTTTTATTTTAATTTATGTTACACATATAAAATAAAATAATTTATTAAAAGTAATATTATAAAATTATAATTGAAACAACCTCAGAAATAATCAATATAAATTAAATAATAAAATAAAAATACGTCGCAGCTATTAGCTTAAGCAGACACGTCAATTCACAGTTACCTGCTTAACTGCCACAATAAAATTAAAATAATTTACAACTGTAGGCAGCTGAAACAAGTATGTCGTTTAAAATGTGCCTATTTATTACCACTTATGTATAAGAAGTAGATATATATTTAAAAAAATTGTTATATGTAGGATAAGGAAAAGAGTTCAGATGAATCATTTCCAAACTTTCTCCTTCTTATTTAATAGTGTATATATAAGCATATATTTGGTCAATTGTTTGAAAAATTAAAAGTGTTTTTTTTTCAAAGAAGGATGTAGTCGGGCTTTTGTAGAAAATAAGTAATACAACTGAAAAGAAATACTAAAAGCAAAAGTAAAGACAAAGTCTCCAACTGGTAAGAGATCTCATCAATGGTTGAACAAAATGATAGTCCTCAATGGAGCGTTTGTTAAAGAACTCTGTCATCTGTGTTTGCATTATAAAATGATGCAGGTCCAAAAGACGTTAGTACGTGGAATGTACGGTATGTTAAATAGTCAAAATCAAAACTTAGGATAAGGCACTATACTTAAAGTAACTGAAACATGTCTCAAAATAGGATAGTACAAGTAATAAATAAAGTGCATGTTGAAAGTAAAAACATATGTTGAAACTTTGTATGTAGAAACTAATTTTCTTTAGCTTGAAAGTTTCTCTAACTAACAACCATCACTATAAGCTTCGTGATGATACAGTGTCTTGCTCACGCTACCAGAGTCGTCCCATACTTTACCAAGGTAAGGGACGAAAATCAGGAGAGTAGATCCATGCCCAAACTAGGTCATTTCAATGGCAATGAGGAATTGTACTTTTGGTACAATCCTATGTTATGCCGGCTATATAATTTATGAGTTTAAATTATTATTACTCTCACTCATATCGGTGCTCAATACTACTCCTAAAATAATTTTTGTAATGCTCATAACTTTAAGAGTAAGAGTTCTCAAAAAGCTTTTTTAATCTTTTGGGACTTGACCCAACTTTAGCTTTCTGAAATTTTTCTCAACTTGTCTCTTCTCTTTGGCTGAACTTATATCAATGCAAAGTGTCTCAAACATAATTTTATTTCTTAGTTATCTTGTAAATATAGAAGTTTTAAGTATTCCTTAAACTCAACTTAAAACTGTGAACATACTGAATTTCATGAAATATCTAGGGTTCTTATAATTGCATCCTTAACCATGAAACCTTGACTTAATACTTTTAAAACTCAACTCAAACCATGAATATAGTAGTTTTTCATGAAATAGATATAGGGTTCTCATAAATGTAACCATAACAGTAGATCTTCTCTCAATAGCTTAATTTAGTAGTGAAATCAGTAAAGACCATGATTTTTATCAAGAAAAATGCATGAACAAGTATTTCAATGAAATTAACTAGTAATAGAGAAAACTTAATCTCAACTCATAAACTTGATCTTCGGTAAAGACTGATAGTGAAAGATACTAAAATAAACATAGAATAACTTTTAGAGGGCTTTACATACCTGGGGAATTAGTTTCTTGAACAAATTGAAGAAGGTTATTGAAAGCTCTAGCTTTTGTCCCTCCGAAACAACGTTTTGAGTTTTGAGAGTATTTGAACGTTAATAATATGAAGAATTACATTTTAGGGGTTTGATTAGGTAAAAATTAACAAGTTTAAAATCGCTGATCGGGTCATTTACGAGATCCTCTATGGCCCGTATGGACCCTTCCGTAAACTTTTGGGTGAATTTCGAGGTCTTTCGATCATTTTTACGAGCCATTCTATGGCTTGTAGAAGGTTCTATGACCTGTATATTGGTCCTAAAGTCTGGGTCCAAAAATTAGACTTTCAGGATTTTCTTCCACGAGTTAGCAGACGGGCCGTACTTTAATTTTCGGCTCGTAAAGGTTTTTGTAGATGCAGTCTGCATCTGACAGTCTCCAGTAAAACAATCATAATTTTTGACTTTGAACTCCAAATGAGGTGAAACCAGTTGCGTTGGAAAGTTAATTCAAAGGGCTTTCATTTGGTAGGTCATAGGATATTTATATCTTTGTATGCTAAGATTTATAGTCATTTAAAGTTGACCCTTACATAATCTAAGACTAGAAACTCAATTTATAGGGAAGTTTTGAACTTGACTAAGTACTAGAGGTCTCTTATGACCCTAATATATTTACCACACATAAGAGTGAGGCTTGAAACATAGGTACATGAGAGGATAGAGTTATAGGGTGTCACATTGGCAAACAATTAGGTTATTCTTTAAAAATTCAAATCTTAAAATTGAGCTCAAAATTAGATTCTACATGAAAAATGAAGTTTGTGGGTGAAATCATGAAATTTGAGTAGAAACTGAGAGAGAAATCATTATTTAAAGTTTAAAAATCATGTTTTTGAAAATCCATAAAAATTAGAGGGTTGAAACAAAAAACTTTCAAGTCAATATCATAATTTAAATACTGAAAATAAAAGAACTTGTGTTTAGAAAGGTTACCCAAATGAAAGTCCACAAAAAATCATATTAAATATTGCACCTCCAAGCTTTTAGAACTCCAAAAAAATGGAAGAAAATGGTGTAGTCGTCAAAATGTGGAAGATAGAGGTATTTTCAATAATAAAATTAAAAGAAATAGGATTGTTGACCCATGTTGACCCGCATTAATCAGGCGTTGACTGCCGTCAACTTGTATCAACATCTTTCAAAACATGCTTTTTTACCCTAGAAACCCATCCGGACCCTATAAATATGAACCAAGTATGCAACCCTACCAGAAATGACATTCCAAACTCGATGGAATCATTGGAATTCGCATTAGAGCTTCTAAACTTTGAATATTGTTGACCAAAGTCAAATTCTATAATCCACTTAGGGCCTTTTTATGGAGTCGATTTTGGAATTTCCATTGCCGGTCTGAGAATTCCATTTTTTACTCAATTTTTGGTTTTTCTACGGAAAATGTGAATTTGGTGTCAAAACATTTGTATTTACTAACTGATTGATATTCTGATAGTGTGAAAGCATTTGAAGTTGATTTTGGCGTGGAAAACAATTGGAAAATGGACTTGGAGCATACATGTTTAGCTTCAAAGTAGGCTATGGTCTCTCTCTTTTTGATTGAGCTTTCTAAGGTATTCTGTTATATAAATTGCTTATAATTGAGATTATATGTGATGAGTTAGGTTTAAAATTCTAATTTCCTACTTCTTCATTCCAGAATGAGCCTTAGTTTAGGTTGCCTTTATGAAAGCGTAGGATTAGTTGGAAAATTGTCGACTAAACCTTAGTTTAGCTTGTTATCTTACTTTAGGTGTCTTATATGATGTTTATTATGGTAATTGATGTTTTACCTGAGTATTAATTTTGGGGTTGATCCTTACTTTATTTGGCCGTTGTAGAGGGGAATCTCGGAGGTGTAGTATTCTTTATTCGTGTAGAGCCTGTGTTATAGCCTTGGTATAGTGGTTTTTACATGATTCAGCTTATGAGTATGTATTATTCTTAATTTAGGAGTAAGTGTTAGAATTCTTCATGTTTTCTCCATACCAGTCTAGGAAGAAAAACAAATGTTCCACTCTAAATTTGACATGTTCTAATTGACACATTTTCGCCTGGAACCCCAGATGGCGCTAGAATTCGTGGGCTAACACCCACGGAAAATAGCCAAAATCGCCTGTTTCTCTTTCCTTGGGCCATAAAATCCTACACGGGCCCCGCCAACAGTCGTCGGACCACCTGGGGCACTTATCGGGCTCGTCCCTGACCCACTCGTATGATTTTTTGGGATTCTTTGCCCGGAACCCTAGATGGCGCTAGAATCTGTGGGCTAACACCCACGGAAAATGGCCGAAATCGCTTGTTTCTCCTTCCTTGGGCCATAAAATCCTACCCGGGCCCCGCTTACGCTGCCGAACTACCTGGGCCGCTTGTCGGGCTCGTGCTCGACCCACTTGTATGATTTTTCAAGATTCTTCGTCCCTAACCCCAGATGGCGCCAGAATTCGTGGGCTAACACCCACGAAAAATGGCCGAAATCGTCTGTTTCTCCTTCCTTGGGCCATAAAATCCTACCAGGGCCCTGCCAATGCTGTTGGACCACCTGGGATGTTTGCAGGGCTCATCCCCGACCCACCCGTATGATTTTTTGGGATTTTCCGCCCAGAACCCCTTATGGCGCCAGAATCCGTGGGCTAACGCCCACGAAAAATGACCGAAATCACCTGTTTCTCCTTTCTTAGGCCATAAAATCCTATTAGGGCCCCATCAACGCTGTCGGACCACCTGGGCAGCTTGCCGGGCTCGTCCTTGACCCACCCATACGATTTTTTGGGATTCTTCACTTGGAACCCTAGATGGCGCCAAAATCCGTGGGCTAACACCCACGAAAAATGGCCGAAATCGCCTGTTTCTCTTTCTTGGGCCATAAAATCCTACCAGGGCCCCTCCAACATAGCCGGACCACCTGGGCCGCTTGCTAGGGTCATCCCCGACCTACCCGTATGATTTTTCGGGATTCCTCACCCGGAACCCCAGATGGCGCTAGAATCCGTGGGCTAACACCCACAAAAAATGGTTGAAATCGTCTGTTTCTCCTTCCTTGAGCCATAAAATCCTACCAGGACCCCACCAACACTGCCGGACCACCTGGGCCGCTTGCTGGGCTCGTCCCCAATCCACCTGTTTAATTTTTCAGGATTCTCCGCCCGGAACCCCAGATGGCGCCAGAATCCGTGGGCTAACACCCATAGAAAATGGCCAAAATCGCCTGTTTCTCCTTCCATGGGCCATAAAATCCTACCAGGGCCCCTCCAATGCCGCCAGACAACCTGGGCCACTTACCGGGCTCGTCCTCAACCCATTCTTATGATTTTTTTGGATTCTTCACCCGAAACCCCAGATAGTGCCAGAATCCGTGGGTTAACACCCACGAAAAATGGCCGAAATCGCCTGTTTCTCCTTTCTTTGGGCCATAAAATCCTACCAAGGCCCCGCCAACGCCGCCGGACCATCTGGGCGTAGTTTTCAAATCATTATATATATATATATATATATATATATATATGGTACAGATAGCCACAGGTTGGCAAATATTATGCCGGTCAGTTGTCAGAAAGAAAATGGACAATGGGATATGATGTTAGTACATATGGCCATAGGTTTGCAAATATGATGCTGGTCAGCTATCGGAAAGAACCACCACTGCTAACATTTGGTTGGGTATGTCATGCATTTGTATCTATATATATGTATTCACGACATGTGATACTCGAGCATACAATGCATATTTGATCACTAGGGGGTTGATTGTTGGCTATTAAGGTTACTTGAGTTTTTGGTTATAGGTGGTATTTTTATTTCCCTTTTTACTACTGTTATCTATGGTTTTACTTTTTGCCTTACATACTGGTACATGTTTATCTGTACTGACGTCCTGTTGCCTAGGGACGTTGTATTTTATGTCGTGCGTGCTGGTTCAGATAGGGACTCTGACCGACCCCTCCTGTCATGATCCATCCCCGTGGGCCGTGACTGGTGCTCAATTGGAGCATCAGACACAACTACTAATCCAAATTCCAATTATAATACTAACTTATTTATAAAAATTTTGGCAGAGTTTTCTCTGTTTACTGACTACCCACCTGTATACAGAAATGTCCCAACAACAGTACAAGTATATATATATATATATAGACATGCGGGCCGACAAGGTCACCGTTGCGGTTAAACCGCCCAACAAACATAGCATACCTACATAGTCATACAATCTACCTTAACCCATATGCACAGGCATCCACAGACCTCTATACAGACCAACAGAATCAGATGACGGGACAGGGCTC
>DF357282.1:217893-249209 GCA_000787875.1 Solanum virginianum | reverse complement strand
CGTGGTGCAAGCTAAAAAGGGTTGGTTTGTAGGTAATCGTCTAATTGGTTTTTATCTAATAATAGTGTATGCCCTTTTTCACTTTTCCTGCTTTATGCTTTCTTTACTAAAACATAAGCATATTTCTGCCTGCTGTTGTATTAGAACTAAAGTAAAAAGAAATATGTAGTATTTTGAGTAGTTATCCACACATGAAATGAATTCTAACCTCTGCAACTTTAGCTTGTAGATCTGGTGTTTGGTGGTCTTCTAATGTGATTATGACAGGATAAACTAATTTAATAAAAACATGATCTATAATAGCCTTTAAGCATTTAATAAGTGCTACTGGTGAGGTCAGAATCCTGCAATTGGTTATAGCTGGAATCATTCAACAAACTGAATTGATGAACCTGAAGCCCTCTAGATGTGTATCCTCAAGGTTGAGGTGCTCACTAGGCCATCTTAAACCATGAATCTGGTTAACCTTATGAAAATCACCATGTCCACTATTGAGATGATGAAGTATTTTTTGATGAAATTATTTTACAAACATTCATTAGCTGACTTATTATAGGCACTGAGAAGTTCAAAAGTTGTCCTGGGAACAACAATCCAGGTAACTCCTGAAATATAAAAGAACATTTGCTTTGTAGTTGTCCATAGTGGATGAATAGGTGTTCATTGCTTTCCACTTCTTGACCACACAGTAGACATCTTAAGGAAATCTGAAAACCTTTTCTCTGTGATTTATTGGATGAATAGGTGTTCATTGCTTTCCACTTCTTGACCACACAGTAGACATCTTAAGGAAATCCGAAAACCTCTTCTCTGTGATTTATGTTGAGTTACACAAGCTCTTCTAATCACTAACCAGGTAAAAACTGCCACCTCTAAGGAATTTTGACTTTCCAGATGAATTTCCAAGGCCAAATCCTTGTGGGGTCAGTTCTCTAATTGAGAGTACTATAAGAAGATCTTACAGTAAAGATGTCTTAGCTGTTGAGCATCCAACAAGGCTTATCAGGAAGATCTGGGTTATACGCGTGGAATTCCAAACATGTTAGCAAGCTTGTTAATCTTTCAATTTCATAATCATTTAGATCTCTTCTGAATATCAAGTTCCAACCTTGTTGACTCCAAATTTGACAGAGATTAGCCCGCTGTTAAAGATTAATAAGATAAAGGTCTAAAAAATAAAAGAGTTCATAATGTTTTCTTGGCCAATCCACTCATCTCCCCAGAAATCAATCTTTAAGCCATTGTCAGCCTTAATTGTGATGTTATTACTGAAAGCAGGCCACAAGTTCCTGATATGATTTTTGACTGTAACAAGATACCCCATAAAGCTGTCTACTGTAGTTGTAGTAGACCGAGAAAAGATAATGTCACTGGCCACAACAGTAACAACACTACAAACCTTGTATGGTTTCTAATTTACCAAGTTCCTAACAACAGTAACAACAGAACAAGACTACAAGTTGCACCATACGTTGCTCAACACAAATATCATATCAAAATAACTAAATACCACTGCAACATCACAATTTGAATATTAAGCTGTCACAATGTCAAATAACATGGAAATGTCTAGCACAAACATAAAATTAACAGCCCCACAATCTGAAAATTAAGTCCAAACACAGTAAGAACAGTTCATATCCAGGTCAATAAAATAATAACTACTTAATCAAGTAAATGATTTTCCACATTTAATTAAATTATGCCAAAGAACGGGATGCCTTACATACCTCTCTTTCTTTGCCAAACTATCCCAACCATCAAGCCAATTCGACTTACTTTTTCCAGAAGTCGAATATCTACAACAATCACAATAATGCCCATGATTAGATAAAAATCCTATTTGGGCCTTAAATCCCAAGTTGCCTCATATTTTATAAAAATTTCGCCAGCACCTCCCCTAAAACTAGACCACCCCGAGAATCCATCTCGGTCCCAATTTATCAACAACAACAACAACAACAACAACCCAACAACCAACAATGAGTCTTTCCAAGGTCACAACTTTACTAAATTGACTAACGAACCTCATTTTAAGCACAATTGAAAAATAGGGTAGCATACAATTCATATATATATTTACCATATTCATGCACTTCTATATACTCCAAGGGCCATATTACATCACTCAAACGTCCAACGTAAACTCCCAATGTTAAAACATAATATTACACTTCCTATAGGGACCCCAATTCGCACTAACTCTTATGTATTCATACAAATAATTTTCAACACTTTTTTCACCCCACAAAGATTATTTTCATACCAACTAAACAAAATCTCATGATTTTAGGACCATATAATTTCATGCACCAACAAACCCCCAATTCGACCCTACCTCCCCAATCTCACAATTCATTTTACAAGCAATTCTTCATTTTTTTCTTTCAGTTTCCTATATACTAACCTTCATACCATCTTTAAATTTATCTCAAATAAGGTTAAAATCAACATACCTTCTAGACCCCTTTTAATGGGTTCCAATCGCGAAAGTTGTAGAATAATTTGTTTTCTTGGTCAACCAATGCCTCCATGCTACTTAGGGGACTCAATATACCCAGCTTGTAGCGTCAAAATAAATGTTGAACTTGAAAGACAGTGATTTTTCCTCTTTTGGTGCTCCAGTAACCCGAGAGCTCTTCCCAGTTGATGTTCTTGTTTTTGGAACTTTTTCTAATTATGGCATTTGTGTGTAGATGAAAGTTAGCAACCTAACTTGAAAAATTTACTTAAGTTCTAAATTTCGTAATGGTTTCAATACCCCACAGTACGGGTTCTAACATTAGAGAGCAGAATTAGATATGAAGAATATAATTGAGAGAAAGATTGAGAGAATTTGTGATTGTAATTTGTATGAAAAAATTGAGGGAATAGGGGGTATATATAGGAAAATAAATAATAAACTAATTTTAAAAAAATTAAAAAAAGAAGTAAAGATCCGTCAGAAATGACTCTTTTTAATTCAATGTATATATTGATTGTTGGGGTGGGCCCTACTCCCCAACGGTCCAATCAGAAATTTGTATTTTTTTCAATTTTGAACTGGTACCGGGATTGGTACTAACCAAAAAAATTATCCCCTCCCCTCCCGAACCCCTTACCGGCCCTCCTTAAGGCTAGTAGAAAGAAACTAGCTCACAAGTTCCAACATCAACATCTGGCTCTAGTCTATGAAGCCTCTATCCATATTAAGTGGTGCCAGTGGCAGACCCATGTCTACCTCAATCAAAATTATAGAAAAGCAACTCTAACTCTAAAGCATGACGAAAAATAATATAATAAATCCTCCGAAGTAGGGGAGGCTCACAATCTGTTGAATGATTAAAGATCCTCAACGATTTGCCTGCTGATGACCTCTGTCCTACGTATCTATATCATAATACAATGCAGTCCAAAAGGGGACGTCAGTACTTGGAATGTACTGGCATTTAAAATAGCTGAGTGAAACCAAAATAGGTAGAACAATATAGAAATAACAATCAACTCAATATGGAAATCAATCAATATATCAAATGTCTATCTAAGAAAAGAATAAAGAGTAAACAAGTGACCCATCTACCAATCAACTCATCAATCAAATCAGACTCATCTCAGAAGGACTAGTCTCAACTCATCTCATCACTTCGAGGGTTTTGAAGCTTGTTTTGGTTTGTTGTGATTCCTTATGGTTGTTCAACTTATCTCATCACATCACTTCTCATCTCATCATATCTCGACTCAGAGTACTCAAGATA
Source organism: Solanum virginianum (assembly GCA_000787875.1). Classification (NCBI taxonomy): domain Eukaryota; kingdom Viridiplantae; phylum Streptophyta; class Magnoliopsida; order Solanales; family Solanaceae; genus Solanum; species Solanum virginianum. The sequence continues at coordinate 245,475 of DF357282.1, read as the reverse complement.
GGAACTTTCTGGGAGTTTTCTTATCCAACAACAATCACTTATAAGCCAGTGATTGTACAACAAGCCGCCGTTATTGCCACAGTCGTCCCATACTTGCCAGGTAGTGGACGAATCGAGTCCACTAGGTATCCCAACTATTAGTTAAAGTTAAGTCCTCTATTGTTTTAGGGACTCTATCTAGAGGAAACCATAATGAGATGTAATGGTTCTAATCCTTACCTATGCTTGGCTACATAGTTTAATGAGTATAAGTTGGACTAACTCTTACTCCTTCGGTACTCGATACTCCTCCCCTGACTCAATGCTCATAAAACAATTCATTCAGTCAATACATCTCAATTGATTCATCTAAACCCAGCCTTATGAAGGATCTCATCATTTAATCAGTATCAAAGAGACTCTAATCATCTCACTATTCAATCATTCTCAAAGAGACTAATCATCTCATCATTCAATCAGTCTTAAAGGTACTCTAATCTTCTCTCATTCAATCAGTCTCAAAGATACTCTAATCTTCTCATCATTCAATCAGTCTCAAAGAGACTCTAATCATTTCATCAATCAACGACTCAAGGATTTGAATAATTATTAGGGAATAATCGAATAGAAAAATCATTAGACTTCATTTATGGAAACTAATAGGACTATCAAGTTCTATCAACTCATCATCATTCTCACATCACAATCACAATCTCTATCAACATTCTCAATCAAGACTCTAGACACAATCCCTATCTTCTTTCATGCAATCTTTAAGAAATAATAAGTAGGGTTTATGCAATAATTCATGTAAAACATTCAATTCAAGAAAATAAATTTATGATGATCATGAACAAATGAAAATACATGTAATAAATATGGTTTCTCATGAAAATAATCAAAAATCATACATATAGCCTCAAAAACCTTCAACTCTCATCTAAGACCATCTATGGGGCACATGGAAGATTAATCCCATATTTTCATTTAGCCTTACATACCTGGAATGAAGCTCTTCAAATTACCTGCCAAGAATTCTCCTTTAATTCTCTAATCTAACATTCTTCTTTCTTCTCTCTCAAGCCCTAACTTTCAAGTGTTGTGAAGAAGGACATAGAATGGGGGTTTTGACCCTATTGGCTCATCAAAATAACCTAAAGGGCTCATGTTACAAGTTTAGGAGGGGTTGGGAAAAGTCTGAAAAGCCCCTCAAAGGATTTAAAATTTTAAACTTTGGTGGAACAGGTTGGGATAACAGGTCTGCGATGCAGACATGTCGCATACCTGTTAAATTTTGAAAATTCAATCCCGTCAAAAAGTTAAGAAAATATATAAGTGTGGGTTTGTGATGGGTCTGTATCGAAGAGTTGTCGAGTACCCTCACTATTTTAGGTCCGTGATAGGTCCCCGTCATGGCCCTATCGCGTACCTTTACTATTTTTGGTCAATTTTGCAAAAATTATTTTTCAACTCGGTTGCTCTTAAATCGGGTCAAAACCATTTTCTGACTCAATTTTCTGCGCTAATCATAAATCCAGTCTCGAATTTCCCATCTGAGCTTTGGAGGACGTGTTACGCACATGTCTCCATTCTAAGGGTATTTTGTTAATTCTACCGGATGTTACAATCATTATAAATACTTTTCATGTAATCAACAGATATATACTTTCCTTTCATAATCATAAAGTCATTTAAATCATAGGTCATGCAATAGATCATGAATAACTCAAGAACCCTAACCCGGACATTTTATGACACCCTTTGCGGGTGTGTAATGCTAGTTCAAAATTATGCAATTCAAGAGTGAAATCATGTGAGAAAACTTAATGTAAATCAACCCACCAACACTCGATAACACGCTTATGCAAGATATAATAAAATCCTTCATCAAATATCATTATAGAACATAGATTCATAGCTTAAAACATGCTTAAATAGTCCACATTTCATGAAAACCCCAACATAGTTTATAACCAAATTCATAGTATGAATACCCATAAGTAAATCAACTTGAAAACATGTAAGTTGTATAAAAAGGAAGGTTGTGCACCAAAGGTGAAAGGACCTAATGGTTGAAATTGACATACCTCAACTTTGGAGATTCCCTTGATAAATATTGGAATGAGAACTTGAAACTTAAGTGAATTCCTTAAGATCCTGAATAAGTTTGGGACACTTGAATTTGAGTGAAATATTTGTCTAGGTATTAGAGAGGGTTTTGGGGAATGTCTTGTATGATATGGTGTTGAAAAATGACTAAGTATAGGTGTTTTTATGGGAAGAAAGCTTAGGTCCAAGACCCAAAGGCCTTGGATAGAAATAGGAAAACTGACACAAAATAACACATCTCCGCGATGGCTCTGCGTCACGGAGCAAACGCATCCCCTGCTAGAATTGAAATTTTTGCAAAATTCATTTTTCACTATGTGTCCTCTAAAATTCAAGTTATATACCACGGAACCAACACAAAGGCCCACTGGAAATGAAATATTTGGCAAAATAAAATTTTGCCACATGTCCTCTAAAATTCAGGTTATACCCGTTTCCCACTCAATATTTTCCCCTAATCAAGAATATGAAGTCAGATTTTCGATATCACATATGAATTTTGAGATATATGGAAATTATGAATTTAGACATTTTCGAGGCACAGTTTCAGGCACTTTTTGGGGTGTTTCAATAGAAAAAGAGCTTACTTAAATTTAGTATAGGTATTCTTAGAAAAAATAAATAGCAAACACATTCACGAATAAACAAAGCTCCACATATCTCCACAAGTTGCAATAATATCTTTTCAAAAAGAAAAGAAAACTAGCAAACTTGAATGCCAGTATATATTGATTATGTGCAGTGCTTTACATATATAGAGTAGCATAAAGAAGAGAAATAGAGAAGGAAGAGCGGAGAAAACAAGTTGTAACTTAATAGTGATGAAAAATTAAATTTACCTGCTTACATCAAATCAAAAATTTGTGAAAGAAAAGCAAAATCTATAGGATGAACTCATAGCTGACTACTAATAATAAAAGATTGATTATATTAAGATCTAATTTCTATAACACAAAAAAAGGATTATAATAAGATCTAATTTCTATAACATAAAAAAAGTCAGTAAAATCTTAAAACAAACCCTAATTGCATCTAGATATAACTTGATTATGACAAAAATTTCTTCTTAGTAGAATCCACAAACAAAGTCAATAGAAATTGATAGAACACATCTTAATATACAAAAACAAACTTTAAATAGAGTAAACCAAAGTTTAGTACAACTTACTTGATTTTGAACTCAAAAATTAATAAAATCCATTTCAATATTACATTAAATTCTCATATTGAAGAGGATGAAAGAGTAGTTTGCAATGTTTGAAGAGTGGGAGGAAGATTTGAAGAGTGAAAGAGAGGAAGAGCTGAGGCAGCTTCTTGCATATGTGAAATACGAGGAAATTTTTGAGTGCCATAACTTTGTAACATCTATTAAAATTACAAAAATACCCCTAGAATGGAGTTATGCACGTAATGCGTCTTCCAAAGCTCCAATGGGAAATCCGAGACCGGATTTGTTATTAGCATAGAAAATTGAGTCAGAAAATGATCTCGACCTGATTTAAGAGCAACCAGGTCAAAGAATAATTTTTCACAATTTGGCTAAAAGTAGTGAGGGTACACGACAGGGTTGCGATGCGGACCTATCGCGAACCAAAAACATTGGGGGTATACGACAAGTTTGCGACCGGACCTATCACTGACCCACACTTATATTTTTCCTCAACTTCTCAACGAGATTGAATTTTTGAAATTTCATAGGTGAGCAGCAGGTCCGCGTCGTAGACCTGTTATCCCAACCTGTTCTACCAAAGTTTAAAATTTTAAATCTTTTGGGAGGCATTTCTGACTTTTCCCAACCTCTTATAAACTTGAAACACTACCCATTTAGGTCATTTGGATGAGTAAATAGGGTCAAAAGCCCCATTCTAAGTCCTTCTTCATAATACTTGAAAGTTAGGGCTTGAGAGAGAAGAAAGAAGAATATGAGGTTGGAGAATTCTTGATAGGTGATTTGAAGAGTTTTATTCCAAGTTTGTAAGGCTAAATGAAAAATGGGATTGTTCTTCCACATGCCCAATAGATGGTTTGAGATGGTAGTTGAAGATTCTTGAGTCTATATGTATGGTTTCTTGACTGTGCTCTTGAAAACTATATTAAATGTATGTATTTTCTCATGTTGATAATCATCATAAACCTGTTATATTGAATTAGATACTTTTCATGAGATATTGCATAAGCCTTATATGTTAATCAATGAAAGCATGCATGAATGAGGATAGGGATTGAGTCTAGAGTCTTGATTGAGAATGTTAATAGAGATGGTGATTGTGATTTGAGAATGATGATAAGTTGATAGAACTTAATAGTCCTTTGAGTCTCCATAAATAAACTCTAATGAGTTGCTTATTTGATTGTTCATTAATGATTGTACAAATCCTTGAGTTGTTGATTAGGATGTTGATTGATGAGATGGTTGGAGTCTCTATGAGACTAATTGAATAATGAGAGCCTTTATAAGGTTGAGTGAGATGAGTCAATTAAGATATATTAACTGGATAGATTGCTTTATGAGTATTGAGTCATGGGAGGAGTATCGAACACCAAAAGAGTAAAAGTTAGTCCAACTCGCACTCGTCAAACTACGCACCCAAGTGTAGGTAAGGATTAGAACCATTACATCCCATTGTGGTTCCCTCTGGATAGAGTCCCTGAAATAATAAAGGACTTAATGGATTGCTAGGGTCCCTAGTCGATTTGATTTATCCCATACTTGGCAAGTATGGGATGGCTGTGGCAGCAACGGCGGCTTGTTGTACGATCACTGGCTCATAAGTCATTGTTTTTGGATAATAGAATCTCCTAGAAAGTACCCAAACTGAGTAGTCTGAGTTGAGATGAGATGACATAAGATGAGTTGAGATGAGTCTTTCTAAGATTGGTTTGATTCAATTGATGAGTTGATGGGTTGATGGGTCACTTGTCTACTCTTTATTCTTGCTTAGATAGACATTTGACATGTTGATTTTTTTTTTACTATCCTTGATGTTGATTGTTGTTTCTATGTTATTATACTATTTTTACATACCAATACATTCCATGTACTGACATCTCTTTTTGGATGACATCGTATTATGATGTAGATATGTAGGATATAGGGCATTGGCAGCCGAATCATTGAGGATCTTTGAGCGTTCAGCAGATTGGTGAGCCTCCTTTACTTCAGAGGATTCATTACATTATTTTCATCATTCTTTAGAGCTAGATTTGTTTAACTTTTATTTCACTGAGGTAGCCATGGGTCTGCCATTGGCACCACCTAATAGTGATAGAGCCTTCATAGACTACAGTCGAATGTTGATTCTTCAGATTGTGAGGTAGTTCTTTCTTCTAGCCTTATTATTATTATCACACTATTTTTAGAATTGATAGACGAGTCCACTTACATTCATTATATCTTCCGCTGATTTGAAAAATATATGAATGAATGAATGTGATGAGGCCAAGTGGTTCGTTTGGGGACTAGCAATAGTCTTTAGTTGTCAGCAATGTCTTAGGTCCCTTCCCGGGCATGAGAAACTTGGTATCAGAGCACGATTTCAAGTGTCCTAGGGAGTCTATAAAGCCGTGTCAAGTAAAATCTTGTTTATGGGTATGTTTTCAACCACACGTGATAAGCAGGAGGCTCTAGGATAGTAGGAATTGTTTCCCTTCATTTATGATCTAAATCTTGCTATAGGGTTATACTCTATGAAAGTTCTATTCTAATTCATGCTTTGCGTGTTGCAGAGTCTTGAACATGCCTCCCAGAAGAGTCGTCCGAGGTAGAGGACGTCTCGCTAGACAAAATGTCAATCCACCTAAGCCTCAAGGACATGCGGTGCCCATGGAACAAGATGTCCCTATTGTATGGCCCCCGCAAGATGAAGGTCTCCAATCCTGAGCTTTTCCAGGTTATCCAAACTCTAGCCCAAGCTGTCAAAGAAACTGCTACGAGACAAGGAGTTGCCCGATAGAATGCCTATGATACTTCTAGAGTCCAAAAATTCTTGAGGATGAATCTGCCTGAGTTCATAGGGTCTGCATCTACTGGGATCCCGAGAACTATGTGGAGGAGCTTCAGAAAGTGTTCCAAGTGATGCATGTGGCCAATGCTGACAAAGTGGAGCTGGCTGCTTATCAACTAAAGGGGGTGGCGAGACTGTGGTATGACCATTGGAAGGAGGGTAGATGGGAGAATGCCCCCGTGATGACTTGGGCTTTGTTTGAGGAAGCTTTCTTAGGGCAATTCTTCCCAAGGGAGATTAGAGAGATGAAAGTGAGAGAGTTCTTGAACCTGAAATAGGGCACTATGACTATACAAGATTATGGGCTAAAGTTCACACAACTATCCTGCTATGCTTCGCATATGGTTACAAATATGAGGGGGAGAATGGGGATGTACGTTGATGGGTTGAATAGAGGGCCAAAGAGAGATAGGAGGGGAGAAGTGTTCATGAGTGACATGGATATAGGGAGATTGATGACTTTCGTGCAACAACCTGGTGAGGAGAGGTGACATGACAAAGAGGAGTTTAGAAGCAAGAAAGTTAACACATCAAGCCATGAGTTTGGGAAGAAAGGCAATGGAAATCAGTTTCTATCACCAAGAGTCATAGCGAATAGAGGTCCCAGAATGTCATAGCCCATGGGTCTTAGTCACAAGCTAGTACGGCTCAAGGTTCAGGAGGTAAACCACCCTGTAGTACTTATGGCAAGTGATACATGGGTAAATGTCATGAAGGGAGTGATATATGTTACAAGTGTTGCCAAGCAGGCCCTTATCAGAGGGAGAGCCCAATGTCGGCTAACCGGGCTTAATCTTTTGCACCATCCCCACCAGCTAGGGGAAATTAGAGAGGTACCACTTCAGGAACAAATAAAGCTACGAACCATCGGTATGCTATAGGCAGTCAATATGATCAGGAGACCTCCCCAGATAATGTGATGGGTATGATTCAAGTCTTTTCTATTGATTGTTATGTGTTGATGGATCCTGGTGCCACATTATCTTTTGTAACCCCTTATGTGGCAAGTAGATTTGATAAAAACCCCGAGAGTCTTCTTATGATATTTCTATCATGACCAAAGCTTAGGGCCTAGACGTGACACGACGAATGGTAAACCTGAAGAGGACCCTAATCAAGCCTCTTAGCATATCGTCACACATCCTTGGTTGTTGAAGCATACAAAGACATATACAAATAAAAGTAAGGGCAATGGTCACTAAGGGAAAAAAACCTTTCATAAACATCGAAATCAAAAGTCAAGAGTCAAGCTCATACATAGTACATACCTTGTCCAACATACACCTCTAAAACATAAAAGGAGCAGGGGCCAAGACAAAGTAACCAGGCTTACCCTCATAGTCAAAGATAACATAGGATAGTGTCTCAATGCATAGATAATAGAGAAAAGACATAAACCAAAGTCCCCGAAATAGAGGACTCACTAACAAGCTTGGAATAGCACAGCCTAGGCACGTGAAGAAGGAGGAGGATGATCAACTCTGGCACTGGTTCCTACATGGTGATATCATGTAGGCAAGAGTATGTATTAGTACGTTTGAATGTACTAAGTATGTGAGATGCAATGCAGCAAGAGATATGCATCATAATATAAAATGCAAAATGATAGACTAAGTATGTGAGATGTAATGCAGCAAGAGATATGCATCATAATATAAAATGCAAAATGATAGACAATAAGCATATTATAGTAAGATGGCATGTATGATCAATGCATAAGTAAATGATGCTTAAGTATATCATGCTCATATAGAATATCATATGTGAAGAATCAGACCAAGCAAGCTACCCAAGGTATAAACCCGTTAGTGGTTGATGGTGGTCGCACCTCGCCATACATGGTGATAAAGTATAAACCCCTAGCATGGTTGATGGTGGTCTCACCCTGCATCCATGGTGATGAGGTATAAACACCTCGCATGGTTGATGATGGTCACACCCCAAACATTCATGGTGACGAAGTATAAACCCATTGCATGGTTACCCGGGCTCTTTTTCCCCCGAATCGAGCATGGTCTATGCAACACTTTATATAGGAATCACCATAGGCTCTAATGCAATATATCATGTAGGAATAAACATATACGTAAGCTAATATCATCATCATAACATCATTCATATCATATCTCATGCTATGGACGTTCAATTTCTCAAGAAACCATAATCGGACAATTTATCAAACACCTTGGGGGCGTGTAATGGGGGTAAAAGAACATGTAACTTAGAGATGAAATCATGCAGGAAAATCAGTAGTAAAGCCTTTAATCAGCACCTTGCAAGACCCTAAGACATTCATATCAAAACCCCTCATTAAATCCAATATTAGATCCAAGATTTGAAGCTCAAAACATGGTAAAACCACTATACTTTCATAAACTAAAATCACTGTACAGTAAATTTCTGAATATTCAAGATGCAAATGTAAAATCACTTTAAATCATGTAATATTAAGTAAAAGAGGGTTTAGGAACCAAGGGAGGAAAGACCCAATGGTTCAACACCACATACCTTAGCTTTGGAGAAGTTATTGGTGAAAGTTGACAATAGAGACATGAAGCTTGAAGAGAATCCTTAAATCCGGATGAGGGTTTTGGGTCTTGAGTTTGGGAGTGAAAATATGACTGTGTGGTTGATTGAGTGTTGGGAAATATGTTGGGGAATATGAGAGTGAAAATTGACTAAGTATGGATAAAAATACGTTTAGGAAATTTGGGCCCAACACTTAGAATATTTTGGACCACACTTAAAAATATAGCCAGGTGACCAAAAACACATCTACGCATTGCAGAGAGGACATGGAGATGACACTACACTATGGCATGCCCAAGCCACGTCGCGGAGGCATCGCGGAAAGCCCTCTAGAATACATCCCTTAAAAATTTATAATTGCTACTCTTTTGCTTTTAAATCGAGGTTAGACCCTTTTTCGCCTAATTTGGACCCCCTAATCACAAATATGAAGTCAGATTTTTGAAATAATGAACAAATTTTTAGATATAAAGAAATCAAAATTTTGGGCATTTCGAGGCACGTTTTTGGGGTCGTTTCAATATCTCCCACTTAGGAACATTCGTCCCCGAATATAGAAGAGATGTACAAGATAAGAGTGATCGTGACCAAATCAGCCCCAATAAGAATGCAACATAACATGTAAAACACCATTTTCAAAATCTCAACATAAGTATAAAATCATCATAAGTTTAGCATCTTAAGCATGAATGCATATGAATGTCATAGGGGGCTAAAATGTAAGACATGAAGTCACATGTGGAACTTAAGAGTAGTACCTTAGGCTTGAGTAGAGTGGAAAAGATAAGGATACCGCATTTGCATGTCCATTTCTACCTCCCAAGTAGCACTTCCGACTTGTTGGTTCTTCCAAAGGACCTTAACGGATGCTATCTCTTTGTTTCTGAATCTCTTTACTTACCTATCTAAGATCTGAATTGGAACCTCCTCATAGGTTAAGTTGTCCTCAACAACACCCACAACATCAAGACGCACAATGGCATTAGGATCACCAACACCTTTCCTCAATATGGAGACATGGAATACCGGATGAACCAAATTTATTTCACTAGGCAACTTCAACACATATGCTACCTTGCCAAGCCTCTTTATTACCTCATAAGGACAAACATACCTTGGACTCAAGTCCCCCTTTTTGCCAAATTGGACCACACCTTTCATCGAAGAGACCATTAAATAAACCTAATCACCTACTTGGAATTCTAGGTCTCTTCTTCTCACATTAGCATAGGATCTTTGACGACTTTGGATTGTCCTCAATCTTTTCCTAATCATCTTAACCTTCTCAAGAGCATCCATAACCAGATTCGATCCCAGCAAAGCCACTTCTCCAACCTCAAACCAACCCACTAGTGATCTACAATGTCTCCCATAGAAAGCCTCAAAAGGAGCCATACCAATGCTAGAGGGATAGCTATTATTGTAGGGAAACTCAATCAATAGAAGATGGTCATCCCAACTACCTTTAAGCTCCAAGACACAAGCCCTAAGAATAGCTTAAAGTGTTTGAATTATCCTTTTAGCTTGGCCATCCATTTGAGGGTGGAAGGCCGTACTTAGGTGAACTTTGGTACCAAGACCCCTTTGTAAAGATCTCCAAAAGTGTGAAGTAAATTGTGCACCACGATGCGATATAATGGATAAAGTAACCCCATGTAGCCTCACTAAATCATGGATGTACAACCTTGCATACTCCTCAGCCCCATATGTAGTCTTGACTGATAAAAAGTAAGCTGATTTCGTCATTCTATCAACCACCACCCAAATGGAATCAAAACCTTTCCTAGTCTTGGGAATCCAACCAAAAAGTCCATGTTAATTGCCTCCCACTTCCAAGTAGGAAGCTTTATGTCTTGGGTTAGACCACACGGCCTTTGATGTTCGTCTTTGACTTGTTGACAAGTATGGCAACCAGAAACAAATATGGCAATATCTCCCTTCATGCCTCCCCACTAATACACCTCCCTCAAGTCTCTATACATTTTGATGGAGCTGGGGTGGATAGAATAAGAGGAATTATGGGCTTCATCAAGAATTCTCTCCCTCAAACCATGAACACATAGTATACACAATCTACCTTGGTGTCTAAGGGCCCTATCTACCCCTTGGGAAAAAACCTCTATCATGCCCTATTTCACCAAGGCCTTTAACTCAAGCAAGGAGGAGTCTAGATCTTGTTTAGCTATCACTTCATCAATCAAGAAGATTTAGAACCATCAACAACAACAACACCATCACCCACATCTTCCAACCTCACCCCCAATCTAGACAATCTATGTACCTCCCTAGCCATCTCCCTATCACCATTATCCATATGAGCTAGGCTACCCATAGACACCCGACTCAAAGCATCCGCCACAACATTAGCCTTACTCGGATGATAATGAACACTCATGTCATAGTCCTTAAGGAGTTCTAGCCACCTTCTTTGTCTCTAGTTAAGATCTTTTTGAGTGAAGACATATTGAAGGCTCTTATGATCGATAAAGACATCAACATGCACCCCATACAAATAATGTCGCCAAAACTTTAATGGAAACACCACAACAGCTAATTCAAGATCATGGGTAGGGTAGTTCTTTTCATGCACCTTGAGTTGCCTAGAAGCATAAGCTATGACTTTAACATTTTGCATTAATGCACAACCCAAACCAACTCTAGATGAATCACAATACACAACAAAACCTTTAAGCCCATCTGGTAGAAAAAATATAGGAGCAGACACAAGTCTATCGTTCAATGTTTGGAAGCTTTTCTCACATTCATTGGTCCACACAAACTTCACCTTATTTTGAGTCAATTTTTTCATAGGAGAAGCAATGGAGGAGAACCCATTCACAAACTTTCTATAGTAACCCGCAAGGCCCAAGAAACTCCTAAGATCCGATGGGGTCAATGGTCTAAGCCAATTCCTAATCATATCGGTTTTCTTAGGATCCATTTTTATGCCATTCCTCGACACTACATGACCCATGAATGCAACTTCCTTCAACAAAAATTCACATTTATCATATTTAGCATACAATCTCTCCTCCTTTAACCTTTGCAACACCACCCTCAAATGACCCATATGATCTTCCCTACTTTGTGAATAGATCAAAATATCATCAATGAAGACCACAACAAAGGAATAAAGGTAGGTCTTGAAGATTCTATTCATTAGGTCCATGAAGATGGTCTGTGCATTAGTCAACCCAAAGGACATCACCACAAATTCATAATGCTCATATCTAGTCCAAAAGTCCATCTTAGGAATATCACACTCCCTCACACTCACTTGATGGTACTCGGATCGAAGATCAATCTTAGAGAAAAAGTTAGCCCCTTGGAATTGGTCAAACAAGTCATCAATCCTTGGAAGAGGATATCTATTCTTTATAGTGACCCTATTGGGTTGCCGATAGTCAATACACATTCTAGACGACCTATCTTTCTTCTTTACAAACAACACCGGTGCACCCCAAGGGGATTGGCTAGGTCTAATAAATCCCTTCTCCAACAAATCCTTCAATTGCTCCTTTAACTCTTTCAACTCCGTCGGGGCCATACAGTAAGCGGGAATGGAGATAGGTTGTGTGTCGAGAAGGAGATCTATACCGAAATCTATCTCCCTTTCAGGAGGGACACCGGGAAGGTTATTTAGGAAGATATCAAGAAACTCATTCACAATCAGAACCAACTTAATGGAAGGGACTTTGGGCTCCACATCTTTGACTTGGTAACAAAGGAAAGGGTGGCACCTGGATCAATCAAAGCATATACATCAAGACAAAAAAATTTCAACATACCAATAACAACATCGTGGACCTCACCAACCCCTTGCCTCCCATGTAGAGCATAAAAGTGATTGTGCCTTGGGACACCACCTTAAGGACCACCTCTACCCAATGGAACCGCATTTGCACCTCAAACCTTGCCACAGTTTCTTAGACAATCTACTTTCTTGTGGCCAAGCTCCCCACATTCAAAGAATGCATTTGAACCCTTTAAGCATGGGCCCTTATGACTCCCTCCACATCTAAGACACACATCATTAGGAGCCATCCAAAAATTACCTTGAGGCCTAGGGAAGTCATTGCCAAACCCCCTATTAGCATCATGAGAAGGCCTTTAGCCTTGAGAAAATCTAACACTCTTAGGAAAATTGCCTTCAAATCAGACCCTCTTGGCCTCGTGGCCCCTCCTCTTTCTGAACTTCTACTCTTCCATTTGATCGACATATGTCATCAATGAAGATAAGTCCATGTCATAATAAGCTTTACATATCGACACTCTTCACTTGCCAAATCGAAGACCCCCATAACAAACTTATTCATCCTTGCCCTAGAATCGGCCACCAAGTGAGGAGCATACTTTGAGAGTTGATTAAATTTGAGGGTATACTCCCTCATACTCATACCATCTTGCTTCAAGTTCATAAACTCAACTAACTTTGCTTCCCTAAGCGCGAGAAGGAAGAACTACTTAAGGAAGGCCAACTTGAATTCCTCCCAAAGCACCACATATGGATTTAAGGATTCTCTTCAAGCTTCAAGCATCCACCTTTAAGCTTTACTAAGGACTTCTGCAAAGCTAAGGTATGTGGTGTTGAACCATAGGGTCCTTTCACCCATGGTGCCTAAGCCCTCTTTTTACTAATATTGCATGATATAAAGTTGATTTTACATATAGGTCTTGTATATTGAGAAATTTGCTGTACAGTGATTTGAATTGATGAAAATATGGTTGTTTTAGCATATTTTGAGCTCTAAATCTTGGATCTAATGATAGATTTGATGAGGGATTTTGATGTGAATGTCTTGGGGATGTTTGAAGGTGTTAATTGATAGTTTTACTACAAATTTTCTTGCATTATTTCATCCCTAGATTGCATGGTCTTTTACCCTCATTACACCCCCAAGGTATTTGATAAAATGTCCGGTTATACTTTCTTGAAGAATTGAAGGCCCAAAGCATGAGATATGATATGAATGATGTTATGATGATAAAATGAGTTTATGTATATAATTATTCCTATATGAAATATTGAACTAGAGCCTATGATGAATCCTATATAAACTGATACATTAGACTATACTTGATCGAGGGGGACAAGAGCCCGGGTAACCATGTTGGGGGTTTATACTCATCAACTATGTGAGGGATTTATGCTTCGTTACCATTTTGGTAAAATGTGATTACTATCAACCATGTGAGGGGTTTATACCATACAACCACTAAGGGGTTTATACCTTGAACAGCTAGCTTGGTCTCTTCTTCACATATGATATCCTATATGAGCATGAGTTACTTAAGCATATTTTACTTATGCATTAATCATAAATGCCATATTGTTATACTATGCCTATTTTCTAACGTATGCATTTTGAGTATGATGTCTATTTATTATTGCATTGCACCCCACATACGTAGTACATTCAAGCGTACTAATGCATACTCTTGCCCACATAATATCACCATGTAGGGACCAATGCTCAAGATGATCATCCTCCTCAACGTGGGTAGTCGGTGCTATTCCAAGCTTGTTGGTGAGTCTTCCATTTGGGGGACCTTATTCTATGATTGCTTTTGTCTATGTATTGAGACACTTTTTTGTGTTGTATTTTGACTATGAGGGTGAACTCAGTTACTTTATCTTGGCCCCCACTTCATCTATGTATTTAGAGGTATTTATTAGATAAGTTATATATCTAGGCTATGAGCTATGACTTATTGATGTTATTTTGCAAGCTATCCCTTAGCCCCTAGTCTTATTTTATGTCTTTTACATGCTTCTATGATCAATGATGTGTAATGATAAGTTGAGAGGCTTGATTGGGGTTCCTTCATGTTCCTCATTTACTGTGTCATGTCTAGGCCCTTGGCTTGGACATGACAAACTTAGTATCAGAGCCACTAAGTTGATAGATCCTCAGAGTCCAACACACCATGTCGATTAGAGTTCTATTCATGGTTGTGAAGCACGCCATGACATGAATAGGAGACTATGAAGCATTTTAGGAAATATTTCCCTTCTTCATGTTCTAAGTTGTGCTATAGAGTTGTGGTGAGTTTTCCCCTAATAAATGTTCTTTGCTATTCTAGATCATGCCAAACTCCAGAGGAAGACGGGCCTAAACTCCCTAGGTTCATTGATGAGGTCTACAAAATCTTGAATATCATGGGTGTTGGACCAAATAAAAAGAAGGAGTTGGCGGCGTACTAACTGAAAGGGTTAGCCCAAATTTGGTATGTGCAATGAAAGAGTGAGAAGGGGGTTAGTAATGTGGTGCTTTAGGAGGAGTTCAAATTAACATTCCTTAATCGATTTTTCCCTCTTGAGCTTAGGGAGGCAAAATTGGTGGATTTTATGAACTTGAAATAAGATGCTATGAGTGTGAGGGAGTATGCCTTGAAGTTTAATTAACTTTCAAAGTATGCTCCTTACTTGGTGGCTGATCCTAGGCCAAGGATGAATAAGTTTATTATAGGGGTCTCCGACTTGGTAAGTGAAGAATATTGGTCCACCTTGCTAATTAGTGACATGGACTTGTCTCAGTTGATGACCTATCCTGAGAAAATAGAGAAAGAGAAATTGAGAAAGAGAAGGGGCATGAGGCCAAGAGGGCCTTATTTGAGGGTAAATTCCAAAAAGGTGCTAAATTTCATCAAGGCCGAGGGCCTTCTCAAGCTACTAACAGAGGGTCCGCCAGTGACTTCCCTAGGCCTTAAGGTGTTGGTGGGATGGCTCTTATTGATGTGTGTCCTAGATGTGGAATAGGTCATAATGGTCCATGTTTGAAGGGTTCTAATACATGCTATGAATGTGGGGAGCTTGGTCACAAGAAGGTAGATTGTCCAAGAAGCCATGGCGAGGTTCGAACTGCTAATGCGGTCCCATTAGGGAGAGGTAGTCCTCAAGGAGGTGCCCCAAGGCCTAATCGATTTTATGCTCTATATGGAAGGCAAGGGGTTAGTGAGGTCCCCGATGTTGTTATCGATATATTAAAAATCTTTGACTTTAATATGTCTGCTTTGATTGATCCGGGTGCCACTCTTTCCTTTGTTATTCCTCTGGTTGCTAAAGAGTTCCATGTTACCCCCGATTGATTGCATGAGTCATATGAAGTGTTTACTCCTATTAGTGCTTTTATTGTTGCTAGGAAAGTTTATAGGAGTTGTCCTATTTGCATTTTGAATAAGTTGTTGACTTATGATCTCATTGACTTAGACATGGTAGATTTTGATATCATACTTGGGATGGATTGGTTGCTTGGCTACTATGCGTCTATTGATTGTAGAACCCATAGGGTCAAGCTTCAATTTCCTAATAAACCCGTCCTTGAGTGGTAGATTCATTTTATGCATTAAAGCCCGTAAGTTGATTTCTAGGGGGTGTTTGTATCATCTTGTGAGGGTTAAAGATATGGAGTCCAAAGTCACTTCCATTGAGTCGGTTCCCATTGTAAATGAGTTTCTTGATGTTTTCCTGAGTGGCCTTCCCGGTGTCCCTCCCGAAAGGGAGATAGACTTTGGCATAGATCTTCTTCCAGATACTCAACCTATCTCCATTCCCCCTTACCATATGGCTTCGGCGGAGTTGAAGGAGTTAAAAGAGAAATTGAAAGACTTGTTGGAAAAGGGATTTATTAGACCTAGTCAATCACCTTGGGGTACTCCAATGTTGTTTATGAAAAAGAAGGATGGGTCACTTTGAATATGAATTGATTACTGGCAACTCAATAGTGTCACTATAAAGAATAGATATCCTCTTCTGAGAATTGATAATTTGTTTGACTAATTACAAGGGGCTAGCTTCTTCTCTAAGATTGATCTTCAGTCCGAGTACAATCAAGTAAGAGTGAGGGAGTGTGATATTCCCAAGATGGCCTTCCGAACTAGATATAGGCATTATTAGTTTGATATGATGTTATTTAGGTTGACTAATGTGCCGACCATTTTCATGGGTAGATTGGGGGTTAGGTTGGAAGAGGTAGGTGATGAAGGTGTGGTTATTGCAAAGATTGAGGGAGGAGAAATTATATGCTAAATATGAAAAGTGTGAATATTAGTTGAAGGATGTTGCCTTCCTAGGTCATGTGGTCTCGGGAGATGGTATTAGGGTGGATCCTAAGAAGGCCGATATGATTAGAAATTGTCTTAGACCATCGACCCTATTGGATATTAGGAGTTTCTTGGGCCTAGCGGGTTACTTTCAAAGGTTTATGAATAGGTTCTCCTCCATTGCTTCTCCTATGACAAAATTGACTCAAAAAAAGGTTAATATTGTATGGATCGATGAGTGTGAGAGGAGCTTTCAAACATTGAAAGATAAGATTGTGTCTTCTCGCTCCTATATTGTCACTACCTGATGGGCTGGAGGGATTTGTTGTGTGTTATGATGCTTCTAGAGTTGGTTTGGGTTGTGTGCTAATGCAAAATGGTAAGCTGATAGCCTATGCTTCTAGGAAACTCAAAGTGCATGAAAGGAACTATCCTACTAATGATCTTGAATTGGCCGCCGTGGTGTTTGCATTAAAGATTTGGCATTATTATTTGTATGGGGTGCATATTGATATGTTCACCGATCATATGAGCCTCTAATATGTTTTCACTTAAAAAGATCTCAACTTGAGACAAAGAAGGTGGCTAGAACTTCTTAAGGATTTTGCTATGAGTGTGCATTATCATCCTAGTAAGGAAAATGTTGTAGCAGATGCTTTGAGTAGGGTGTTTATGGGTAGCCTAGCTCATGTTGATGGTGGTGATAAGGAGATCGCTAGGGAGGTGCACTGATTGGCTAGATTGGGAGTTAGGTCGGAAGAGGTTAGTAATGCCATTGTTATTGTTGATGGTTCTAAGTCTTCATTGGTTGATGAGGTGATAGCAAAACAAGATCTTGACTCCTCCTTGCTTGAATTGAAGGCCTCGGTGAAAAAGGGCAAAGTGGAGGTTTTCTCCCAAGATGGAGATGGTGCCCTTAGGTACCAAGGTAGGTTATGTGTGCCTTGCGTTGATGGTTTGAGGGAGAGAATTCTTGATAAGGCTCATAATTCTTCTTATTCTATTCACCCCGGTTCCACAAAAATATATAGAGACTTGAGTAATATGTATTAGTGGGGAGTCATGAAGAGGGACATTGCTAAATTTGTTTCCAGTTGCCATAGTTATCGACAAGTCAAAGACAAACATCAAAGGTCGGGTGGCCTAATCCAAGACACACAGATTCCTACTTGGAAGTGGAAGGTGGTTAATATGGATTTTATGGTAGGGTTGCCCAAGACTAGAAAAGGTTTTGATTCTATATGGGTGGTGGTTGATAGGATGATGAAATTGGCTCACTTTTTGCTAGTTAAGACTGCATATAGGGCTAAAGAGTATGCAAGGTTTTACATCCATGAGTTAGTGAGGTTACATAGGGTTCCTTTATCTATTATATCAGATCATGGTTCACAATTTACTTCACACTTTTGGAGGTCTTTTCAAAGGGTCTCGGTACCAGTGTTCACATTAGTATGGCCTTCCACCCTCAAACGGATGGCCAAGCCAATGAGATAATTCAAACCCTTGAGGATATGCTCAGGGCTTGCACCTTGGAGCTTAAAGGTAGTTGTAATGACCATTTTCATTGATTGAGTTTGCCTACAACAATAGCTATCGCTCTAGCATCGGTATGGATCCTTTTAAGGCTCTTTATAGGAGACATTGTAGATCACCGATGGGTTAGTTTGAAGTTGGAGAGGTGGCTTTATTGGGGCCGAATCTGGTTATGGATTCTCTTGAGAAGGTTAGGATGACTAGGGAAAGATTGAGGTCTATTTGAATGTTTCTCCAATGAAAGGTGTGGTCCATTTTGGTAGAAAGGGGAAGGTGAGCCCAAGGTATATTAGTCCTTATGAGGTGATAGAGAGGGTTGGCAAGGTAGCCTATGAGTTGTGGTTACCTAGTGAAATGAATTTGGTCCATCAGGTGTTCCATATTTCTATGTTGAGAAAGTGTGTTGGCAAACTTAATGCCATTGTATCTCTTGATGTTTTGGGTGTTGTTGCAGATAACTTGACTTATGAGGAGATGAATTTGGTTCATCTGGTGTTTCATGTCTCTATGTTGAGAAAATATGTTAGTGATCCTAATGCCATTGTGCCTCTTGACATTGTGGGTGTTATTGAGGATAACTTGACTTGTGAGGAGTTTCGATTCAGATATTGGATAGGCAAGTAAAGAAAATGAGAAACAAAGAGGTGGTATCCGTTAAGGTCCTTTGAAGGAACCAACAAGTTGAAAGTGCTATATGGTAGGCCGAAGCGGACATGCAAAAGTGGTGTCCTCATCTTTTCCACTCCACTTAAGCCTAAGGTACTAATCCTAAGTCTCATATATGATCTCAAGTCTGACATTTCAGCACCTATGTCATTCATATGCATTCATGTTTAAGTTGGTAAACTTATGATGATTTTACACTTATATGAGAATTTGAAAATGGTGTTTTGTATGTTAAGTTGCATTTGTGTTGGGGGTGATTTGTTCATAATCACTCTTTTCTTGTGTGTCTCTATTACATTCGGGGATGAATGTTCCCAAGGGGAAGATATTGTAACAACCCCAAAAAGTTCCCCAAAACATGCCTCAAAATGCCCGAAATTTTGATTTCTATATATCTTAAAATCAATCCATTATTTCAAAAATCTAACTTCATATTTGAGATCAGCAGGTCAAAATTAAGTGAAAAAGGGTCTAACCCTGATTTAAGAGTGAAAGAATAGCAATAATAAATTTTTCAGGAATGATTTCCAGTGAGCTATTCGCAATGCCTCCATGACGCACGTTGGGCGCGCTTTACTGTAAATTCCCCTCCTCGTCCTCTTTGCAATGTGGAGATGTATTTTTCACCTAGCAGTGTTTTCCTGAGCGACCTAAAATATTCCAAGTGTTAGGCCCAAGTTTCTCAAATGTGTTTTTACCTATATTTAGTAGAATTTCACCCTTATATCATCCTAAATATTTTCCAATACTCCGCAAAACACTTAGCCATATTTTCACTCAAAACTTCAAGACTCAAAACCCTCATCCGGATTTAAGGATTCTCTTCAAGCTTCAAGCCTCCATTTTCAACCTTCACCAAGGACTTGTCCAAAGCTAAAGTATGTATTGTTTGATTCTCTTCAAACTTCAAGTCTCCATTGTCAACCTTCACCAAGAACTTCTCCAAAGCTGAGGTATATGGTGTTGAAGTATTGGGTCCTTTCACCTATGGTGCCTAAGTCTTCTTTTTACTAATATTGTATGATTTAAAGTTGATTTTACATATGGGTCTTGTTTATTGAGAAATTTACTGTATAGTGATTTGAGTTGATGAAAGTATGGTTGTTTTAGCATGTTTTGAGCTCGAAATCTTGGATCTAATGATGGACTTGATGAGGGGCTTTGATATGAATGTCTTTGGGGTGTTGCAAGGTGTTAATTGATGGTTTTACTACAAATTTTCTGGCATAATTTCATCACATTACACACCCCCAAGTTGTTTGATAAAATATCCGATTATGGTTTCATGAGGAATTGAAGGCCCAAAGCATGAGATATGATATGAAAGATATTATTATGATGAAATGAGCTTATGTATATGATTATTCCTATATGAAATGTTGCACTAAAGCCTATGATGGATCCTATATAAAGTGATGCATTA
This sequence comes from Solanum virginianum, assembly GCA_000787875.1. Classification (NCBI taxonomy): domain Eukaryota; kingdom Viridiplantae; phylum Streptophyta; class Magnoliopsida; order Solanales; family Solanaceae; genus Solanum; species Solanum virginianum. The sequence continues at coordinate 225,189 of DF357282.1, read as the reverse complement.
AACCATACCCGATCTGGGGGACAAAAGCTAGGGCAACCATATTAGGGGTTTATACTCATCAACCACGTTATACTTAGTACATTCATATGTACTAACACATACTCTTGCCTACATAATATCACCATGTAGGGACTGGTGCTCAAGTTGATCATCCTCCACGTGGCTAGTCGGTGTTATTCCAAGCTTGTTAGTGAGTCCTCTATTTTGGGGACCTTAGTCTATGATTGCTATTATCTATGTATTGAGACACTTTCTTATGTTGTATTTTGACTATGACGGTGAGCTCGGTTACTTTATCTTGGCCCCTGCTCCATCTATGTATCTAGAGGTGTTTGTTGGACAAGTTATGTATCTAAGCTATGAGCTATGACTCCTTGGCCCTTATTGATGTTGTTTTGGAAGGTATCCCTTAGCCCTTTCGCCCCTAGTCTTATTTTATGTCTTTTACATGCATCCGCAACCAATGATGTGTAAACTTAAGTTGAGAGGCTTGATTGGTGTTCCTTTGGGTTCCCGATTCTCCATATCATGTCTGGGCCCTAGTCTTGCATCATGACATAAGGTCACCATAAAGAACAAGTATCCTTTCCTAAGGATAGATAACTTGTTTGACCAACTTCAGGGTGCTTCTTGTGTCTCAAAGATAGAACTTTGATCTGGTTATCATCAGTTGAAAGTGATGGAATGTGACATTCCAAAGATAGTCTTTGGGACTAGATAGGGCCATTTTAAGTTCTTGGTCATGTCCTTTGGTTTGATGAATGCACTTGCAACGTTTATGGATTTGATGAATAGAGTGTTCAGAAAGTATCTTGATATGTTTGTGATTGTGTTTATTGATGATATTATGGTGTATTCAAGAAATGAAGAGGAGCATGCAAATCACCTCAGAATCATCCTGCAAACCCTTAAAGACCATGAGTTGTATGCAAAGTTTTCAAAATCTAAATTTTGGCATAAATCTATGGCCTTCCTGGCCATATTATCTCTGGTGATAGTATTCGAGTGGATGTTCAATAGATCAAAGCGGTGAAGAACTGACCTAGACCAACCTCTCCGACTAACATAAGGAGTTTCTTGGGGTTGGCAGGCTACTACCGCCGATTTGTTAAGGGATTTTCTTCCTTATCCACACCATTGACAAAGTTGACTCAGAAAAATGTCAAGTTTTAGTGGACTGATATGTGTGAGAAAAGTTTCCAAGAATTAAAGACTAGGTTGACTACTGCACCAGTCCTAACCTTGCCCAATGGAATAGGAGATTTTGTGATTTTCAAGAGTTGGATTGGGATGTGTGTTGATGCAGAGGGGAAAGGTGATAGCCTAACCCATGATCTTGAGTTGGCGGCGATGGTGTTCACACTCAAAATATAGCGCCACTACTTGTATGGAGTGCATGTGGATGTGTTCACTGACCACAAGAGCTTACAGTATGTCTTCAGTTAGAAAGAGCTCAACCTGCAATAGAGAAGATAGTTAGAGTTGCTCAAGGATTATGATATGAGCATTCTCTATCATCCAGGTAAAGCTAACATTATTGTTGACGCTCTTAGCAGGTTGTCAACGGGTAGCACAGCCCATATGGAGGAAGGAAAGAAGGAGCTAGTTAAAGAAGTGCATCAGTTAGCTCGATTAGGAGTTCAAATTGAGGAGAATAATGAGGGGGGAGTTAATATCCAGAATGGTTCTACTTTATTTTTGGTTGTAGAGGTGAAAGAAAAGCAAGACCTAGATCCTGTCCTACTCCAATTGAAGGAGGCCCTCCACAAACAGAAAGTGATGGTCTTCTTCAAAGGGGGAGATGGGGTGTTAAGGTACCAAAGTAGATTGTGTATCCCAGATGTTGATGGTATATGAGATAGAATCATGGTTGAAGCTCATAGTACTAGGTATTCCATTCATCCTAGCTCTACCAAAATGTACCACGACTTGAAAGAAGTTTATTGGTGGAGTGGAATGAAAGGGATATTGCTAAATTTGTTTCCAAGTGCTTGAACTGTTAGCAAGTGAAAGTTGAGCATCAAAGGCCATGTGGATTAGCTTAAAACTTTGAGATTCCAGAATGGAAGTGGGAGATGATCAATATGGACTTCATTATTAGTCTACCGAGGTCTTTAAAGTAACAAGATTTAATCTGGGTGATTGTGGATAGGATGACTAAATCGGCTTACTTCTTAGCAATTAAGATAACTAACACTACAAAGGAGTATGCCATGAAGTATATCCAAGAGATTGTGAAGTTGCATGGGGTCCCCTTGTCCATCCTCTCAGATAGAGGAGCTCATCACCTCCCAATTTTGGAGATCATTTTAGAAAGGATTAGGGACGAAGGTAAATTTGAGTACAACATTCCATTCACAAATTGATGACCAGGCAGAGCATACAATTCAGACGTTAGCAGATATGTCGAGAGCGTGCATCCTTGATTTCAAGACAAATTAGGATGAACGCCTACCGTTGATTGAGTTTACATATAATAATAGTTACCATGCAACCATTCAGATGGCTCTCTATGAAGATTTATATGGGAGGAGATGTAGATCGCCAATTTGGTGGTTTGATGTTGGAGAAACGAAGTTGATTGGCCTGACCTTGTCCATCAAGCAATGGAGAAGGTTAAGATCATTAGAGACCGATTGAAGACTGTGCAAAGTTGCCAAAATCCTACATCGATGTGTGGAGAGATTTGGAGTTCAAAGTGAATGACTGGGCATATTTGAAGGTATCACCTATGAAAGGTGTCATGGGATTTAGTAAGAAGTGTAAATTGAGTCCATATTATATTGGACCCTATCAAATCATAAATAGGATTGGGAAGGTTGCCTACAAATTAGAGTTGCCTTTCGAGTTAGGTGGTATTCATCTGATGTTCCATGTGTCGATGTTAAAAAAGGTTTGGGGGATCCTAACTTGGTAATCCCTATGGAGAGCATCGCAGTGGAGGACGGTTTGACCTACGAAGAAATTTAGGTCCAAATTCTTGATCGTCAATCAATCAAAGTCCTGTGGAGGAATCAAATCGTTGAGGAGGCCACATGAGAAGCTGAGGAAGAGATGAAAGAAAAATATACGTGCCTATTCGTGCCAATGGATAAGAATGTTGTAGGTAAAATTTTGTACCCTTGCCAACTTGATTTTCTTTTCTTATTGATTGTCTATTCTTGAGTCCGAATAGAGATTGTTGATAAAAATAAAAAGTCAAAAGATAGATTGATAGATTGAATGTTGAGAGGATTATTTGAGTCTATTTGTGCCTTGATATCCACCCTTACTTATCATTCGAAGACGAATGATCCAAGGGGGAGATGATGTAACACCCGATAAAATTACTAAAATACATCTAAAATGGAGACATGCGTGTAACACATCTTTCAAAGTTTCGATGGAAAATCTGAGACGGGATTTGCGATGAACGCAAAAAATTAAGTCAAAAAATGGTCTCGACCCAATTTAAGAGCAACCAAGTCAAAAAATAATTTTTTGCAATTTGATCAAAAATAGTGAGGGTACGTGACAGGGCCGCGACACAAACATATTGTAGACCAAAAACATCGAGGGTACATGGCATGTTGGCGATACGGACCCATCGTGGACCCACACTTATATTTGTCCTCAACTTTTTGACGGGATTGAATTTTCAAAATTTTGCAGGTGCGCGCGCGGACCTATTACCCCCACCTGTTCCATTAAAATTTAAAATTTTTAATCTTTTCAAAGGCATTTTGTACTTTTCCCAGCCCCTCCTTAACTTTAAAAATGACCCATTTAGGTCATTTTGATGAGTAAATAGGGTCAAAAACCCCATTCTAAGTCCTTCTTCACAATACTTGAAAGTTAGGGCTTGAGAGAGAAGAAAGAAGAATGTGAGATTGGAGAATTCTTGAGGGTGATTTGAAGAACTTTATTTCAAGTATGTAAGGCTAAACGAAAACATGAGATTGTTCTTCCATGTGCCCTATAGATGGACTTAGATGGTAGTTTAAGGTTCTTGAGTCTATATGAATGGTTTCTTGACTATGTTCTTGAAAACTATATTAAATGTATGTATTTTCTCATGTTTATTATCATCATAAATTTGTTATATTGAATTGTATACTTTTTATGATATATTGCATAAGCCCTATATGTTAATCAATGAAAGCATGCATGAATGAGGATAGGGATTGAGTCTAGAGCCTTGATTGAGAATGTTGATAGAGATTGTGATCAGGATTGTGATGTGAGAATGATTATGAGTTGATAGAACTTGATAGTCCTTTGAGTTTCCATAAATAAACTCTAACGCTTTGTTTATTCCATTGTTCCCTAATGATTGTTCAAATCCTTCAGTTGTTGATTGAGATCTTGATTGATGAGATGATTGGAGTCTCTATGAGACTGATTGAATAATGAGAGCCTTTATAAGGCTGAGTAAGATGAGTCAATTGAGATGTATTGACTGGATGGACTATTTTATGAGCATTAAGTCATGGGAAGAGTATCAAACACCGAAAGAGTAAGAGTTGGTCCAACTCGTACTCGTTAAAATACACAGCCAAGTGTAGGTGAGGATTAGAACCATTACATCTTATGGTGGTTCCCTCTGGATAGAGTCCCTGAAATAATAGAGGAGTTAACGTATTGTTAGGTCCATTATGGATTTGATTCATCCCCTACCTAGCAAGTATGGGACAGTTGTGGCAACAACAATGGTTTGTTGTATGATCACTGGCTCATAAGTGGTTGTTGTTGGATAAGAGAAACACCCAAAAAGTTCTCAAACTGAGTACTCTGAGTTGAGATGAGATAAGCTAAGACGAGTCCTTCTGAGATGGGTCTGATTTGATTGATGAGTTGATGGGTTGATGGGTCACTTATCTACTCTTTATTCTTGCTTTGATAGATATTTGACATGTTGATTTTATTTTTTACTATCATTGATGTTGATTGTTGTTTCTATATTAGTCTACCTATTTCTGTTTCACTCTACTCTTTTACATACTAGTACATTCTAAGTATTGTTGTCCCCTTTAGACTACATCGTATTATGATGTAGATACGCAATATAGAGGTCATCAGCAGGCAAATTGTTGAGGATCTTCAAGCGTTCAGCAAATTGGTTAGCCTCCCCTACTTTGGAGGATTCATTACATTATTTTCATCATGCTTTAGAGTTAGATTTTCTTCTCTTTTATTTGACTGAGGTAGTCATGGGTCTATCATTAGCACCACCTAATAGCGATAGAGGCTTCATAGACTAGAGTTAAATGTTTATTGTTTATATTGTGAGCTAGTTCTTTCTGCTAGCCTTATTATTATTATCACACTATTTTGAGAATTGATAGACGAGTCCACTTGCATTCATTATATCTTCGGCTGATTTGAAAAATGTATGAATGAATGAATATAATAAGGCCAAGTGGTTTGCTTGTGGACTAGCAATAGTCTCTAGGTGCTATTCACGTCTTGGGTCCCCTCTTGGGGTGTGATGAATTTATTACTAAATTTTATTTGTGACGGGTTTAACCACACATGTCAATTCTGTCGCTACCAAATTCCTTTAATTTATTTGGGATAAAAGCTAAAGATGGAATTTTTTGTTGCCAAGAAATATAAAATTTATAAATATATACTAAATGTCGTCATGGTATATTTTTTGTTGTTATATCTATCGCTCCAAATTTATTTAGTTTGTCGCTGGTATTCCGTTGGTAAGTTCGTAGGAAATGTTAAGGCGTTAATTTTTTGCACTAATATATTGCAATGGGATATATATTCCATCGCAAATCCGTTGCTATATAATGAATATAAAATTTACTTCTTATTTTTGCAACAATATTTATTCTATAGCTAATCCGTTGTTATATAGCGAAGGAGTACCTTCCGATTCTCATGAAGTATCTGATGGTGAAATTGTGCTTCAAAATATTTGGAATCAAAAATATATCATCAGGAGAGTCATATCCATTGAACATGTTATCCTCTATGCATTTTACATACATTAAGGCTTCATCCACAACTTTGTTAAGCAATGGGGGTGTAAATTCATAAAGCTTCGCCACAAAGGATTCGTCATTTGCAACTCCTTCAACCCAATGGAAGAATGTCATTACTTTCATAGATTCAGCAGGATCATGCCCTAGAATGTTGATCAACTTCCCATAAAGTTTTTTGATCAACAGTGTGAAATCGCTTGAATTAATCATCTGAGATTGGAGAGGATTGATAATTGTATAAAGGGGGAAATAGATCAGTGGCTACCTTGGGAAATAACAAACCTTTGGGTTTTTTCTATTGACTTAATGAGAAGAAGCTCAAAGGCATCTTTGTCTACCAGTGATAACTCTGCAAAATCTTTGTATCTGTAAGGTATACATCTGGCGAAAAACATATTCAGGAGAACAAATTTAACTACTAATGAACTACAACATAACACCATATACACTTTCCACATGAAAATCGAAGAAAAAAGTACAATGACATTACCCAGTGAAATTTCACAAAAGTTTGGGTAATGGTTGAACAATGTCAAAATCCAACACTAGGTTCTCCAAAAAAGAGGATAGAATACTAGCTTTCAGTAATGAATTATGATAGTCCACCAAGATACATATGATGCAAGTTGCAAGGTGTCACAGAATACTCAACCAACTGTCAACACCCGAACAATGTATCTGATCCTAAAAGTTGTGCAAATGGGTGTTCCTTACTGAAACAACAAATTCACAATGGAGGAACTTTTTGCTAAAACAAGTTTAGATTAATTTTGAATGTTTGAAGAATGGAATCTATATATTACATATTTAAAAGGACGAAAGTCTAGCCTAGGATTATATCAAGTGGCATCATATGATCAAAGATATGTAGTATTTTAAGAACAAATAGTTAATTGTGACGAAAGTCTAGCATAGGCTTATATCAAGTAGCATCATACGATCAAAGACATGCAGTATTTTAAGAACAAATAGTTAATTGTTAGTTATATTAGGTAATAATTAACTAATTTTTAATATTTACAACTTTTAAAATCTGAATTTTGAAAATGTTGTTATATATATTTTAATTTCTAATTTTCTAAATCATAATAATTAAAGTATTTTGAAAAAAATTAAATTATTAAAATTACAACATATCCATATATGTATAACCCCAATATGGTTACTTTTTAATTAGTAATACTATATCGGATACTTACTTTTTCATTCTCTATGGCACTTTTTCCTTAGCTTTACTTTCTAAAGTTCTTCTTCTCCTTACTGTCCGATGACTGATCCGGCACTGAATTATCAGCCGATCATCGGAAGTCATCCCAGTGTT
>DF357282.1:189398-214996 GCA_000787875.1 Solanum virginianum | reverse complement strand
GCGGAGGCATCTTTCTTTATGGGCCTCCCATTTCGAAAAGAAAACCTATGATAGGCACATAGTTCAAGGAAAGTGAGAAGGACCTTGGGGATAACCCTGATGCCCCCAATCCATCGGTGCTAAGTTGTCATCCCACAGGAATACTTATAATATACGTGATTATATATGCTTTCAAAAGATACAAGTCTTGCAAAATGTTTCAATGCACAATTGGGCTTAACAGCCAGACACCTTTCATAATAGTTCATACTTAGGCACAAATACCAAAACCATATATTCATAGTTATTATATTCTTGAATAGGAATATCCCATCCATATACAAAATGGTGCAAGCACCCAAAATACTCAGCGAGCCATAATCAATAGACATATATGTGATCACATTCTTTTCATAACAAAAATCTTATCAAAATCATATTAGATAACAAAATTGGGCTTAACCCATTTCATAATTTCCATACTAATCCATGTAAATGAATGCATATACTATGAATAATTAGAGAATGGCATGGGCAATTAAGATTCAATCTAAAATCCACAATATAATATGAAATTCAAGTGAAAACATAATTAAATCCATATTTAAAAATTATAATATAATCACCCATGTATAAACAAGCCTTAAAGGGGACATGCATACTTATAATTTCATAAACCCAAGTGTGAGTTCCCAAGCTCCTATGTTGAAATTTCCAAGAGTTCTTTAGTGGAAAACTTTTGAGAGGTTTCAAAATATGAAGAGTGACTTTGAATGTTTGAAATAGGTTTTAGGTCTTTAGATGACCTTAGAATAGCATAAGGATTCCCAAAATACCAATAGAAATAACCAAATTTACAAAAATGACATTAATGAATTGGAGGAAAATTTTACTGGAAGCCACTTAACTAGAGGATAGATGGCTCATATGGCACTCCATGGTCCATGTGGAGTGCCCGTGAAACAATACTTAGAAAATGTTCTGTAAATTTCTATCTTGAACCAACACTTAGATTTTTTGCATGAGCCCACTAAACAACACCTTTCACGACCCGTGTGAAGCCACACAGTCTGTGTGGTGCTCCCGTCACCCCAAACTTAAGAAAATTTTGGAAAAAGTTACTAGATGATGATTTAACACTTAGAAAACTTTTCACTCCGGAGCTACACGAAAGGCCAAATGGCTCGTCTCACACCACAGGACCTATGTGACTGGTCGTGGGGCCTCCCTTAGCCCAATGATGGGTTTTTCAAGCCTATGCCACCTGAAGGCTCCTTCACATGACCCCTGAAGTACCACACAATCCGTGTGGGGTGCTAGTGAGGTATGCCTTATCTTGCAACACAACCCCAAAGCCAACATGCAAGATTTGAGGCCAAGTGTGATCTCACTTGAGGCCACACGGCTCGTGTGACCCCCACACTAGATGTGTGGTCTCTTTTGAGACACACTTATCTTTGCCTGAAAAGAGATTTCTCAAGGTCTAATGACATGTTATAGAATCTAAGTCATTACATCATCTCCCACTCAGGATCATTCATCCTCGAATATGCAAGAACAAGGCTTGAAAGGCTTGAGTTAGAACATGAAACTTTAAAACACAAGACACCATGCATAGTTCATCATTTAAAAATCACAAAGCCATTAAATATCATGTCAAAATGAAATAACATCATTTAAAACATCATAAAACCATTCTTAATACACAGGTAAGCATGTCATACTATGAGACTCAAGAAAGAAGAATAAGGACCAATGAGAAAAGGAAGAACCTAATGCCTTAGGCTTTAGTAGATTGGAAAAGATAGGGATACCACTTCATCATGTCCAACTCCACCTCCCATGTAGCACTCTCCATATATTGGTTTGTCTAAAGAACTTTTACCGATGCCACATCCTTGTTATGAAGTCGTTTCACTTGTCTATCCAAGATCTCCACCGGCACCTCCTTATAAGACAAGTTCTTCTCAACCTCAATGCCCTCCAAGGGCACAATGATGCTAGGATCACTAATCATCTTTCTCAACATGGATACATGGAAGACTGGATGAATAGAACTCAAAAAATCTGGGGGTAAGTCCACCTTATACGCCACATTCCCAATCTGGTTAATAACCTCATAAGGGCATACATACCGGGGACATAGCTTCCCTTTCTTGCCAAAACATATCACTCCCTTCATAAGTGAGACCCTCAAACACCCAATCCCCAACTTGGAACTCAAGATCCCTCTTCCTAGCATCCGAATAGGACTTTTGGCAACTTTGAGCCATCTTTAACCTTTCTTTAATCAACTTTAATTTTCCCATAGCCTCTATCACCAAGTCCAGTCCAATCAAAGCCACCTCCCCCAATCAAACCACCCCATTGGAGACCTATATATCCTACCATACAAGGCCTCAAATGAGGCCTTACCAGTGCTGGCATGGTTATCTTAATTACCCTTGAACTTCCACACACATGCCCTCAACATATCTTCTAAAGTTTGAATCATTCTTTTGGCTTGCCGATTGGTTTGAGGATGAAATGTGGTTCTCAACTTAATCTTAGTACCAAGTCCCTTGTGATCACAAATTTCAAGCTTTATAAGATCATGGTACCCCGATCTGATATGATAGACCTAGGCACACCATACAACCTTACTAACTCTTGAATGTACAACTTTACATAGTATTCAGCACCAAAAGTAGTCTTAAACGGTAAGAAGTGAGCCAATTTAGTCATTCGATCGATGATAACCTAAATGGAGTCAAATTATTTTCGAGTCTGAGGCAACCTAACAACAAAGCCCATATTTATATTTTCCCACTTCCAAGTAGGAATCTCAATATCTTGAGCTAACCTACAAGGGCTTTGATGCTCGACCTTCACTTGTTGACAATTTGGGATTTGGATACAAACTTGGCTATGTTGCCTTCATACCATGCCACCAGTACACCTCCACCAAATCTCGATACATTTTAGTGGACCCCAGGTTAATAGAATAATGAGAACTATAGGATTCAGCCATGATCAACCTTCTAAGATCATCCACATCCGGAACATATAATCAATCTTGATACCAAAATACACCATCTCTCTATTAGGAGAAAACCTCAATATTCTTTTCGACAAGAAATTTCCTCATTCAACAAGGATGGATCTAAATCTTGCTCAGCCTTCACATCAATAACCACTGAGGATTCGGCCCCATTTAGAACATGTATAACACCATCATTGGTATCGGCTACTCTAACACCTAATCTAGCCAAACGATGCAGATCCCCTACCAACTCCTTCTACTCCTCCCCAACATGAGCCACACTTCCCATAGATAGCCTTCTAAGAGCTTCAGCTACCACATTTTCCTTGTGGTGTTAATATAAAACACTCATGTCATAATCCTTTAGGAGTTCCAACTATCTCTTTTGTCTTAAGTTAAGGTCTTTTTAAGTAAACACACATTGGAAGCTCTTATGATCAGTAAAAACATCAACATGTACCCCGTACAAATAGTGCCTCCAAATTTTCAAAGCAAAAACCATCGCCGCCAACTCAAGGTCATGAGTTGGGTAATTATGCTCATGCCCTTCAATTGCCTTGATGCATAAGCTATCACTTTACCATGTTCCATAAGTACACAACCCAACCCAATTAGAGAAGCATAAAAATACATCACAAACCCATCCAAACCATTTGGTAGAGTCAAAACTGGAGCCAATGTAAATCAATCTTTCATAGTTTGGAAACTCTTCTCACACTTATCCGACCACACAAACTTAGCCTTCTTTTGAGTCAACTTAGACAATAGAGATGGAATAGATGAGAACCCCTCAATGAAACTTCTATAATAGCTCGTTAACATAAGGAAGCTTCGAATGTCCGAAGGAGTCAATTGTCTAGGCCAATTCTTTACCACCTCAGTCTTCTTCAGATCCACCTTTATACCATCACCAGACACCACATGACCCAGAAAAGCAACTTCACCCAACCAAAACTCATATTTGCTAAATTTGGTATACAACTTCTTCTCTCTAAAGGTTTACAACATCAACCTCAAATAATCCATATGTTCCTACTCAGTCCGGGAATAAATGAGAATATCATCAATGAAGACAACCATAAAACTATCAAGAAATGGCTTGAACACCCGATTCATAAGATCCATAAACACGGCTAGAGCATTAGTTAGGCCAAATGACATCACCACAAACTCAAAGTGCCCATACCTCATCTGCAAGGCTATCTTGGGAATATCACATTCTCTAACCTTTAACTGATGATACTCGGAATGGAGGTCAATCTTCGAAAAGTGAGTAGCCTCTTGAAGTTGGTCAAACAAGTCATTGATCCTAGGCAATAGATACTTATTTTTATGGTCACCTTATTGAATTGCCTATAATCAATACACATCCAAAGAGATCCATCTTTCTTCCTTTCAAATAACACTGGAGCACCCCATGGAGATGTACTTGGCCTAATAAAACCCTTCTCTAACAAATCTTTCAACGGATCCTTCAATTCTTTCAACTCAGCCTATGCCATATGATATGGAAGAATAGAGATACGTTGAGTATCTAGAAGAAGATCTATTCCAAAGTTTACTTCCCTTTTGAGAGAAACACTGGGCAAGTCTTTGAGAAACATATTCAAAAACTCATTCTCCACCAGAATGGACTCAAGAGTAGGCAATTCGAACTCTACATCTTAACCTCACTATGTGATATATACACTCCTTGGAGATTATTTTCTGAGCTTTGAGGTAGGAAATAAACCAAACCTTAATAGTGGAGTCACTGCCCTTCCATTCAAGAATGAGGCTTACTAGGAGGTTGGAAAATGACCTTTTGGGTTCTACAATATATAGAAGCATATAGTGCATGCAATCAATCCATCCCAAGAATTACATTAAAATCACAAATTTCAAGCTTTATAAGATCACACAGAAATACCTTATACAACACAAAAATAGGACGACTACGATAGACCATATGTGTAACAACAGATTCACCCATGGGAGTATAAACCGAATAAGGATCCCTTAAAATTTTTGGACTCATACCAAACTTAATAGCCAATAGAGGAGTCACAAAAAACAAGTTTGCACCCAGATCATGCAAAGTATAAACATCAAAATCAAAGACTTTTAACATACCGATCACAACATCTGGAGCCTGCTCGACCTCCTAATGTTTGTGAAGAGCATAGAATTTGTTGTTCCTCAGGCCAATACCTTGAGGAACTATACACTGACCTTTTTCACCTTGAGCGACCCGGATTTGATCCTTCGAAGGATTCTTAGGAAAATTTATAACCTTGTAATTCTTATCAGCATACCCAAAACAAGCACTCGAGATTCTCCAATAGTCACTTGTATGGTGCTTCTCAAACTTATCACAAAAAAGGTATCCCTGTCCACCACCAACTGGTGCCTTAGGAGAAGGCACCCTAGTATTAGCAACCTAAGCACCTGAACCTTGCCCCTGTTAGAATTGACCAAAACCAGCACCTGAGAGCTGGAGAAATCACCATCAAAATTGGGCTCTCTAAGGGTCATGAATTCTTCTCCCTTTGAGTTTCTTCCCTTCGACTTTTTCTGGCATAAATCATAAGCCTAGAGATGTCCATATCCCGATTAAACATGGTCGTATGACATTATTGTACAAACAAGTCAGAGATACTAGAAATGAACTTGTGTATTCTTACACGAGGATCAGCCATAAGTGTCGCGGCATACTTGGAGAGCTTAGTAAACTTGAGGGCATAATCTCTCACACTTATATTACCCTGCTTGAGGTTGAAAAACTCGGTCATCTTGGCTACCCTAAGATCAAGTGCGAAGAAACAATCTAGGAAAGCAAACTTGAACTCCTCCCAATCGACAACATTACCAAAAACCCTCTCCATAGATCACTGGGTATACCACACTGATGCCACATCCTTCAATTATAAGCAGCCAGTTCATCCCTCTCCTTAGAAGTGACACCTATGACATTCAATACTTTGGAGAGCTCATCAATGAACTCATGAGCATCCTCGTCAGCCTTAGACCTAAAAAACTCTGGATGGTTAATCCAAGTTGATTCCCTTACTCTAGGAACCACAATAGGATCCTGAAGCAGGTTGGCCTACCTAGTCTAGGTAGTTACCACTTGTCCTCTACAATTACATCTTTTAATTAGTTTTTTTAAATTATTTCTTGATCAATTTGAGTATTTTCTTCTTGTTTAGCATTAGTGTTCTGGATTTTCTTGCTTTCTGTTTTGGTTTTTTGTATACTATCTAGATGTTTTTATCGGTATTTTTGCTTGCTTACTGTTGTTATTCTTTGAATCCTGTAGTTTGCATATTATATTTTTGCTCAGTATTGTTCTTTTGTTTGTTTGGGGTAGAATTTAGTTGTTAGGAAGCTTTTAATTGCTCATTGTCTACCACACACGTTTCTTAATATACTCTTTGCTATTTTGATTTTTTTTCTATATATTGGGTTATTCTTTTAGTATATTTTATCTTTCACTGTTTTATATTATTGCGTTGTTACATTAGCTTATTTTATTATATTTTGCAAGCCTACATATCATATTGTGTTGCCTTTACATATCACATTGTGTTGTTTTAGTAGTTTACCTATATTTCATTGCTTTGTTGTATGGGGTTGTGTATATTTCTTTAGAGTTTATCTTCTTGACCTTTTTAGTTTAGTGAGTTCTCAGTTTTAGTTTAGTAGCGTCAGGATTAAATGGTAGATTAGGGTTAGCTAGTCGGTTGGGGTCAGAGGTAAGAAGTAGGGGTGGTAAGAGGGGCACGGGCTTTCTTAAGGTAAGGATAGGGTCATGGAATAAAGGAACACTTACAGCAAAATCCATAGAACTAGTGTAGTATCTTAAGAGTAGACATATTAATATAGCATTTGTTCAGGAGATGAGATGGGTAGGCACCAAATATCGGGACCTAGATAGGTTTAAGTTAGGGTACTCCGGTGGTTTTAGGGATAGAAATGGTGTAGATATCCTAGTAACAAAAACCTTAGGGAATATTTAGTTAAGGTTAGGAGGTTTAATGATAGGATGATGTCTATCAAACCCGTGGTTAGTACGCATGTAGTGAATATAGTAAGTGCCTATACGCCACAAGTAGGCCTTGATGATGAAGTCCAAAACTCTTTTGGGAAGAGTTAGATGAGGTTGTGAGAGGCATACCTAAGACAGAAAAAATCTTCATTTGGGGTGATTTTAATGGGCATATTGAGGTGACCACTAGCGGGTTTGAAATGTTCATGGAGGCTTTGGTTTTGGGGAGAGGAACGGAGGTAGGATGTCTCTCTTGAATTCTGTCAAAGCCTTTGGGTTAGTTACTGTGTCACGACCTGGACCTAAGGCCTAGATGTGACATGGTGAATGGAAACTGAGAGTCCCCAAACAAGCCGCAAGATACAAAAACTCGCATCATTCTTAGAAATATTTTCACTCCAGAGCTTCATGAAAGGCCAAACGGCTTGTCTCTCTATGAAGGAAATTCGGGACTTAGGATTTTTCCATCACAATAGATAGCCAAGCCATTAATCACATAACCAACTCACATTACGATCGACAAAAGATAACCAACCCATGATATAGACTTAAGTCATATCACATAGCATAAAACATAAGAAGGTTTACAAGGTATCCAAGAATACCTCTACATAGATAGGTCGGTGGCTAAGACATTCCCTAGGCTTACCATCAATACATAATGAAATGAAAGTATCAAAACTAGATATATTTTCAAGCCTAGGCTACCCCATGGCTCTTCCACATGACCCGTGAAATATCACACAACCCGTGTCAGGTACTAGTGAGGTGCGGCTTAGCTTGCAATACCACCCCAAGGCAAACATGCAAGATTTAAGGCCAAGTGTGGTCTCACTTGAGTCTCTACATGGTGAAATCATATAGGCAAGAGTATGCATTAGAACATTTGAATGTACTAAGTATGTGGGATGCAATTGATGAACTTACCAAAAACCTGCATATCAATGTTAGATGATAAGGGCACATATTATAGAATGAGATATATAATGAGAAGTGTAGTATAGCAAGATGTCATGAAACCAATGATTCATGAGATGCAAATGATATTCATATATATAGTGCCAATGAGACCTCAACCAACATAAGTAAGACCAAGCGAGCTATTACTTGGAATCCCGATGATTACCCCTCATCAGTAAAGAGGTGGTTTATTTTACAAGGGTAAACTATGCTTCACCTTATGGGCCTCCTATTTCATATGAAGCAACCTTCCTTATGGACCTCCCATTTTGGATAGTATTTTCATATCAAAACATATCATATCATTTCATCTCCTTACGGGAAACCCTATTTTGGAGGCATCTTTCCTTATGAGTCTCCCATTTCAGAAATGAAACCTATGCTAGGCACATAGTTCAAAGAAAGGGATAGAGCCCTTGGGGATAGCCTTGAGGTCCCCAATCCATCGGTGCTAAGTAATCATCGCACAATAATACTTATAATATATGTAATTATACATGCTATCAAAAGATATAAGTCTTGCCAAAATGTTTCAATGCACAATTGGGCTTAAATGCCAAACAATTTTCATAATAGTTCATACTTAGGCTGAAATTCCAAAATCATACTTTCATAATCATAATACTCATGTATAGGAATAGCCCATTCATATAGAAAATGGTGTAAGCATCCAAAATGCTCAAAGAGCTATAATCAATAGACATATATGTGATCACATTCTTGTCATAACCAATATCTTATTGAAATCATATCATATAACAAAATTAAGCTTAACCCACTTCGTAATTTCCATAATAATCCATGTATATGAATGCATATGCTATGAATAATGAGAAAATGACATGATTAGTTAAGATTCAATATAAAATCCATAATATAATATGAAATTCAAGTGAAAACAAAATTAAATCCACATTTAAAAATCATAATATAATCACCCATGCATAAGCAAGCCTTAAGGGAGACATGTATACTTATAATTTCATAAACCCAAAGTAATTCTTCATATAACAGTATAAGTCACCTTAAAATCATCAAACAAACACTACCCATGGATTAATAGAATTTTAGGAATCATAATATTCTAAACCCTGATTTAATGTAAACTAAAAATTTATAAAATTTCTTGAAAATAGTTTGGGTCTCCTTGATTGGAAGGTAGTCAAGGATCAAACCAATTTACCTTCACTAAGATGAAGAAACCCCAAAGAAGTTTGAATAAGAGTTGAGTTCCCAAGCTCCAATGTTGAAATTTCCAAGAGTTCTTTAATGGAAAGCTTTTGAGAGGTTTCAAATTATGAAGAGTGATTTTGAATGTTTGAAATAGATTTTAGGTCCTTAAATGACCTTAGAATAACTTAGGAATTCTCTAAATACCAATAGAAATAATCAAATTTATGAAAACGCCATCAATGAATTGGAGGAAAAATTTATCGGAAGCCACTTAACTGGAGGTTAAATGGCTCGTGTGTCACTCCACTGTCTGTGTGGAGTGCTTGTGAAATGATACTTAGAAATGTTTTTGGAAATTTTAATCTTGAACCAACACTTAGAATTTTTTGTACAAGCCCACTAAATGGATACCTTTCATGAGTCGTGTGAAGCCACACAGTCCTTGTGGTGCTATCATTACCCCAACCTTAGGAAAATTTCACAAAAAAGCTACGAGATGGTGATTTAACACTTAGAAATATTTTCACTCCAGAGCTTCATGAAAGGCCAAACGGCTTGTCTCACACTTAGAAATATTTTCACTCCAGAGCTTCACGAAAGGCCAAATGGCCTGTCTTACACCACACGACCTATGTGATTGGTCGTGTGGCCTCCCTTAGCCCCAATGATGGGTTTTCAAGCCTAGGCTACCCCATGGCTCTTCCACATGACCCGTGAAATATCACACAACCCGTGTCAGGTACTAGTGAGGTGCGGCTTAGCTTGCAATACCACCCCAAGGCAAACATGCAAGATTTAAGGCCAAGTGTGGTCTCACTTGAGGCAACACAGCTCATGTGACCCCACACTGGCCATGTGGTCTCTCTTGAGACACACTTAGTCCAAATCTTTGCCCGAAAAATGATTTCTCAAGGTCCATCTATGTCATATAGAATTCGAGTCATTACATATTGCTAACTCATGTTTCCCAAAGAGGAAAATCGTTTAATTACCCTTTGTACTATAGTAGCTAAGACTCAAATTGACTACTTATCTCTGAAAGGTCTATAGAAGCCTTTGTGAGAATTATAAGGTTATTCGAAGTAAAAATATTTCCACTCAACATAGGTTTCTAGTAAAGGATTTGGAGATTAAGAGAGATAAGAACAAGAAGGTTGTTAATGCCCTATCGAGGATTAAATGGTAAGGCCTGAGTCCTGTCATTTCTCAAGAGATGGAAGAAAAGTTGAGTAGTTTAAAGGCCTGGAGTACTGGCAGAGATGTGAATAACAAGTGGGACACTACTGTTAGTTGCATTAGAAAAGTAGCTACTAAGGTACTAAGGGTTTCGAGAGAGACCTTTAGTGGATGTCACGGAGATTGGTGGTGGAATGATGAAGTCCATGGCAAAGTGAAAGCTAAGAAAATTATGTATATGAAATGGTTGGAGTGTAGAAATGAGGATGAAAAGTAAAGGCTTAAGGAGATCTATAAGTTGGTAAAGACAGAAGAAAAGATAGCAGTGACAAGCTAAGACAACAATGTTAAAGAACCTATGTGTAGAGCTTAGTGATAAAGGCGGGGACATGAGATTGTACATGCTCGCTAAAGAAAGAAAAAGGAAAGAGCGCGACCTGGACCAAGTGAAGTGCATCAAGGATGAGAAAGGTGAGGTTTTGGTGGATGAGTCTTCCATTAAGAAAAAGTGGCAAACTTACTTTCATAAACTCTTAAATGAAAAAGGAGATAGAGATATTGAGTTAGGTAAGATGGCACAATCCGAAAGTTGTCAAGATTTTGGTTATTGCAGGTGGTTCATGGTTGAGGAGGTTAGACGTGCTATTAGTAGAATGAAGAAAGTCGGGCAATCGAACTTGATGAGATACTAATAGATTTTTGGAAGAACATGGTCAAGGAAGGGATAAAAAGATTGATTAAACTGTTCAAAGCTATCATGAAGGCTGCCAAGATCCCCGATGAATAGAGGAGTACAATGGTTCCATTGTACAAAAATAAGGGTGACATTCAAAATTATAATAATTACAGGGGTATCAAGTTTTTAAGCCACACTATAAAGGTCTAGAAGAGAGTGGTGAAGGTGAAGGTGAGAAAGGTAGTGTATATTTCAGAGAATCAGTTTGGATTAATACCAGAGCGATCGACTACTGAAGCAATTCTTGTTTGGAGATTAGTGCAGAAATATAGGGAAAGAAAAAAGGACCTTCATATGGTGTTCATTGATCTCAAGAAGACCTATGAAAAATTCCCAAAGGATGTCGTATGGAGGTGTCTAGAGGTGAAAGCTATTCCAATGGTGTATATTAGGTTGATAAAAGACATATACGATAGAGCTAAAACTCGAGTTAGAATGGTGGGAGGAGACTCAGAGTATTTTTCTGTTGAGATAGGATTTAATCAAGGATCTGTATTGAGCCCTTTTCTGTTCGCCTTGGTGATGGATGAGCTAATATGGTCTATTTAAGAGGAAGTTTCATGGTGTATGCTATTTGTAGATGACATAGTATTGATTAATGAGAATCAGGCTAAAGTTAATGATGGATTGGAGGTTTAGAGACACACTTTGGAATCCAAAGGGTTCAAACTGAGTAGGACCAAAATAGAATACTTGTAGTGCAAATTCAGTGTTGTGAGGGATTAAGCAGACACTGATATGAGGCTTTCCCCTTAACCTATTCCCAAAAGAGAAAACTTTAAGTATCTTGAGTCTATCAACCAGAGTAGTGGGGATATCGATGATGATGTCATACATCGTATTGGGTTAGTATGGACAAAATAAAGGCTTGCCTTTAGAGTTCTGTGTGATAAGAAGATACAACCTAAACTCAGAGGTAATTTTTAAAGGGTGGTGGTTAGACAATCTTTGTTGTATGGGGTGAAGTGTTGGCCAATTAAAAATTCACATGCTCAGAAGGTGTAGGTCACAGAGATAAGGATATTATGATGGATGTGGGCATACTAAGAGTGATAAGGTTAGGAATGAAACTATTTGGCAGAAGCTTGAGGTGGCCCCTGTGGATGACAAGTTGAGGGAAGCGGGACTATAACGGTTTGGACACATGCAGAGAAGGAGTATTGATGCTTCTACTAGGAGGTATGAGAGGTTGGATTTTGGAGTTACATGGAGGGGTAAAGGTAGATCAAAGAAGTATTAAGGGGAGGTGATCAGACAAGATATGGTGAAACTTGATCTCGCCGAGGATATGACCTTAGATAGAAAGGAGTAGGGGTTGCATATTAGAGTAGCAGGCTTATAGGTTAGTAAGGTTAGATTGATGTCTAGCCATGGGGTATTGTAGGGTAGTAGGATTTATCGCATCTTTTTTTTGGTGTTGTCATTAGTGATCTTATATATGTTAATTGTCTCTTATTTACATAATATCATGTGTTTTTGTTATTAGTTGGTCTTTCTATTTCCTTTCTCTTCCTTTATTTTTTCCATATCTAGTTTTTTCTACTGATGAGTTTTTGTCATAAGGATTCCCAAGAAACAGTAACGCCCCCAATCCTTTCCACCTAGTCTGGGTTGATGCATAGATAAAACTGAGAAAATGACTGAGAAAAGCTGCTAAAAGAGAGTCCATGAGAGCCATTTGTGACCCGTAGAAGAGGCCTCGTAAGACCCCCAGATGACTTGAAATTTTCTATGTCTAAGGTTTATGTACAAGACAACATATGGCCCTTAAAGTATTTTATGGCCCATAGATTGGTTTTATGGGTTGGTGATCTAAGAATCAACTTTTTAGTATCTTGAGTCATGAATTATCAGATGGCCCGTAAAATCTTTTACGACCCATAGAAGTGGTTTAGTGTCAAACTCTAATGACTCGGATTTCTGGACCCCTCATTTATGGGACCCCCAAAAAAGTGCTTTGGAAATGCCCATATTCGTAATTTTTATATATCTCAAAATTTGTGCGTGATATCAAAAATATGACTTCATATTCTTGTTTAGGGGGTAAAATTTAGTGGGACATGGGTATAACCTAGATTTTAGAAGAGGCATAGTGAAAAATGATTTTCGGTAATTTTTTTAAAGTAGTGGCGATTTGTGCCCTGGATACAACGCGCCAGGGGAGTGGAGTACTATAAAAGTTTCCTTTGCATTAGGTCCGCATTGCGAACCAGTACAGGTTTTCCCCTATTTTTCTATTTCAGCCCAAGAATATGTTGGGGTTTTATCAAATATTGTTGATTATGCATAAATATCTATTTAAAGCTTATACTATGAATTAATCTTGTCAATTGAGACTATAAATGATTCAAGCTATGAAATCTATGAGCCATAGTGAAGTTTTGATATGATTTTATATTACCCATATTGGGATTTTAGCATGGTATTGGTGGGTTGATTTACATGACTTTAAGATGCATTGATTTCACTATTTCATGATCCAGACCCTTGCATTTTGCATGATTTGAACATATGTCCATATATGCCCACCAAGTTTTTGATAAAATATCTTGACAAGAATTCTCAAGTTTTCCTATGACTTATTGCATGACTTTTGGGAGTCTCGATTCTTGGTGAGGTATTGAGTTCTTATGCTAAGGTTTATGCTCTTGTGAATTGTGAAGCCTACTAGAAGGGGTTATGAACTATGTTATATGCCTTACCCTTTAGTACAAGTCCAATATCTATATGAAGAGGTTATGAACTATGTTGTATACATTACCCTCATGTACGATTCGATGTTATGCAATATCTTATACTCATATGATGGGGTTATAAACTACTTGGTATGCCTCAACCTTATATGCGATTCAATGTTATGTATTACCTCATGCTTACATGTAGGGGTTATGACCTATGCTATCTTTCTACCCTCATGTACTATTCATTATCTTATGCTTACATGTAAGGGTTATGACCTATGCTACTCCTCGACCCTCATGTACTACCCATTACCTACTAGAAGGAGTTATGACCTATGCTATATCCCTCACCCTCTAGTACAAGCTAGTTGGATGATCTATTCATATTACTTTATGGTTTTAGACAAGATATGCAAGTACAATTATTCTTAAGCATGTTTCATCTAAAAAAATAGAGAAAGAGAGGATGAAAAGAGAAGGGTGAAGGGCAAGCAAAATTAGTACAATTATTCTTAAGCATGTTTCATCTTACGCATTGATTACACATGGCATATTGAGCTTATGTTCATTGAATATGATTAAGCATCTCGTTATTATGCCTTATGGTTCTTGTTGCATTATATCCCGCATACTTTGAATATTCAAACATACTAATGCATACTCTATGCCTACATGATATTACTACGTAGGACTAGAGCTCCTATCAACCATTCTCCACGTGGCTAGTTAGTTCTGGTGAAGATGCTAGTTGGTGAGTCCTCAATTTTGAGGTTGGTAGCCATTCTCATTCGTGCTTTATAGATTCTTGTTCTTATGTTAGATACTCGTTACTATAAGGGTGAACCCAGAAAGTGTCTTAGCCCCCGCTCCATTCTATGTTTAGAGGTGTTGTTGAAATAGTATGATGTATCTATGCTGTGATCTTGACCTTTTATGTTTTAATGGTTATCAAAGACTTTTCATAGTCCCGCTTCCCTTATTATATTATCTCTTTTATTGTTTATTTTGGTTCAGCGACCAAAGATATGTGATCGATATGCTAAGAGGCTAGTTTGGGGTCCCCTCGAGTTTCCTATTCACGTGTCACATCTAGGCCCTAGGGTTGGGTCGTGACAACTTTGCCAGAGTAGGATAGTTTTACATTACATTCTGGAGACTCATGTCTCAAAAGTTAGACATTTACTATGGATCAATGAGAGAGTTGATCGTCCTTTACCATGACAAGTTTAAGACAGGCATGACAATGACGTCATTTTTGTTGTGCACCACCAAACTGATGATTGTGAGATTGGATGTCAGTTAAGAGAGACTTCTAAGTAAACACTAATTGAGCATGATGTTTTAAACTGAGTAAATTTCCGCTGACTCTAATTTAAAAGCATAATTTACTTTAAATTTGCATATATTGAGTTGAGCATGAGTTGTGTGAGTTGAGGAGAGAGAGTTGAGTTTTATTTTTTTGAGTTATTATACATACCAGTATATTGCTTATACTGATATCCATTTGGACTTAAATCATGAGATACAGGTGATAGAGGACTTCAGTCCACATATCGTTGAGGTCTAGATCAGTGCATTCTCAGAGTTGGTAAGCCCTTTTTGCATTCTGGTAGAGCCCCTTTTTCTTTCCTTATTTTTATTAAGTATTTTATTTCTTTGATTTGGGGTGTCCATGGTCTGTCCTGGTACCATCTAGATTGTTGAGTAGAGACTTCATAGAATTGAGTAGAGAGTTGGTTGAGTATTAATTGTTTCCAAACTTATATGTTGGAAATTATGTTTTAGTAGAGTTATACTTATTCATATGATGCCCCTTTCATTTGAGTATTTTCTTCCACGGTCGAGTTGATGTGACAATGAGGCCAAGTGATTCTCGTGGGGAATAAGCAATAGTTCTTCAAGTGCCAGCCATGCCAACCGTACCCACCCATGGTATGGCAAACTTTCTATTAGGGCATATAGTTCAAGGGTCCTAGGGCGTCTATGCAGCCGCGTCTAGTAGAGTCTTGTTTATGGGTGTGTTATGCACCATACTTTATAAGCTGGAGGCTATATAACATAAGGAATTGTTACATTTTCTTGCATCTTGAGTTCGTGCGATAGAGTTAAAACCATTTGTTGATATGGATTATCATATCCTAATCGAGATTGAGTACAACTATACAAATCATTTCACTTTCTTGCATCTTGAGTTCATGCGATAGAGTTAAAACCATTTGTCGATATGGATTATCATATCCTAATCCAATGAGCACCACTATGCAAATCATTACCAGAATATATCTCACCAATAACATCTTCTTCCCCTTGATATTTCCAAACAAAATAGTTCTCAACAAATCCATATTGAAAAAGGTGACATTTAACCATTTCAACATCCATGTATTTAATGTTATGACATTTTTACAAGAACATTTAATGTTGTCACCACTCACATGATTATGTTGAGAACATGCATATAGAATAAAGTTATTCACACTGGTTATGAAACTGGAGAGTATACCCCCCCTCGTCTATCCAACATCTTATACATCCAACCACGCTTCATATTATTCATGTTCCTATAAATATTAAAATGACAAAAATAATCAAAATCTTCTACTTATACAATCTAGACTGCCTCTAAAGAGAAGATCAGATTGAAATTCCTTTATGATCAAATAAAAATCAGATCGAGAAGCAAAAAAATAGAGAAAGAGAGGATGAAAAGAGAAGGGTGAAGGGCAAGCAAAATTAGTGAAACAAGATGGGATTTGAAAGCTTTGGGAGCTTGCAATGTCAGTAGTATATGCATATAATAAATGTGAAACATAAACCGCCACATATATAGTTATCCCGTATCTGATCACAATTAGCACCCATGTGAAAGTTTCATCAAGCATAATAATGGACAACCCGAGAAAAATAAACAAGCATAGAGATAGAAATAGAGCTTACTTGAATTCAATATAGTTGTTCTTAGAAAAATTAAATAGCAAACAAGTTCATGAATAAACAAAGCTCCACATATCTCCACAAGTTGTAATAACACCTTCTGAAAAAGAAAAGAAAACTAGAAAACTTAAATGCCAGTATATATTGATCAAGTGCAGTGCTTTATATAAATAGGGAAGCATAAAGAAGAGAAATAGAGAAGTAGAGCAGAGAAAGCAAATTGTAACTTAATAGTGACAAAAAAATTAAACTTTACCTGCTTACATCAAATCAAAAATTTGTGAAAGAAAAGTCAAACCTATAGGATGAACTCATAGTTGACTACTAACAATAAAAGACTGATTATGTTAAGATCTGATTTCTATAACACAAAAAAAGTCGGTAAAATCTTAAAACAAACCCTAATTGTATCTAGATATAACTTGATTATGAAAAAAAATTCCTCCTAGTAGAACCCACAAACAAAGTCAACATAAATTGGTAGAACACAACTCAATATACAAAAAAAAACTTGAAAATAGAGTAAACCAAAGTTTAGAACAACTTACTTGACTTCGAACTCAAAAATTGACAAAAGCTTTTTCAATATTACATCAATTTCTCATATTAAAGAGGATGAAAGAATAGTTTGTAACATCTAAAGAGTGGGAGGAAGATTTGTAGAGCAGAAGGGAGGAGGAGCGGAGGAAGCTTCTCATATATGTGAAATAAGAGGGAATTTTTGAGTGTCGTAACTTGTTACTTAATTTTATTCATGACGGGTTTAACGACACATATCAATTCTGCCGCTACCATATTTGTTTAATTTATTTGCGGTAAAAGCTAAAGAAGGATTTTTTTGTTGCCAAGAAATATAAAATTTATAAATATACTAAAAGTCATCATGGCATATTTTTCGTTGCTATATCTGTCACTCAACATTTATTTAGTTTGTCATGGGTATTCATTGGTAATAGGAAATATTAGGGCGCCAATGTTTTGCACTAATATACAGCAGTAGGATATATATTCCATGACAAATTTGTCACTATATAATTAATAAAAAATTACTTGTTTTTTTTGCGATAAAATATTTATTCTATAGCTAATTTGTCGTTATATAGCGATGGAGTACCTTTTGATTCTCATGAAAGTATGTGAGGGTGAAATTGTGCTTCAAAATGTTTGGAATCAAGAATATATCATCAGGAGAGCCATATCCATTGAACTTGTCATCCTCTGTGCATTTTACACACATTAAGGCTTCATCCACAACCTTGTTAAGTAATGAGGCTGTAAAATCATAACATTTCACCACCAAGGATTGTTATTTTGCAACTCCTACAATCCAATGGAAGAATACCATTACTTTCATAGATTCAACATGATCATGCCCTAGAATGTTGATCAATTTCCCATAAAGTTTTTGATCAACGGTGTGAAATCGCTTGAATTCATTATCTGACATTGGAAGGTTTTGATAATCGTATATAGGGGGAAATGAATCAGCGGCTACCTTTGGAAATAACAAACCTTTCGCCTTTTTGTATTGACTTAAAGAGAAGAAGCTCAAAGGCATCTCCGTCTACCACTGATAACTCTGCAAAATCTTTATATCTACAAGGTATACATTTGGAGAAAGACATGTTCAGGAGAATACATTTAATTACTAATGAATTACAACCTAATACCACATACACTTTCTATATGAAAATCACAGAAAAAAGTACAATAACATTACCCAGTGAAATTTCACAAAGGTTTGGGTAATCGTAGAACAATGTCAAAATCTAAAACTAAGTTCTCCAAAAAAAAAAAAAGGATAGGATACTAGCTTTCAGTAATGAATTATGATGGCACACCAAGATACATATGATGCAAGTTACAAGATGTCATAGAATACTTAACCAGCTATAAGCACCCAAACAATGTATTTGATCCTTAGAGTTATACAAATGGATGTTCCTTAATGAAACAACAAATTCACAAGGGAGGAACTTTTAGTTAAAAAAAAGTTTAGATTCATTTTGAGTGTTTGAAGATTGGAATCTTTATATTTCATATTTAAAAGGAAGAAAGTCTAGTTTAGGATTATGTCAAGTGGTATCATATGATCAAAGACATGTAGTATTTTAAGGACAAATAGTTAATTATTAGTTATATTAGGTAATAATTAACTAATTTTAAAATTTTACAACTTTTAGAATCTGAATTTTGAAAATGTTGTTATAGATATTTTAATTTCTAATTTTTTGAATCATAATAATTAAAGTATTTTAAAAAAATTAAATTATTAAAATTACAACATATCCAAGTATATATAAGCCCAATATGGTTACTTTTTAATTAGTAAATACTATATTGGATACTTGCTTCTTCATTCTCTATGGGGACTTTCTCTCCTAGCTTTACATTCTAAAGTTCTTCTTCTCCTTTCTATCCGTGACGATTCGACGCTGAACTACTAGCTAATCATCGGAAGTCATCCCGGTGATGGAGCTTCTCTACAAGTTTCGGTTGTGAAGGCATGTATTTCTCTCTATTTTCTCTTCATATTTAGCTCACGTTTGATCCAAACTTCGCCGGCGTTGTGAAAGTTTGATTTCCCGCGACTCCTTTTCGGGCAATGATGTTTTTAGATGAAATTTTTCATTAGAGTTTCTGGCTATGGTTTCTCTCCCGGTTATGATGAGGAAATCAAATTCCAAGGTTTGAATTTCAGATCCATCGATTTTACACCAGATCTATCCACATTCTTGGCTGAGGGAGTTTTGAGTACAATTGGTGATATTAGTCCAAATTTCGATGACATTACATTCCAAAATTTTGACTAGATTTTGGTGAAGATTTCTTTATTTTTGGCATTACATCCCAAATTCAACTGACTTTTTAATCTAAAGACATAGGCATGCATCTCCAGCGACATAATTTGGCAAAGACACAGTTCAACCATTTCCAGATGATATCTTTCTATTTAGTATTTAATTGATTAAGTTTTTTCCCTGATTTTGTCCTGTACCATTTCATCTTCTTATTAGTTTTTTTGAATTATTTCTTGATCAATTTGAGTATTTACTTCTTGTTTATCATTAGTGTTCTGGATTTTCTTGCTTACTATTTTGGTTTTTTGTATATTGTTTAAATTTTGTTGATCAGTATTTTTGTTTGTTTACTGTTGTTGTTCTTTGAATCCTGTAGTTAGCATACTGTATTTTTGCTCAGTATTGTTCTTTTGTTTGTTTGGTGTAGAATTTAGTTGTTAGGGAGTTTTTAATTGCTCACTATCTACCACTTTTCGGAATATACTCTTTGCTACTTTGATTTTTTTCTATATATTGGGTTATTCATTTAGTATATTTTATATTTTACTGTTTTATATTATTGGGTTGTTTTATTAGCTCATTTTATTATGTTTTGCGAGCCTACATATCATATTGTGTTGCCTTTACATATCACATTATATTGTTTAAGTAATTTACCTATATTTCACTCGTCTATAGTATGGGGTTGTATAGGTTTGTTTAGAGTGTATCTTCTTGACCTTTTTAGTTTAGTGAGTTTATCAGTTTTAGTTTAGTAGCAGGGTTAAATGGTAGACTAGGGTCATGTCGTCGGTTGGTGTCGAAGGTACGGGGTAGGGGTGGTAAGAGGGGCACAAAAATCTGTAATTTGCTCCCAAAATCATGCCAACCTGTATTTTCTGCAAGAACAACAAAAAACATATAAAACCATAAAAAGTTGCATTAATAACATGCAAACTCCTTTAGTACTTACAGGGAAATCCATAGAACTAGTGAAGTGTCTTAAGAGTAGACATATTGATATAGAATGTGTTAAGGAGACGTGATGGGTTGGTACCAAAGCTTGAAACCTAGATGGATTTATGTTATGGTACTCAGGTGGTTCTAGGGATAGAAATGGTAACCTAGTAACGAGAGCCTTAGGGAATATGTAGTTGAGATTAGGAAGTTTAATGATAGGATGATGTCTATCAAACTTGTGGTGGGTAGGCATGTAGTTAATGTAGTAAGTGCCAATGCGCCTCAAGTAGGCCTTGATGTTCATGCTCTAATCAACTAACTTCTCTAGGATGGGGGGATTTTTGGAATTTTGAAATAAAAGAAGATAAAAACACTATAGTACTACTACGAACAGATAATCAAATTGAGGGACAACTTGGGAATTGTGTTCCCCATGATTCGTCAACTCTAATGCCCCAAATAACATAACTCTAATTGACATATCGCGTGCTAGATGATAATTTTTGTTCTTCCTGCCCTCTTGTGTAGGTGAAGGTCGAATTTCACCATGGCACTTGGTCAGCAACCATTGTGTGCCAACTAACCATTATCCATTGTCCCGGTTAACCTCCCCTTGGTCAGGTTTGGTTGATGAGACGAGAACACATCAATCAAATCCTGTCATCTACTTCCCTTTTTCTATTCGTCACTACCTTGGTCAGGATCGTGATAGTAGGTGGGGTTTGGTGTTGGGCACCACCAAACAACATTAAAAATGAAAGGAAATAGATAATACATGCAACTACCCAATCAAAGAAATGTATAAAATCTGGGTTATTTCAAGTCAACTGCTCATGGTTCCCACAACCCCACAATACATGTAACTACCCAATCAAATAAATGCAAAAAATCCAGGTTATTTCAAGTCAACTTTTCATGGTTCCCATAACCCCAAGTTGTGGGTGTTTAGCCACTCATGGCTAGGGCAAAATCACAACCAATGAATAAAGTAGACATGGTTTAGAAACTACCCAAGAACCATGAAGAACAACACCACTTTGATGTTGAAACCACAAGTTTTCAACAATGGAGTTTGAATATATGTGATTTCAAAACCCCCAGAATTGTGTCTTCAACTTAAGAACCTAAAATCTACTCTAACCCTAAGAAAAGTGTTCTCTAAGAATATTCAAAGTTGTTGAATCTATAAAAGTTTCAAGTCTCCTTTCAAAAACTCTATCATTAACTATTTATACTATTTACAAAAAGACCCTAAAAATAAAATAGAAAATACAAATGGCATTAGGTACGGCTCGCATGTACCACTCATAAGGTGACCTACGAGTCATAATTCGGCTTTCGTAGTCAGTACTTGGCATTTTGGACTTGACTGCTATGATTCATTGCTATGAGTCGTGGTCTGATCTACGAATCGTAATGTCTTCTCGTGGTTACTAGTTGCAGTTCTTGATCCAAATTTTGGCAACACTATTTCTGGATATGAGGCCCCCTCCTACGAGTCATAGTGAGACATATGACTCGTAGGTTAGCCTCATATAGTTGACCTTTACTTTGAAAATCTCTACTTTTTTGACACTGTTCCTGGCTATGAGGGTACACTATGACTGGTAGCTTGGGCTACGACTCGTAGGCTGTCTCGTATGTCCTGAACTTCATTAAAATCTGTAATTTGCTCCCAAAATCATGCCAACCTGTATTTTCTGCAAGAACAACAAAAAACATATAAAACCATAAAAAGTTGCATTAATAACATGCAAACTCCTTTGTTTAAGGCATCAAATGCGTTGTAATTTGCCAGCACATCAACACCCTCAACATAGAATTATTACTTGTCCTTAAGCGACGACTCAATCTAAATAGACAATAAGAAATACATAGCAACTATCCTAATTGTATATACATCACTCAATTCAAACTCAGGTACCCAACTCTCATTTTCAAAACCTAATTGAATAGCCACCAAGCAAAACAAGATATAATGATACGTCTAACAATCCAACTATAACAAGCTAAGGAGTATCAACAATTCACAATTGCTAAAGAAGTCACATGCCAATCATGCAATGTGAATGGCCTCACAGAAAAGAAATCCCTCCATTTCACTCAAAAGCAATCAAAGATCAAGGACTGTGCAAACATCCTTACTCTCAGAAATGATATTCATGCATGATAACCAACAACATAGGCTTGCCCATATACTCATTCTCCAAACTGTTGAACTAGTTGGATTAGGATCACTTTAGGACTTTATAGGCTTGTAATGTAGGCTCATGGGGCTTTGGTAAGATAATTAATAAATAAAAGTCATCCTTGAACCATGTTTTTTCAATATTTTTCAATAGCTAAAAGATTTTTCAGGTGCTTTCTTTTTCTCTTTCAGTTGTGCCTCATTTTTTCTATTCTTTTCATTTCAAGGCACTTTTTCTTCCTTTTTCTCTTACCCGACACATGATTTTCTCTTCTTTCTTTCTTTACCTACTAATCACCTTATTTTTGTTACATTACCATAACACAAGCCACCTCACCTTAGACTTTTAGCCAGAGGTGAAGTACCCTTTGGTAGCTACCCTCAACTTAGAGTTTTTCCTCAATCAAGGTTTACATGTTCAAGGATAGACTAGGGCCAATATCAAGGTATTTCACAAAACAAGGTTAGGCTCACTAGGTGTTAAGAAAGAACAGGTACATGTAAAGCTCAAACATTTGGAACAAAGGGTCAACTACTACATTTGGTAAGTCATTTAGGCAAAAGTGGACTATCTTAAAGAACAAAGACCTAAGATCCTTTCCCAATCAACCAATATCTCCAATCCAATATTAGAGTAACAAGGCAAGTTTTGAATCAGTACACAATGCATGAATATGACAAAATTAGCTCACACAACACACATGGCATTGCATACACAATTAACATAGACTCACAGGTCATGCTTCAAGCATCAACTTGCCCTCTCTGTATCAGAACAAACATTGCCAGACAATCACATACAAAATTGCAATAGTAACTAACTATCTTAAAAATTTTGAGGTATGCTTTTTTTTTAAAAAAAATATTTATAAGACCATTCAAGATTATATACATGTCAAAAGAAATAATCACTATATATCTACATATTATCAACGACACCTAAACATGTCAGTTCAACAGAAAGTAAACTCATCCACAAGGAAAGAGAAATACAACAAGAAAACCTTAGGATCAAAAATAGGATAGTTATGGACTAAAAGATACTCAGACTTCACCTTAGTCCATAACTTTCCATACCCCACCAAAAAGATGATACATTGTCCTCAAAGTGTGTGTATATATATATATATAAACAAAAAATTAAATCAATTATCCAACATAGTGAATAAAAATCAAATATCAAAAATAAAACATCCTTCAAAGTATTAACAAAACAAATTGTGTAGAGAAAAACAATAATGAGAACAAAGTATCCACAAGTATCAATAAGGATGAGGGGTCAAAAGTATCAAAAACATGGTCCTCACGCACCGGCATCCATGATCTCCTCCTTTTCTGTAGTTGTACCCAAGCTACTGGCTCCTTGCGCTATATGCTGCTCTCGAGCCTTCTTTATCACCTCCATGGCTAAGGACTCTCACACCACCTCATCTGTAATTTGCTCCTCCAGTTCTGCTAGCTCCTTAGTTGTCCTCAGTCTTTTTAGGCTTATAGTTGCATCATCATTTCTAGGGGCCTCTTCCCTTGGGCATATGGGTGATCCTTAAAGAAGTCAATTAAATCATCATCACCCTCTGGTGCCACCTCTGGGGTTGCTATTGAGGCTACTATTGTAGTCATCAGGTTGGCCTTGAACTTGGCCAACTCTTCCTTTACAATAGCCATATCTGTAGGGCGTACTCCCTCGAGCCTCATTTGGACTCTGTCCTCGAAGGCATTGACTATAGCATCTACTGCAGCAACTTTTCAATCTGCAGTATCAATGGTGAATGCTTTGGTCTGCTCCTCTGAATCCTAGACCGTCTAACGGAGCCATGGTTTGACTTGGCTCATCAACCTGCTTAGCTGGGCCTCTGTCTTTGCTAACTTGCACACCAATCCCTGAAAACCAAAAGCAAACATAAGAGGGTAGTCTGCGGAAATAACCTGAGTCATAGAAGGTTCTGGTGAAAGTGCATCTGAGAAAGACATCGCCTTGGTATCAACAGATGAAAGCTGCTCCGGTGCAACTGAGGTAGAGGTTGTTGGAATTGGAGTAGACTTCTCAGTGTGTGGGTATAGAGGTAATAGATCTAGAATAGGAGGAGAAGCTGCTCGCTATAGAGCCACAGGATTCTCATCAGCATTGATCAGGCTGGGATCCATAGTACGTAGGGGCTCTACATGTGGGTCAAAATGGATAAAAACATAAACTTTGGCCACATTGCAAAGTAGATGTATCAAGATGCGGAATGACAATGAGGTATTAGTTCAGATTGTAGACTCATGAATCTGCTCCACCATGACGCGTGCCCAGTCTATCTCATAGCCACCTAAGATACTAGCTAGTAATATAGCCCACTCCAAAGTAATCACATTATCCGTAAATGCAGTTCTGATGTGCGATTGGATAATGGACCACCAGAATTTAGCTAAAAAGGAGAGGTGAGCCTTTATTATCGGCTTGGTGTGGTTTATGACCCATGTTGGTTTGGCATCGCCCTAAAAAATTTGGCTAGCCACCCATCGCAGAAGATCAATCTCAGGCCCACATTCTTTCCTGTCACTACTAGCCTCATCTTCTTAATCATGTCATTATACTCGGCGGTGGAACTCAATACCCTATAATTAGGCCCAAATTGAACCCTGCGAATGGTCTTTTCTAAAATATCGACTCTCTGATGTCATACTAAGATCTCCCACAGTCTAGACTGATCAATGGCCTTCTTTCTCTTGGGAAGATCTCTGAAGATAGTAGTAGCATAGGCGGCATAAAACTCTCAGGCTAGATAGGGGGAATACTTGCCCAACCTCCCTGACAACTACCTAAGTCCGTGCCGATCAATCTCTCCTTCAAAGTCAGGTACCCTACTCAGCCCGAAATCATTTAGCTTCGACTCTTCATAAAAATGCTTGACAAGTTTTCCCTATCCCTTTAGGTCTAATCCCTTTTTTATAAATCACTTCCATCCCTAGAACTCCCTATCTGATATTTCTAGGATC
>DF357282.1:161517-189345 GCA_000787875.1 Solanum virginianum | reverse complement strand
GATATTTCTAGGATCGGTGAAAGTGATGGATGGATCGGCCAAAGATTGTGAATCCACCTCATCATGCTAAGTTTTGTATGCCTCAAGAGAATCAAACCCCGAGTGTAATGAGCTGCTACCTGACCCATCACCATTGTCCTCCTCATTAGACTAGGAGGAAGTCTTGATGACTATCAGGGTTTGTGTTGCCTTAGCTCTAGTTTGAGGCACATTTGCCTTGGGGTCAATCCTAACTCTTAGACCTTTTCGGTTCCCTCTGAATGCTCGGTCTTGGAGGACTCGTCTATCAATTTCCTATGAATGGCCTTGATAGCATTTTTATCCTTTGGAGGCATTGTACCTAAAAATCACACCCCATACAATACATGAGCACCATTATGGCCAAACAATCAGGAATCACATAGATAAAGAAACAAGAAGTAACAAAAATAAAAATGAAAACACAGAAAAAAATTTCACTGAACCAGATGCAAATTTGAAGGTATGATGTACAGATACAACTCGTAGGGTGACCTATGAGTTGTAGACTTGGATCATGGCAATTTTTAGAATCCTTTTAAAGTACAAGATAGGTCCTACGAGACACTCACTATGGTTCGTAGTGATCACTACGACCCATAGGTGGGTCTCATATGGCAAATGTTAAGGAACCATAGGGGACTGTTGTTTCTTAGGAAGGGTTACTATGACTCATAATACATCTTATGAGTCGTAGAAAGGCCTCGTAGCAAAAAACAATAGGTACCTGTGGTGCCTGTAACTTCTCTACACAAACCACCATAAAGAAAACCAAATTCAAACAACATTTGAAGCAATTCTCTCAATCAATTCAACAAGTATATCAAATATAACCTAGTTGTGAATATTTAAACCACAATTTCCTTACAAATTGTATCAATAATTGACAATCAAGCAATGATTTCCCAACACATTCAATAATTCCCAAAAGTTTTTGATCCCTAAACTCACAACACCAAAAACTACATAACATCAACATAGGGGATCAAAGGAATCCAAAGCAAATTCAGTAAAGGGTATCTCAAACGATCAATCTCCACCCAATTATACACCTATAATCATATTACACTTCGACAAGAATCTATAAGTTAATCAATCAAAAATCATTCACTACACATATATGATCAACATGCCAACATCATAAACAACCAGTAAGGGATATTCCATAATTCAAAACCACACTAGTGAATTTTAATCAACCATATCCTAATTCTTATGTCTAGATAATCATGTTCTCATGGGTACTTTCAATATCACTAATAAACACACAACAATCCAACAATATAATTTGTGTGCGAAATTTAATCAAAAAAACATACCACTTGAGAAGATGAATAGCAATTAATCTCAATGAGAAGAAGGAAGGGGTTTGCAAAAACCTAAAAATAGTAGTGCTCGCCAAAAAATCTTGCCAGAAAGTGATGTGGGTGAACGAAAAAGTTGATTGGAATAGTAGAAAAATGTTGTGGGAAAGCTTTGGGGGGAAGAAACGGTTTAAAATGGGGAAATTAAGGGTCAAATTCATTTTGACCCTTAATATTCCCCTATCGGGTCGACTTTTAAAATCTTACATATTGGGGCTACAAAACCCTGACACTACTCGTAGGTCCTATCTCATAGCAGACCCCAACACTTAGAACAATTATGAAATCATACCTGGGCACTACAAACACCACTTACAACTCATAACGAACCCTACAAATCATAATGTTGGCTCGTAGTCTAAAAGGTTGATCAAGAAACATACCACCCATGATGGTATTGGCGCGAGCTTGAGTATTCTCTTCAAGAGCCCAATAAAAGATCTCAACTAAAGCATTATCTACAATTTTATGATCGGGAACCATCCTCAAACACTTGGTGAACCTTTCCCAAGTCGTGTTTATCGAATTACCCGGCAATTGCTCAAAGATGTTGATTTGATCTTTGAGTTTAAGATTTTTGGAACTAGGGAAATACCTCTCTAAAAAGCTCTTTGTAGCTTGGCCCAACTAGTGATTAAACTTTGTGAAAGCTCGAATAACCAAATTATTGCATTTCCCATGAGAGATAATGGGAACACCTACAAACCAACTGCATCTATTGACATATTTTGTGTACCCATCATACTCTTGCAAACAAACGCCACATTTTGGAGATGACTATGTGGATCCTTCAAAGGTAAACTAGTGAATAAACCACGATTTTAAAGTATCTGCAATAGACCACTTGAAACTATGAATATAATGTCGGTCGGTAGCCATAGGGTTCAACCTATATTAATTCTAACCTTATGCATTTTTGTTGTAATCCTTATAGTGTGGCCTATACTCTGTTTGAGGTGGGTCTTCGTCTCCACCCACATCTTTCTCATGTTGACCTACGGCTGCATCAATCGCGATATTCTCATTTTCTTGGGCCAATCTCCTTATAATTTAGTGGATCTCCATGTTGAGTGAAGCTAAGGGATTGGCTTGGCTCCTTGTGTTGGGCATACAAACTTAGTACACCCTGCAAACAAAACTAAACAACAAAAACAAAAGTAAAATACAAGAGAATCTAGCAATTAATAATTGAAGTAACTACTAGTGAAGTCAAGTCAAGAACCTTGTAGTATTCCCCAACAATGGCACCATAATATTTTATATTCACGCTCTAATGGTAAAGCTGTCACTATCAAGTATAAACCTAACCGGAGGTTAGGGTCGAATCCATAGGGAATACGGGGTTGACCATATTGATTCACTAATAATTATTTCAAGCACCAATTGACTAACTTCTCTGGGATAGAGGTTTTGCAATTTTGAAAAAAAAAAGAAGATAAAAACAATATACTACCACTATAAAGAGACAATAAAAATTGAGGGAAAACTTGGGAATTGTGTTCCCCATGATTCACTAACTCTAATGCCCCAGATAGCATAACTCTAATTGAGACATCGCATGAAGGACGGTAATTAAGGTTCTTCCAGCCCTCTTGTGAAGGTGAAGGTTGAATTTTAACATGGCGCTTAGTCGGCAACCATAGTGTACCAACTAACTATTACCCATTGTCCCGGTCAACCTCTCCTTGGTTAGGTTTGGTTGATTAGACGAGAACACATTAATCGAATCCTGCTATCTACTTCCTATATTCTATTCGTCACTACCTTGGTTAGGATCATGACAGCTGGTGGGGTTCGGTGTTGGACACCACCAAACAACATTCAAAATGAAAGGAAATAGATAATACATGTAACTACCCAATAAAAAAAATGCACAAAATTCTTGTTATTTCAAGTCAACTCCTCATGGTTCCCACAACACCAAGTTGTGGATGTTTAGCCACTCATGGCTAGGGAAAAATCACAAATAATGAATAAAGTAAACATGCTTTAGAAATTATCCAAGAATAATGAAGAAAAACACTACTTTGATATAGAAACCACAAGCTTGCAATAATGGAGTTTGAATACAAGTGATTTCAAAACCCCCAAATTAGGTCTTCAAATTAAAAACCTTGTTATTTAACTATTTATACTACTTACAAAAAGACCCTAAAAAATAGAACATACAGCTGGCAGCAAGGACGGGTCGCTAGTATGACTCATAGGGTGACCTACGAGTCATAATCGTGCTTTCGTAGTTAGCACTTGGCATTTTGGACTTGACTGTTATGATCCATTGCTATGACTCGTGATCTGATCTATGACTCGTAGTGCCTTCTTGTGGTTTCTAGTTGCTGTTCTTGGTTTAAATTTTNNNGATCTGATCTATGACTCGTAGTGTCTTCTTGTGGTTTCTAGTTGCAGTTCTTGGTCTAAATTTTGGCAACACTATTTCTGGCTACAAGGCTCCCTCCTATGGGTTGAAGTGAGAGATATGACTCGTAGGTTAGCCATATATAAATTACCTTTACTTTGCAAATCTCTAATTTTTAGACATTGTTTCTTGCTATGAGGGCACACTATGACTCGTACACTGGCTTGTATGTCCTTAACTTCATCAAAATCTGCAATTTTCTCCCAAAATCATGCCAACCTATATTTTCTGCAAGAATAACAAAAAAACACATAAAAACCATAGAAAGTCATATTGACAACATGCAAAACCTTTATTTTAAGCATCAAATGTGTTGTAATTTGACAACACATCAGGCCTCGATGAGGAAGTCAAAAACCTCTTTCGGGAAGAGTTAGATAAGCTGGTGAGAGGCATACCTAAGACAAGAGAAATCTTCATTGGGGGTAATTTTCATGGGCATATCGGGACAACCACTAGCGGGTTTGAAAATATCCATCAAGGCTTTGGTTTTGGGGGGAGGAACGGAGGTGTGATGTCTCTCTTGGATTTTCTCAAAGCCTTTGAGTTAGTTATTGCTAACTCATGTTTTCCTAAGAAGGAAAATAACTTGATTACCTTTCATAGTACAGTAGCTAAGACTCATATTGAGTACTTATTTCTCCGTAAGGACGATAGAAGCCTTTGTAAGAATTATAAGGTTATCCCGAAATGAAAATATTTCCACTCAGTATAGGTTTCTAGTGAAGGATTTAGAGATTAAGAGAGATAAGAAGAAGAAGGTTGCTAATGCCTATCGAGGGTTAGATAAAGAGGCCTAACTCCTACCCTTTCTTAAGAGATAGAAGAAATGCTAAGTAGTTTAAACGCCTAGAGTAGTGGCGGAGATGTGAACAACATGTGGGACAATACTGCTGGTTGCATTAGAAAACTAGTTATCGAGATACTAGGGGTTTCAAAAGGGACCTATGGTGGATGTCAAGGAGATTGGTGATAGAATGATGAATTCCAAGGCAAAGTGAAAGCTAAGAAGATTGCACGTATGAAATGGTTGGAGTGTAGGAATAAGGATGAAAAGTAAAGGCTTAATGAGATCTATAAGTCGGCAAAGACAAAAGCAAAAATAGCAGTGAAAAGTGCTAAGACATCAACATTTGAGCACCTATATGTAGAGCTTAGTGATAAAGGTGAGGATAAGAGATTGTATAGGCTCACTAAAGAGAGAGAAAGGAAAGCACGCGACTTAGACCAGGTGAAGTGCATCAAGGATGAGAAAGGTAAGGTGTTGATGGATGAGTATTCCATTAAGCAAAGGTGACAAGCTTACTTTCATGAACTCTTAAATGCAAAATGAGATAGAGATACTGAGTTGGGTGAGTTGGCAAACTCTAAAAGTTATCGAGATTTTAGTTATTGCAGGTGGTTCATAGTTGAGGAGGTTGGATGTACGAAAGGGGATGATTGGACCCAATGAGATACTAGTAGATGTTTTGAAGAACATAGTCAAGGAAGTCATTGGACAAGACTATTCCATGCTATCATGAGGACCACCAAGATGCCCGATGAATGGAGGAGTATAATGATTCCATTGTACAAAAATAAGGGTGATATCTAAAATTATAATAATTACAGAGGTATCAAGTTTTTAAGCCACACTAGGAAGATTGGGAGAAAGTGGTGGAGGTGAGGGTAAGAAAAGAAGTATCTATTTCAAAGAATCAATTTGGATTCATTCTGGGGCAGTCGACTATTGAAGCAATTTATCTTGTTTGGAGATTAGTGCAGAAATATAGGGAAAGAATGATGGACCTTCATATGTGTTCATTGATCTCAAAAAGACCTATGACAATAGTCCCAAAGAGTGTCCTATAGAGGTGTCTAGAGGTGAAAGATGTTCCAATGTTGTACTATTATAGTGATAAAAGACATGTATGGTGGAGCCAAAACTCGAGTTAGAATGGTGGGAGG
The DNA here is from genome assembly GCA_000787875.1 of Solanum virginianum. Taxonomy (NCBI): domain Eukaryota; kingdom Viridiplantae; phylum Streptophyta; class Magnoliopsida; order Solanales; family Solanaceae; genus Solanum; species Solanum virginianum. The sequence goes on along the minus strand of DF357282.1, from coordinate 183,600 downwards.
ACACTCAGAGTATTTTTCTATTGAAATGGGACTTCATCAAGGATATATGTTGAGCCCTTTTTCACCTTGGTGATGGATGAGCTAACACGGTCTATTCAAGAGAAGGTCTCATGGCGTATGTTATTTGTAGATGATATAGTACTGATTGATGAGACCTTGGCTAAAGTTAATGCTAGATTAAAGGTTTGGAGACACGCTTTGGAATCCAAAGGGCTCAAACTGAGGATAACTAAAATAGAATACTTGGAGTGCAAATTCAATGTTGCGAAGGATGAAGGAGACACTAAAGTGAGGCTTGTCACGTAACTTATTGCGAGAAGAGAAAACTTTAAGTATCTTGAGTCCATTATCTAGAGTAATGGCGATATCGATGATGATACCATACTCCATATCGGGACAAGATTGACAAAATAGAGGTTGCCTATGGAGTTTTGTGTGATAAGAAGATAGCACCTAAACTCAAAGGTAATTTTTAGAGGGTGGTGGTTAGACCATCTTTGTTGTATGGGGTAGAGTGTTAGCCAATCAAAAACTCATATGTTCAGAAGATACAGTTCATGGAAATGAGGGTGTTAAGTTAGATGTGTAGGCATACTAGGAGTGATAAGATTAGTAATAAAACCATTCGAAAGAAGCTTGAGGTGGCCTCTATAGCTGACAAGAGGGGTATTTTTGTGTATTCCTACATATTTTAATCAAATCTTTAGCCATTTTAGACTTAAATAAAGTTTTAAAACAAAACCCTAAGTGTGTTTTCACCATCGTTCACCCTTAAGGATTTCTTGAGAACACCAAAGAAGGGAGAAGAGTGAGGGTTTCAGGTTCAAACGTGAAGGTCGGTTAGAGTTTGATTATTTCTTCTATTTCTAGGTATGTAAGGGTTACTAAAGTGTGGAACCATGTTCGTTCATGTGCCGTTTCATATATTTGAGTTAAAAATTAGAACAAGAGTTGAGTTTTGAAATCCCTATCAACCAATTATCGAGTTTTAATCTTTATTATAAGTTCTTATGATAAAATATGAGATAATTGTCATGTTGCATGACTAATGATATGAGATAACATAAATAGTTTATACTTGATATCATGAACCACCCTAAGTTGAATAATCTTTATACAAACTTATGCATGGATTGAGTGGAGGTTTGATTTTAATCTTGATTATAGGTATTGAGTAACATGAGCATGGTTGAGCATGAGAAACATGTTGCATTTAATCATCTATAGTAGTATGTATGTTACTTGTATTACATGATGAGTCTCATTGAGTGAGTTTGAATGACCTTTTGAGTCTGTGTTGAGTCTGATTGTCTTTATTGATTGACTGAGTTGATGAGAAACTGAGATATGTTGAGATAAGATAACCTAATGAGGTTAAGGTTTGAGTTGATTGATTGAGCATGGAGGATTGAGTTAGTTGATGAGTAGAGCATGTTTAGTCTTTGGAGGAGTATCAAGCACTGAGCTAGAGCAAGCAAATAACTACCCTAACTCACAGAACTACGTTGCAAGCGTAGGATAGTTGTACAACATGTTCTTGCAACTCATGTACAAAAAGTTAGACATTTACTATAGATCTATGAGAGAGTTGATCGTCCTTTACCGTAGCAAGTTTAGGATAGGAATGGTAACAACGTCACTTTCATTTTGCACCACCAAACTAAAGGTGGTGGGATTGGATGTTGGTTAAGAGCGGCTCTTAAGCAAACACTTATTAAGCATAATGTTTTAAATTGAGTCTATTTCCACTAACTCTGATTTAAAAGCATGATTTACTTTAAACTTGCATTTATTGAGTTGAGCATGAGTTGTGTGAGTTTAGGAGAGTAAGTTGAGTTTTATTTTCTTGAGTTATTTTACATACTAGTACATTTCATATACTGATGTCCATTTGGACCTGCATTATTTCATGATGTAGATACAGGTGATAGAGAACTTCAGCCCGCGCATTGTTAAGGTACAAATCAGTGCATTCTCAGAGTTGGTGAGCCTCCTTACATTCCGGAGGAGCCCCTTTTTTCTTTCCTTATTTTTATTGAGTATTTTATTTCTTTCATTTAGGGTGTCTATGGCCTGTCATGGTACCATCTAGATTGTTGAGTAGAGGCTTCATAGAATTGAGTAGAGAGTTGGTTGAGCATTGATTGTTTCCAAACTTATTTATTAGAAATTATGTTTTAGTAGAGTTATATTTATTCATATATGCCCCTTCCATTTGAGTATTTTCTTCCACTGTCGAGTTGAAGTGACGATAAGGCCAGGTGGTTCTCTTGGGGAATAAGCAATGGTTCTTCATGTACCAGCTATGCCAAGGGTGCCCTCCCAGGGCATGATAAACTTTCTATTAGAGCATAAAGTTCAAGGGACATGGTGAATCTATGAAACCACGTCTAGTAGAGTCCTGTTTATGGGTGTGTTATGCACTACACTTTATTAGAAGGAGGCTACAAAACATAAGGAATTGTTACACTTTCTTACATTCTGAGTTCTTACGATAGTGTTAAAACTTTACAAAGCTCTTTTCTAACTGTGCCCTATGCAATTACAGATCATGCCTCCTAAACGTACTATAACCCAAAGAATGCTTCATTCGACAATGCTGAGAACCCCACTTCAAAGGTGCCTTTCCCAATGGAAACAAGGGGTTGAGGTCAATTGGCCAGAGCCACTGGTGTTCCTGAGATACATACTGCTCCACCTATTCCTACTATAGAGGCTGACCATACACATATAGTTGGTAGTTGCCCAGAGCTGGAACCAGAGTTCACAAAATCCTAGTTCAAACTCTCAAAAGCTAATGGCTGCCACCAGACTGAGAGACTTTCTGAGGATGAACCCACCAGTCTTCACCAGGTCAAGGGTTGAGGAGGAACCTTAAAACTTCATTGATGTGATGTGAAAAATGCTGAAAACTATATATGTGACTGATACTGAGGGAGTTGAGCTTGCTGCCTATCAGCTCAAGGATATGGCTAATGTTTGGTATAATCAACTGGAAGAGAGTCGAGGTGAGGATATCAAGCATACTGCTTTGGATGAGTTCAGGAGTGCCTTACTTGATCACGTCTTCCCTCAGGAGTTAAGAGAGTTGAAGGTTGAGGAGTTTATGAATCTGAAATAGGAGGGGCTGACTGTTAAAAAGTACAGCCTAAAGTTCATCCAATTATCCAAGTATACCCCAGAGATAATCCAGAATATGAGAGCGAGGATGAGGAAATTCTTATCTAGGTTAGGTAGATATGTGAAGGGGGAGTGCAAAGCAGCATTGTTGATCCCGGATATGGATATCTCTAGAATTATGGTTTATGCCCAGCAAACTATAGAGGATAAGAAGAAAGACATAGAGGAGCATCTGAGTAAGAAGGCAAAGTCATTAAGTCCTAAGATTAATCAGACTAAGCAGGGTAAGGGAGATAAGTGTTACTTCTAGAAGAGGTCCTCTAGCTATGCACCATTTTTAGCTAGTGCACCAACCCCGAGCCACAAGTATGATCAAAAGTCCCAAGGTCAGCTACACTTTATGCCACAGGGCCCAAAGTCTCAGCCAAGTGAGACCCTTGGCTCTAAAGGAAAGCTACCTCATGGGAAATATAGCAAGATACATCTGGGATAATATAGAGATGGAGGGAATGGTTGCTACAAGTATGGCCATCTGGGCCATTTTCAGAAGGAGTGTTCGATATGGGGCAATAAGGCCCAGTCTTCTACCACGGTATCACCAATGATAGGTAACCAGAAAGATATTACACCAGGGATTGTTAGTGGGATAATCTACCTGTATGCAATGGGGAATCGACAGGACCAATGAAACACCTCAAAAATGTGCTTCGAAAATGCCCATAATCAGAATTTTCATATATCTAAAAATTTGTGCGTGATATCAAAAATTTGACTTCATATTCTAAATCAAGGGGAAAAATTTAGTGGGAAATAGGTATAACCGGAATTTTAAAGGACCCATAGTGAAAAATAAACTTTGCAATATTTTAAATTCCAGTGTGCATTCGCGACGCGGACTGGGGTAGATTAGTGTTAATTCTATCTTCAGGTTGGGTTTGCGTTGCGGACTAGTGTTGATTTTTCCTTAATTTCCTATGTCGGCCAAGGGCATTGGTGTCATATCCCTATGCCCACTTATGCATGAAAACACCTATACTTACCCATTTTTCAACTCTATATCACTCAAAACCCTCACAAAATCCTCTCCAAGCCCCATGCCCACTTAGATGTGAAATCTCTTATACTTAGCCATTTTTCAACTCTATATCACTCAAAACCCTCACAAGAACCTCTTCAAGACTAAACCATATATCTCATTCAAATTTCAAGGATTTCAAGCTTAACTTCAGAACTCAAGCGTTCTCTTCAAGCTCTAAGTTATCTTTAATCTCATCTAAAGAAAAGTCAAGTTTGAGGTATGTGGATTTCATCCATTGGGTCCTTTCACCTGTGGAGCCCAATCCTCCTTTTTATGAAAATTGCATATTTTCAAGTTGTAGCATTTATGGGTATCTCTTATTATAGATTTTGATTATAAATTATGTTGGGATTTTATGAAATGCTGATTAATTATGCATGTCTATCTATTTCAAGCTTATACCATGAATTGACTTTATCTATTGAGACTATGCATATTTTGAGCTAAGAAACTACTATCTATTATGAGATTTAATGATGGATTTCAAGGTATCCAATATGAGAGTTTTTACTATATGTTTGTGGGTTGATTTACGTTGAGTTTTCTCATCTTATTTCACTCTTGAATTGCATGATTTTGAACAAGCATTATGCACCCACCAAGTATTTGTTAAAATGTCTTGACAAGGATTCTCAAGTTATTGATGATCTATTATATGATTTATGAGTCAAGTGACTTTATGATGATTAAGGGATTGAATGTATGTATTGAATCTATGAAATCTATCTATGATGTTGCAAGTAAACTACACCTTGTTGGGGGGTGGCATGCCCAATCATCTTGTTGAGGGGGTGGCATGCCCCAATCACCTTGTTGGGGGTGACATGCCCAATCACCATATTGAGGGGTGACATACCTCAATCACCTTGTTGGAGGGTAACATGCCCAATCACCATGTTGAGAGGTGAATACCTCGATCACTTTGTTGGGGGTGACATGCCCAATCTCCATGTTGAGGGGTGAGTACCTCAATCACCTTACAAAGGGATGACATGCCTTAGATTCCAAATAGTAGTTTGTTTGATCTATTTTGATTATGGTCTCTTCCCACATGTGATATGTATTATGCAAGTATATGATATACAAGCATGTTTTACTTCAAGCATTGATCATTCATGCCATATTGGTATTATACTTATCCATTGCTTATGATTATGCATTTTGGCTATATTAGCTTATGTCCCATTGCATTACATCCTACATACTTAGTACATTCAAATGTACTAATGGATACTCTATGCCTACATGATATTACCATGTTATGACTGGAGCACCTCTCAATAATCCTCCTAGTGGCTAATTTGGTACTTCGGAAGATAAGTTTTGGTGAGTCTTCAAGTCCGAGGACTCTATCTATGCTACTCCTGCTTTTGATATTTCTTTATGTTTAACACTTGATACTATAAGGGTAAGCCCGGAAAGTGTCTTGCCCCCCCCCCTCCATTCCATGTTAGAGGTGTTATTGGATAATTGATGTACTTATGCTATGAGCTTGACTCTTTTACACTTTTATAATATCAATACTTCCCTTAGTCCTGCTTCCCTTATTTATATCTCTTGTGTTATTTATTTTGCTTTCTTTACCAAGGATGTTTGAATGATATGCTAAGAGACTTATTTGGGATCCCTTTGGGTTCACATTCGTCATGTCACATCTAGGCCTAGGCTTGGGTTGTGACAACTAAGAGGTTGCACCAGATGTTGTGATGGGTATTCTTCAAGTCTTTACCTTTCCTTGTTATGCTTTACTTTATTTGGGTGCAATTTATTCTATTGTGACACCATATATTACTGTAGATTTGAGATCTTTCCTGAGTTCTTGCTTGAGCTATTTTTTGTTTCTACTCCTATTGGTAAGTCCATTCGAGCTGAGAGAATCTATAGAGATTGTGTGGTGTCCATCTATCATAGGGATGCTCTTGCTTATTTGATTGACTTAGAGATGGTCGATTTTGATGTGATCCTTTGCATGGACTGGCTTCACGCATGCTATGTCTCTGTTTATTATAAAACTTGGACTGTCAAATTCTAATTTCCAAATAAACCTGTTATTGAGTGGAAGGGAGATTCTATTGCACCTAAAGGTAGGTTTATTTCTTACCTCAAGGCCCGAAGTCTGATCTCCAAAGGATGAATTTATCACCTCGTGCGAGTCAAGTCAAATGATATTGAGCCTCCTACTCTTGAGTCTGCCCTAATTGTGAGTGAGTTTCCTGAGGATCTACTCGGAGTCCCTCCTCATAGGGAGATTGACTTTGGAATTGATGTTCTTCCTAACACCCAGCCTATTCTATTCTGCCATATAGAATGTCCCCTGTAGGGTTGAAAGAATTGAAGGAGCAGTTGAGAGATTTGCTAGAGAAGCGATTCATAAGGCCGAGTGTCTCATTATGGGGTGCTCAGATCTTGTTCATGCAAAAAAAGCATGGTTTGCTTAGGATGTGTATTGACTATCGCTAGTTGAATAAGAAGATAGTCAAGAATAAGTATCCTCTTTTGAGGATCGATGACTTGTTTGACCAACTTCAGGATGTCACTATAAGGTAACCATTAAGAACAAATATCCCCTTTTGAGGATTGATGACTTATTTGACCAACTTCAGGGTTCCACTATTTTCTCTAAGATAGACCTCAGATTAGGCTATCACTAGTTGAAAGTGAGAGAATGTGACATCCCAAAGATGGCTTTTCAAACCTGATATAGTCATTTTGAGTTTTTAGTAATGTCTTTTGGGTTGTCAAATGAACCTATAGCCTTCATGGACTAGATAAATAGAGTATTTAGATAGTATCTTGACATGTTCGTGATTGTATTTATTGATGATATTCTGATATATTCAAGAGATGAAGAGGAACATGCTAAGCACCTTAAAATCGCCTTGAAGACACTTAGAGATAATGAGTTATATGCAATATTTTTGAAGTGTGAATTTTGATTCAAATCTGTAGCATTCTTAGGCCATATAGTTATAGGTGATGGCGTTTGAGTAGACACCCAAAAGATTGAGGTGGTTAAGAACTGGCCTAGACCAACCTCTCCGACTGATATAAGAAGTTTTATGGGTTTGGCTGGTTACTATTGCAGGTTTGTTGAGGGATTCTTTTCCATATCTAAACTGTTAACTAGATTGACTCAGAAAAAGGTCAAGTTTCAATGGTCCAATGAGTGTGAGAAGAGTTTCTAATAAGAGCTGAAGACGAGATTGACTACTGCCCCAGTTGACCTTGGCTGATTGAACAAATGGATTTGTCATCTACTGCAATGCTTCGAAAGTGGGATTGGAATGTGTACTGATGCAGAGGGGTAAAGTTATTGCCTATGCTGCTAGAAAGCTTAAAGTGCATAAGATGAACTATGTCATCAGGACTTGGAATTGGAAGCAGTGGTGTCCTCTTAAGCTATGGCGCCACTACTTATATGGAGCACATGTTGATGTATTCACAGACCATAAGAGCCTGCAATATTTCTTCACCCAGAAGTAGCTTAATCTGAGGCAGAGGAGATGGCTTGAGTTATTCAAAGACGATAACTATAAGGAATCAGATTTGCAAGACCACAGACCAAGTTACGACCTATAGGACATCTTATAGCTCATGGATAGGTTCATGAGTGGGACCCCATATGTAAGGACTCAGATTCTTAAGATTATTTATGTTGTTTAAGGCCATCATGGGCCCCCTACGTCAAGCCAAGTTCAAAGGATTTTCTGTTGGCTAAGTTCGACACAAGTATCGATAGTAGGATCAACTTTAAACTAGCATAACTCTTAGCAAATTTGGAACTAAGTGGCCCATAATATGTCAAATGAAAGCCCTTTGAGTTAGCTTAGCAATGCACTTAGTTTCACCTCATTCCAAGGTTGGATAAAGGAGTTATGATCATTTTCGTGAGGCCCTTCCGTGCAGTATTGTCACACAAACTATTTGATGGCCAGTGTGGCCTTTGACAAGCCGTTTGGGGCAGCTGGGGTTGGAAAAGGCCATTTTTGGCACTAAGAACGGTGGGATGACTAGTGGTAGGAGTCGTGAGGCTTGCCACTGGTAGTGAGGAGGGGCGTGAAGGTGAGTAAGGGAGCCTAGGTAGGCGTGGAGGTAAGTTTGAGGCTAAGGCGTGGACCATGACCACCCACACGGGTTATGGCAGGTGGTACGGGTCGTGGCCTTTGTCATGGAGTCTGGAAAACATTTCCCAGCACCAAATATGGTGCCACGAGTCTCAACATAGGCTGTGAGGCTTCACACGAACCGTGGAGGCCTCCGTAGTCGCGATGAGACGTCTTTTTCCAATCGATTTCCAACATCAATTTTTAGTCCAAGTACCTTGTCACAAGTACTCCACACAACCCATGGAGTGCCACACAACCTGTGGGGCTTTCCATGGGGCACCACTTTGCCAAATTTTTCATCCGATAACTAATGGCATTTTCATAAATTTTAATTATTCTAATAATTTTTTAGACTTCCAATGCTATCTTAACCATCCTAAAAGACCAAAACAATATTCCTAAGAATCAAAACTCATTACTCTCATCTCTAATACCCTATCAATTCTCTCAAGAGCCTCCACCTAGACCCCGTTGAAGATTATGAATCCTAAAATTCTAATTATGCATGGGTAGTGTTTATTTTGATGATTTTAATGTGATTTAAACTATTGCATGAGGATTTTCTTAGGGGTTTATGGAATTTCAAGTATTAATGTCCCCCTTAAGACATCTAAATGCATGGGTGATTACAATATGAATTTAAATGTGGAGTTAATTATATTTTCGATTAAATTTCATATTATATTGTTGATTTTAGAATGAATCATAATTACCCATGCCATTCTCTTATTGTCCATAGCATATGCATTCATGTACATGGATTATTTTAAAAAATTATGTTATGGGTTAATCCCATTCATGTTCTATGATATGAGTTTTGATAAAATATTGGTTATGGAAATATTTTGATCACATATATGTCTTTGATTTTGGCTCTTTGAGCATTTTGGGTGCTTGAACCATTTTATATATGAATGGATTATTCTTATGCATGAGTATAAAGACTATGAAATTATGTTTTGGCCTTTAAGCCTAATAATGCATTGAGATGGTTTTAGAAATGATTTACGTCATTCGAAAGTATGTATATATATACGTACATTTATTCTTGTGGGATGACAACTTAGACCCGATGGATTGGGGGCGTTAGGGCTAACCCTAAGAATGACGACTTAGTACCGATGGATTGGGGGTGTTAGGGCTATCCCCAAGGGCCCTCTCTCTTTCCTTGAACAATGTGTCTAACATAGGTTTTTGATCCAAAGAGGGAGTTGTCCCATAAGGAGAAGGAATGATTTGAATTGTGATTTGTGAAAATCCTATTAGAATAGGGAGTTGTCCCATAAGGAAGGTTACTTCATACGAAGAGGGAGTTGTCCCTTAAGGTGAAGTATGGTCTACCTTTAATTTGTGATTTTGTGAAAATCCTATCCGAAGAGGGAGTTGTCCTGTAAGGAAGGTTACTTCATATGAAGAAGACGTTGTCTCGTAAGGTGAAGTATGGTCTAACCTTGGCAAGTAGATCACCTCTTTACCGATGAGGGGATTTCATCGGGATTCCAAGTAATAGCCCGCTTGGTCTTACATATGTCAGTTGATGTCACATCCCCAATATATATAAGCACATCATTTGCATTTCATGCATCATGACTTTTATAACATCTCGTTATTTTACATTCATTATATTCAACTCTTTCGATATTATGTGCCTTGTCATTTAACATTGATATGCAGATTTTTGTAAGTTATATACATCGCACCCCACATATTTAGAACATTCAAACATACTAATGCATGATTTTACCATGTATGGACTGAGGACTTTGACCATCCACCGTTCGACGTCTAGCTCGAATTCTGAATTTACTTGTAGAGGTGAGTCCTGTCTTTCAAGGATGCACCACTATCTATTTACCTATGTTACTACATCTTCTTGTGTATTGAGGGTGAGCCTGAGGTATGTCTTGGCCTTCGACCCATCTATGTAGAGGCATTGTTGGACACCTTGTAAACTTCTTCACGCTATATGTTATTTATTACGGTTAAGTCTATGTTATGTTTGTGGTTAACTTTAAGTAACGGTATGTGACTTGCTCTCATGTTGATGGAAAGTTCTTAAGAGCCGAATTACCCCTATAGTGTGAGTCTTATGTTCCCGCCCCATAGTATTCTGGTGTTATGTGAACTCCTATTGACCCTTTCCCCATGATATCCCATAGCGTGAGTCCTACTTTCCCGTCTCTTAGAACTATGTGTTGAATGTTGACTATTTTCGTATCTTGAGGCTTGTTTGGGGACTTTTGGGTTCCTATACGCCATGTCTAGACCCTAGGTCTGGGTCGTGACAAAGATGGCATCAGAGCCCTAGGTTTGTAAATGATCCTCGGAGTCCAACATGCTGCGTCAAGTAAAGTCCTAAGCATGGGTGTAAAGTGCACCATGCCTATAAGTGGGAGGCTACGATGATGTTCGAGGAATTGTCTCACTTTTTCACATCTTATGTTGTGCTATAACTAGTTGGTTTGCTCTTGACCCTTGATGGTATCCTTACTTTGTTTGAGAAGATGCCTTATGGTAGACCTACCAGACCAGCCCCAGCTAATGAGGGTTAAGCACCTCAAGAGACTCGGGATAAGCTTGTCACTCATGGTGAGCTCCATAGGGCCTTTGCCATGCTTGCCCAAGTTGTGACTACTCAGGATAGACAGGCTAACCTTCCTCGGGGTTCCATTCCAGCTTCCAGAGTGAGAGATTTCACCTGGATGAATCCTTCGGAGTTCTTTGGGTCTAAGGCTGACGAGGATGCTCAGGAATTCATTGATGAGCTATCAAAGGTATTGAATGTCAAGGGTGTCACTTCTGAGGAGAGGGCAGAGCTAGGTACCTATCAGTTGAAGGATGTAGCATAGGTGTGGTATACTCAGTGGTCTATGGAGAGGGTTTGTGGTGATGTTGTTAATTGGGAAGAGTTCAAGCTTGCTTTCCTAGATTGTTTCTTCCCACTTGAGCTTAGGGTAGCCAAGATGACTGAGTTTATTAACCTCAGGTAGGGTAATATGAGTGTGATGAATTATTCCCTCAAATTCACTAAGCTCTCCAAGTATGCCCCAACACTTATGGTTTATCCTTGTGCAAGAATGCACAAGTTCATCTTCGGCGTTTCTGACTTGCTTGTTCAAGAATGTCGTACGGCCATGCTTAATCAGGATATGGACATCTCTTTACTTATTGTTTATGCTGAATAGATCAAAGGGGGGGAGGAGCATACATGATCCTAAGAGGGCCCATTTTTATGGTGGGTTCTCTGACTCTCGGGGTGGTAGTCTCAGTCATTTCCAACAAGGCCAAGGTTCAGGTGCTCAGGTTGCCAATGCTAAGGTGCCTCCTCCTAGGCACCTATTGATGGTGGTCAGGGGAAACCTATATGTACCAAGTGTAGGAAGCACCACACAGGTCCTTGTTGGAGAGAATTGTGTGCTTGCTTCGGGTGTGGTGATAAGAACCACAAAGTTGCTGACTATCCCAAGAAACTTCCGAAAGGTCAAGGTTAGGTAGTTCAAGGTGGACAAGGTCATCCAAGGGTTCCGCAGGCTGTCGCTCTGAGGAACAATAGGTTTTATACTCTTCATGCGCGTCAAGAAGTTGAAGAGGCTCCGGATGTTGTGACTAGTACGTTCAAAGTCTTTGATTTTGATGCTTATGTTTTTCTTGATCCGGGTGCGAACTTGCCTTTTGTGACTCCTCTGTTGGCTATTAAATTTGGTTTGAGTCCAAAAATTTTGAGAGAGCCTTATTCAATTTATACTCTAGTGGATGAATCTGTTGTTGCATATAGAGTCTATCGTGGTTGTCCTATTTTGGTATTGCATAAGGTATTCCCGTGTGATCTTATGGAACTGGAAATGTATGATTTTGATGTAATTCTTGGAATGGACTGGTTATATGCATCATATGCCTCTGTAGATTATAGAACCTGGGACGTCAAGTTCCAACCTCCTGGTGAGCCCGTTCTTGAATGGAAAGGTAGTGACTCCGCTATCAAAGGTTGGTTTATTTCCTACCTCAAGGCTCGAAAGATGATCTCTAAGGGATGCATATATCACATTGTGAGGGTTAAAGGGTAGAGTCTGAATTGCCTACTCTTAAGTCTGTTTCGGTGGTGAATGAGTTTCTGAATGTGTTTCCCGAAGACTTGCCTGGTATTCCTCCTGAAAGGGAAGTAGACTTTGGCATAGATCTTCTTTCGGATACTCAACCTATCTTTATTCCTCCCTATCGTATGGCACCAGCTGAGTTAAAGAAATTGAAGGATCAGTTGAAAGATTTGTTAGAGAAGGGTTTCATCAGGCTAAGTATATATCCATAGGGTGCTCCAGTGTTATTTGTAAGAAAGAAAGATGGATCTCTTTGGATGTGTATCGATTATAGGCAACTGAATAAGGTGACCATTAAGAATAAGTATCCATTGCCTAGGATAATGACTTATTTCACCAACTTCAAGGGGCTACTCCCTTTTCGAAGATCGACCTTCGTTCTGAGTATCATTAGTTAAGGGTTCGAGAATATGATATTCCCAAGACGGCCTTTAGAACAAGATATGGGCACTTTGAGTTTGTTGTGATATCGTTCGGCCTAACTAATGCTCTGTCTGTGTTCATGTATCTCATGAATCGGGTGTTCAAGCCTTTTATTGATAGTTTTATGGTTGTTTTCATTGATGATATTGTTATCTATTCCCAAAGTAAATGGGAGCATATGGATTTTTTGAGGTCGGTTTTGCAAACCTTAAGAGAGAAGAAGTTGTATCCCAAATTTAGAAAGTGTCCATTTCGGTTGGGTGAGGTTGCTTTTATGGGTCATGTAGTGTCCAGTGATGGTATAAAGGTGGATCTAAAGAAGACCGAGGCAGTAAAGAATTGGCCTAGACCGTTGACTCCTTCGAACATTCGAAGCTTCCTTTGGTTGGCGGGCTATTATAGAAGGTTTGTTGAGGGGTTCTCGTCTATTACCTCTTCACAAACTAAATTGACTCAAAAGAAGGCTAAGTTTGTATGGTCAGATAAGTGCGAGATAAGTTTTCAAACTTTGAAGGATCGATTTACATCAGCTCTGATTTTGACTCTACCAAACGGCATGGACGGGTTCGTGGTATATTGTGATGCCTCTCGAATTGGGTTGGGTTATGTACTTATGCAACATGGTAAAGTGATAGTTTATGCATCAAGGCAATCAAAGGTACATGAGCGTAACTACCCAACTCATGACCTTGAGCTAGCAGCGATGGTCTTTGCTTTGAAGATTTGGAGATACTATTTGTATGGGGTTCATGTGGATGTTTTTACTGATCATAAGAGCTTGCAATATGTGTTCACTCAAAGAGACCTTAATTTGAGACAAAGAAGATAGTTGGAACTCCTAAAAGATTACGACATGAGTGTTTTATATAACCCCGGCAAGGCAAATGTGGTAACCAATGCTCTTAGTAGGCTATCCATGGGAAGTGTGGCTCATGTTGAGAAAGGCAAGAGGGAGTTGGAAAGGGATGTACACCATTTGGCTAGATTAGGTGTTAGAGTGGCCAATTCCAATGGTGGTGGTATACATGTTCTAAATGGGGCCAAATCCTCAGTGGTTGATGATATGAAGGCTAAGCAAGATCTCGACCCATCATTGGTTGAGTTGAAGAAATTGGTTACCGAAAAGAATATTGAAGTTTCCTCCCAAGGGGGAGATGGTGTACTTTAGTATCAAGATCGGTTATATGTTCTGGATGTGGATGATCTTAGGAAGGTGATCATGAGTGAAGCCCATAGTTCTCACTATTCTATTCACTAGGGGTCCACAAAAATGTATTAGGATATGAAGGAGGTGTACTGCGTCGATCGGATGACTAAATCAACTCATTTCTTACCTGTTAAGACTACTTTTGGTGCCGAAGAATATGCGAAGTTATACATTCAAGAATTGGTAAAGTTTCATGGTATGCCTAGATCTATCATATCGGATTGGGGTACGCAGTTTACCTTCAACTTTTGGAAATCATTTCAAAGGGGACTCGGTACTAAAGTCAAGTTGAGTACCGCCTTTCATCCCCAAACTGATGGATAAGTTGAGAGGAAAATTCAAACCTTGGAAGATATGTTAAGGGTCTATGTGTTGGAGCTCAAAGGTAATTGGGATGACCATCTTCCACTCATCAAGGTTGCTTATAATAATAGCTTCCATGCTAGCATTGGTATGGCACCGTTTGAGGCCTTGTATAGAAGGAGGTGTAGATTTCCGGTGGGATGGTTTGAGTTAGGGGAAATGGCTTTGATTGGCCTGGACTTGTAATGGAGGCTATGGAGAATGTGAAGTTGATTAGGGAAAGGTTGAAGACGGCACAAAGCCGCCAAAAGTCCTATTCAGATGCTAGAAAAAGAGACCTTGAATTCCAAGTTGGAGATTAGGGTGTTTGTGAAAGTCTCACCTATGAAAGAAGTGATGCATTTTGGTAAAAAGGGAAAGCTAAGTCCCCGGTATGTAAGGCCTTATGAAGTTATTGAACGAATTGGTAATGTGGCATATAGAGTGGAGTTACCCCCATATTTGAGCTCTATTCACCCGATTTTCCATGTGTCCATGTTGAGAAAGATGGTTAGAGATCCTAGCATTATTGTGCCTTTGAAGGGCATTGAGGTGCAAGAAAACTTATCTTACGAGGAGATTTCGGTAGAGATTTTGGATAGACAAGTGAAACGGCTTCATAATAAGGATGTGGTTTCGGTGAAGGTGCTTTGGAGGAACCAACATGTGGAGAGTGCTTCATGGGAGGCGGAGTTGGATATGTTGAAGCGGTACCCCCATCTTTTCCAATCTACTCAAGCCTAAGGTATTAGGTCCATTCCTTCTCATTAGTCCCAATTCTTTCCTTCTTGAGTCTCATGGTATTGCATGCGTACATATGCATTATAATGGTTTTTATGATGCTTTGAATGAATTTATTATGACATGAGAGCTAATAGCTTTGTAATTTCCACTGATGAATTATGCAAAATATCTTGTGTTTGAAAGTTGCATGTTCCCACCCAAGCCTTTCAAGCTTTGTTCTTGCATATTCGGGGATGAATGTTCCCAAGGGGGATATGATGTAAGGACTTAGAATTTTCAATCTTATTTATGTTGTTTAAGGCCATCATGGGCCCCCTATGTCAACCCAAGTTCAAAGGATTGTCCGTTGGCTAAGTTCGACATAAGTACCGGTAGAAGGGTCAACTTTAAACTATCATAACTCTTAGGACATTTGGAACTTTATAGCCTGCAATATGTAAAATAAACTCCCTTTGAGTTAGCTTCGCAACGCACTTGGTTTCACCTCATTCCAAGATTGGATGAAGGAGTTATGATCATTTTAGTGAGGCCCTTCCATGCAGTGTAGTCACACGGACTGTTTGACGGCTAGTGTGGCCTTTGATGGGCCGTTTAGTGCAGCTGGGGTTGGAAAAGGCCATTTTTGGCATTGAGGAAGGTGGTACCACCAGTGGCACGGTCGTGAGGCTTTCCACTAGTCGTGAGGAGGGGCGTGAAGGTGAGTAAGGGAGGCTTGGTAGGCATGGAGGTAAGTTTGAGGCTAAGGCATGGACCACGACCACCCACACGGGTCGTGGCAGGTGGCACAGGTCGTGGCCCTTGGCATGGAGCATCGGAAACATTTTGCAGCACCAAGTATGGTGCCACGAGTCTCTACACAGGCCGTAAGGCTCCATACAAACCGTGGAGGCCTCCGTAGTCGCGATGAGACATCTTTTTCCAATCGATTTCCAACATCAATTTTTAGACCAAGTACCTTGTCACGGTCACTCCACACGACCTGGGGAGTGACACACGACCCGTGGAACCTTCCATGGGGCACCACTTTGCCAAATTTTTCATCCGATAACTAATGGCATTTTCGTAAATTTTAATTATTCTAATGATTTTTTTAGACTTCCCATGCTATCCCTTTCAATCAAGGAGACCCAAAATTATTTTTAAGCAATCTCATGGATTTCTTGTTACTTTAAATTCGGGGTTTTGAAGATTATGAATCCTAAATTTCTAATTATGCATGGGTAGTATTTATTTGATGATTTTAATGTGATTTAAACTATTTCATGAGGATTTTCTTTGGGGTTTACGTAATTTCAAGTATGAATGTCCCCTTTAAGATATCTAAATGCATGGGTGATTACAATATGAATTTAAATGTATTACATGAGGATTTTCTTTGGGGTTCATGGAATTTCAAGTATGAATGTCCCCTTTAAGACTTCTAAATGCATGGGTGATTACACTATGAATTTAAATGTGAATTTAATTATGTTTTCGATTGAATTTCATATTATATTGTTGATTTTAGAATGAATTACCTTTAAGCCTAAGAATGCATTGAGATGGTTTCGGAAATGATTTACGTCATTCAAAAGTATATGTGTATATATATATATACGTATATTTATTCTTGTGGGATGACGACTTAGCACCGATGGATTGGGCGCATTAGGGCTATCCTCGAGGGCTCTTTTCCTTTCCTTTAACTATGTGCCAAGCATAGGTTTTTGATCCGAAAAGGGAGTTATCCCGTAAGGAGAAGGAATGATCTGAATTGTGATTTGTGAAAATCCTATCTGAATAGGGAGTTATCCCGTAAGGAAAGTTACTTCATACAAAGAGGGAGTTATCCATTAAGGTGAACTACGGACTACCCTTGGCAAGTAGAACACCTCTTTACCGATGTGGGGATTTTATCGGGATTCCAAGTAATAGCCCACTTGGTCTTACTTATGTCGGTTGAGGTGGATATGAAGGCAAAGTACCCTCATGGGGATTTTATCGGGATTCCAAGTAATAGCCCACTTGGTCTTACTTATGTCGGTTGAGGTCACATCCTCGATATATATAAGCGCATCATTTGCATTTTATGCATCATGACTCTTATAATATCTCATTATATTACTTTCTTGATATTCAACTCTTTCGATATTATGTGTCTTATCATTTAACGTTGATATGCAGGTTTTGGTAAATTACATGCATCGCACCCCATATACTTAGTACATTGAAACGTATTAACGCATACTCTTACCTACATGATTTTACCATGTAGGGACTGAGGACATTGACCATCCATCATTCGATGTCTAGCTCAGATTCCGAAGTTACTTGTAGTGGTGAGTCCAAGTACCCTCATTTATTTCTGCCTGCCATCATTCGATGTCTAGCTCAGATTCCGAAGTTACTTGTAGTGGTGAGTCCTGTCTTTCAAGGACGCACCACCATCTATCTACCTATGTTACTACTTCTCCTTATATATTGAGGGTGAGCTCGGGGTATGTCTTGGCCCCCAACCTATCTATGTAGAGGCATTGTTGGACACCTTGTAAACCTCTTCATGCTATATGTTATGTGTTACGGTTAAGTGTATGTTGTGTATGTGGTTATCTTTAAGTACCGGTATATGACTTGCTCTCATGTGATGGAAAGATCCTAAGACTAGAATTGCCCCCATAACGTGAGATCTACGTACCCCCCTTAGTATTTTTATGGTAAGTGCTATGTGAACTCATGTTGACCCTTTCTCCATGATGCCCTATAGCATGGTCCTACTTTTCCGTCCCTTAGAACTATATGTTGATTGTTGACTAAGCTTTCGAACCGATGATGAGAGTTTTGGTATCTTGAGGCTTATTTGGGGACTCTCGGGTTGCCGTGTCACATCTAGGCCCTAGGTCCAGGTTGTGACAATGACATGAGCATCCTCTAGTATCCAGGGAAAGATAATATAGTTATTGATGCTCTTAGCAAGTTATCCATGGGAAGCACTGCCCATGTGGAGGAGAAAAGAAAGTTAGCTAAAAAGGTTCACAAACTGGCATGATTGGGAGTTTATTAATTAGAGAGTCGGGTGAAGGAGGATCCCTTATGCATAATGTGTCTGCAACATCTTTAGTAGTGGAGGTGAAGGAGTAACAAGATCAAGATCTATCCTGCTACAATTGAAAGTTGATGTGCATAAACAGAAGGTGATGGCTTTTGCCAAAGAGGGAGATAAGGTATTGAGGTATCAAGGTAGATTGTATGTTCTAGATGTTGAAGGTGCTCAAGAGAGGATCATGGAAGAGGCCTATAATTCCAGGTATTCCATCTATCCAGGATCAACTAAGATGTACCATGACTTGAGAGAAGTCTATTGGTGGAGTGGAATGAAGAAAGATATTATTGAATTCATTCCCAAGTGCCCAAATTGCAAACAAGTAAAAGTTGAGCACCAAAGGTCATGTGCAGTAGCTTAGAATTTTGAGATTCTAGAGTGGAAGTGGGAGATAATCAACATGGAATTCATTACAGGCTTACCGAGGTCCCGCAGATAGCATGATTCGATTTGGGTGATAGTTGATCGGATGATAAAATCTGCACACTTCTTAGCGGTAAAGACGACTGGCACTGTAGAGGATTATGCTCAGTTATACATAAGAGAGATTGTTAGACTGCATGGGTCCCCTTGTCTATTATCTCAGATAGAGGAGCCTAATTCACTGCTCAGTTTTGGAGGTCCTTTTAGAAAGGCTTAGGTTCGAAGGTGCACCTTAACACTACTTTTCACCTGCAGACAGATGGCCAAGTAGAGCACACAATTCAGACCTTGGAGGGTATATTGAGCCTACCTCATTGACTTTAAGGGTAATTGGGATGAACATTTGCCTTTAATTGAGTTTGCCTAGAATAACAGCTTCCATTCGAGTATTCAAATGGCCCTATATGAGGCTCTCTATGGAAGGAGGTGTAGATCACTTATTATATGGTTTGAGGCAGATGAAGCATAATTGATTGGACCGTACATGGTTCACCAAGCCATAGAGAAAGTAAGGATGATTTGATAAAGTTTAATATAAGTACTGCACAAAGTCGACAGAAATCCTACATTGATGTTAGAAGAAGAGACTTAGAGTTTGAGGTCAACGATTTGGTGTATTTAAAAGTGTCATCTGTGAAGGGTATGATGAGATTTGGGAATAAAGGGAAATCAAGTCCAAGGTACATTGGTCCTTAACAGATTGTAAAAAGAGTGGGCAAAGTGGCATATGTGTTGGAGCTACCACCAGAACTAGCAGCCATCCATTCGGTCTTTCATATTTCTTTACTTAAGAAGTGTTTGGGAGACTTACAGTTGGTTATGCCTATTAAGAGTATTGGAGTAAAACACATTTTGAGTTATGAGGAGATCTCTGTCCAAATCCTTAATCATCAGGTTCGCAAGCTAAGAGCCAAAGAGATGGCATCTATCAAGGTGTTGTGGAGAAACTAATTTGTAGAAGAAGCTACTTAGGAAGTGAAGGAGGATATGAAGGCAAAGTACCCTCATTTATTTCTGCCTGCTAATGAGAGAGAGTTGATGGTAATGATTTCCTTCTAAATTCTTGAGTTTCTATTCCTTGAATTTTCCTTCAATTCTGAGTTTGATAGACAATAGAACTCTAGAGTCTGAGTGAGGATTCACTTGATATGTTGATTGTTTATTTGTTTTACTTGTTGAGTTTCTTGACTGATTGATTGCATGAGTAAGATGAGAGCTGCCTGATTGTTAGAGTCCAAAGAGAGATTTGTGCCTTGACTAAGTTCCATAAATTTTTCATCATTCAAGGATGAATGATCCCAAAGGGCAAATAATGTAACACCCCCTAATCCTTTCCACCTAGTCTGAGTAGATGCACAGAGAAAACTAAAAAAATAACTGAGAAAAGCTGCTAAAAGAGAATCTACGAGGGCCATCTATGGCTTGTAGAGAGATCTATGGCTCGTAGAAGAGGCCTCATAAAACCCCCAGATGACTTGATGAAATTGTTTAAGTCTGAGGCCCATGTACGAGACAATATACAACCCGTAAAGTATTCCATGGCCCGTAATTGGTTCCGTGGGTTGGTGATCCAATAATCAACTTTTCAATATCTTGAGTCACGAATTATCAAACAGCCTGTAGAAGTGGTGTCGTACAAAATTCTAGTGACTCAAATTTCTAGACCTCTCATTTACGAGATGTCATTTACAACACGTAAAATGATCTACGGCCCATACGCAGGGTCTCATAGACCTAGTCGGTAGTTTTTAATAGGGGTACTTTTGCCTATTCCTACCCCTTTAATCAAATCCTTAGCTGTTTTTAGGGCTGGCGATAGGACCGGTACCAGCACCACCTGACGGGACTTTACCAGCGAATCGGTACCTATAAATAAAGGCTGAAATTTCACCAAAATTGGACCGGTACTGGTACCGAAATTACCAAGAAAAAATACCAGTACCTTACCAGTCCGGTACAAACCGGCACTGGACCGGTTGTTACCAAATTTTTTTTTATTATTTATTCTTTTAAATTAAGTTTATATTATAAGTTTAAAACTTTAAATTAAGTTTATATTATAAGTTTAAATTGAGTTTATATTATAAGTTTATATTATAATTTATATCTTATATTAAGTTTATATTTAAGTTTATATTAATTTTTTAAACTTAGAACTTTGAAGTTTAATTTTTTAAGTCTTTAAAGTTTAATTAAATTTATAGACTTAATGTCTTAAACTTTAAAAATTTATATATTAAAAATATATAAACTTAAAGTTGTAAAATATAAATTCAAGAATAAGGATAATAAAAAAAATAAGGCGAATAGCTTATAAATTTATTATGTTACTAAAGAAGTTATAGTGTTGTATATTAGAAGAAAACCTAATTTATGTAGCCATCTTCTAGGAAGGATTTTGTTTCAAGTAGGCACCTAATTTATGCAGCCACCTTCTAGGAAGGTTCTGTTTCAATTAGGTCTTATTTATTACAAATTTATAATTTATAACTAATATTTTATACCATTTTGAAAACCTTGCCTAACTTGTTCTAACATTTCTTGTGTTACATTGTCTGGAATCTTAACTTGAGCTTGTTCTTCCATGAAATCCATATCGTCTTCGCTTGATTCTGACAAAATAATATCTACGTCGATTTCAAATTGAGACAGCAGATTTGGACGTCCTAAATTTCTCTACTCCGCATTTATCCAATCTTTAAATAAAACTGATATTTCTAGGCTGTCTACTGATAGTGATTGTCGAAAGTCCCCAAGTTGGAATCTTGCCGTGTTAAAAGCACCTTTCGAAGCCACGGACGATGCTTGAAGAGCTAGAATATCACGAACCACCCGCTAAAGTCTTGGAAAAGATTTGCCTCGATTCCTCCACTAGTCCAAAAGTTGCGGCTTCCCCTGTGCATCTTTAATACATTCAGTAGCCTGGTTAAGATATTCATTAAAATTATTATGATCGTTAGTACTAAGACAAAGATTATATTCTACCATGTCATCAATGTCATTGTCGTATCTACACCTATGTGGTTTGGGTTGTTGAAATTGTACATTATTTAAACTAGAAACATATAAATCATATACTTTTCTAGCCTCTGATCTAATGTTACTTCTAACAAAAAATAAATTATGTGCAGTATTTTCTCCATCGTCTACAATTTCTAAATGTCTATATATATTATCTACCATTATAGATACACCAACTTCTTATTAAGACAGGTTAAATAAACATGCAATTAAATAAATTTAAGGAATTGAAAAAAAATATTTTTTAAATTTATCAATCATATTTTTAATAGGTTGTTCAAATTTTGGATGATCTTTAAACTTAGAAAATTTAGAAGAAATAACATAAATATTTGGTAAATGATAGAGGCGGATGTTAAGATGGATGTGTGGGCAAAGCAGGAGCGACAAGGTCAGAAATGAGATCTTTCGGGAGAAGTTAGAGGTGGCACCGGTGGCTGAGAAGA
>DF357282.1:144993-161228 GCA_000787875.1 Solanum virginianum | reverse complement strand
AGCCTCTCTACTTAGGTAGTGGTAAGGTCTGCATACATCCTACCCTCCCCAGACCCCACTTGTGGGATTTCACTGGGTATGTTATTGTTGTTGTTGTTAACATAAATATTTGGTAAAACGAAAGAAATAGTAGGATAATAAAGACCCAAAATTTTTTTAGTAGCTAAGTAAAATACTTTTAAAAATCAACTAGTTCTTTAATGTCTTTTCAATCATTTTCATCAATTTGAAAATTCATGTTAGAATTATGTGCATTCCAAACTATTTGAAGGGGTCTCCTATACTCATAAGCTACTTGAAGCATGTCATATAAAGAATTCCACCTAGTAACTACCATTTTAGGAATTTTTTGAACAGCCAAATTGCATTCAATACACCTATTTTTAAATTCTTTATGTCTAGCCTTAACCTGACATTTAAAAATAAAATGACATGCTAATTCAACTTTATTACAACAATTATCAAATAAAGAAATACCATCTCTAATAATTAAATTATATATATGTGCAGCACACCTTATATGAAAACCATGTTCATAAATAGGAGTAAGAGTAGGTTGTAAATAATCAACAATATTTTTATTACTAGAAGCATTATCTAAATTTACACTAATTATTTTATTAGATAAGTCATAAAATTGTAAGACTTCAACAATTGTTTGAGCAATATAAGAACCGGTTTTACGCATTTCACAACATTTATAACCTATAATTCATTTTTTCATAAACCAATTTTCATCAATCCAATGTGCAGTAATTGTAAAATAATTATTACCATTTACACTACGGCCCATATCATAAGTAATTGCTACTTTATAAGTATTATAAGTAAATAAACAACGAAGATAATGTAAATGTCGTGTATGTTAATTAAAAATAGTCTTTTTTTAATTGTATTTTGTGAAAAATCATTAGACGATGGGTTGTAAGCAATTTGAATATAATGAATAAAATCTGCATTTTCACCAAAACTAAAAGGCAACTCTGTTACAACAGTCATTTTTGCCAATTCTTCTAGGTCTTGTTGTTTATCATAGGGGTGATGTGAACTAGGACCGGAAATATTACTAGGGTTTAATTGCATCTGAACCACATTAGAACCACTTACTCTTACAGATTGTTCGAGGATTGCGCATCCGCAACAGCTTGAGCATTAAAAAATTCTGACTTACAACAATTCATCAAATGATTTTTCAAATGACCCGTCCCACCTGCCTTTCTCGAAGTTTTATGGTTTTAAACATGTTTACATTTATTACAAATAGCCTTTTGTTTTACGTTCACTTTGTGTCATAAATTGTCAAATAACCAATTTTTTTACATATTCCGGTTTAGGCCTACTAAATGCGTCTGAATGTACGGGGGAGTGGGAGCGAGAGAGGGGGGTAGTAGTAGTATAGGGGGGGGGGTTGCATTTCATCATCGTCAAAAATATCTTCATCTTCATTAATTTCAAAATCATCTTCCAATAAATCTTCACTAAAATCAAATCTTTGTTGAAGAAAATCATGACATAATTTTGTGTTTGAATCGATACCAAAAACAAGTTTCGTTAACATGCGTAAAATCTTCTATATTTATAAGAATTGGCAGTTGTCTAGTTGATTTAGAAGAACTACCACTTGCTTTTTTACCAGTTAAAGCTTTTGCAATTTCACCAAAAAATTTTTTTTTTCCTTTTTCGTTTCCACCGGAATCCATTTTTAATAAAATGATAATATAAATTTATGAATAATACAAAAATAATTCAAGTGGTAAACTAGTAACAAGTAACAACTAACAAGTAACAAGAAACAATTAAAGAATAAAAATTAATAAGTTGGAATGAATGTACCGAATGTTTGTGTAAAAATAGACGTAGAAGCCGAAGTAGATGAAAATTGAAGCTTAAATATGTTCCACTAAAATATTCTCCAACTTCCAAATAAACAAGCAAATTTTATAATGTAATTAACTAATTGATAATAAACATTTACTAATTAAAATTTGAGAAAGTAAATAATAAATATTTATATAATTATAATAATAGAGACTTAGAGAGCAGAATTAGAGATGAAGAATATAATTGAGAATTGAGGGAAAGATTGAGAGAATTTGTAATTGTAATTTGTATGAAAAATATTGAGGGAATGGGGGGTATATGTAGGAAAATATATAAGAAATTAATTATAAAAATTTTAAAAAGGGTAAAGAGCCGTTGGAAACGGCTCCTTTTTATTCATTGGATATATTGATCGTTGGGGTGGGCCCCACTCTCCAACGGTCCAATTAGAAATTTTAATTATTTTTTCAATTTTTAACTGGTATCGGGACCGGTTCCGGTATATGGGGACCGATATTAACCGGAAAAATTACTCCCTCCCATCTCGAACACTCTACTGGCCTCCCTTACCCCTGGCATCAACCGATAGCCTACCGAACTAGCACTAGATTGGGAGGAACCAAACCACTAGCAGTAGTTGCCTGTTCCGATGCTAACCCTATAGTGATTGAGGTATCAACCCCTCAACAATGTGTGGTCACTTGCAACACTATAGATAATTTTCATGTAATAAACATATATATACTTTCCATTCATCATCATAAAGTCATTTAAATCATAGGTCATGCAATAGATCATCAATAACCCAAGAACCCTAAACCGGACATTTGATGAAACACTTGGTGGGTATGTAATGCTAGTTCAGAATCTTGCAATTCAAGAGTGAAATCATGTGAGAAAACTTAATGTAAATCAATGCACCAACACTTGATAACACCCTCATGCAAGATACATTAAAACCCTTCATCATATCTCATCATAGAACAAAGATTCATAGCTCAAAACATGCTTAAACAGTCGACATTTCATGAAAACCCCAACATAGTTTATAATAAAATTTATAGTATGAATACCTATAAGTAAATCAACTTGAAAACATGTAATTTGTATAAAAAGGAAGTTTGGTGTCACATCCCAAAATACACCCTAGATGTGATTAGCACCCGCTCATACTATTTGTCGGGAGAACCAAATATCCATACACACCAAAACTATCCAAACACTAATAATATAATATGTGCAACTCCAAAACTCATCAATAGTCATAACCATAGAGTATAACTAGCAAACCAAAATCTGGTAGATATGTTTTCAACTAACACAAGCACACAACAAAAAGAAAATACTTATGCTTTATCACCCAATTTAGTGGTTCAAAGATAAAATTGATTCTATGTATGAGTTTCCCCGAATAACCTTGATAATTTGTTTGTTTTCTTCCAAAAGAAAGGGATGAAAATCTTCCGTAACCTTTTTTTTCTCTGCAGCAACTAATTTGAAAAAGAACTGTTGGTCCCCTTGTTTTATGGTTTTGCTATGTGAATACTGAAATAAAAGGGGCTGATCCTTATTTATTATTATTTTAAAAAAAATTATTGATTGATAAAATTACCCATTAACCCTTCATTAAAAATATAAGGATTATTAAATTCTTCCCACATTAAAATAACGCTCATTCTTTGACGAGTATAAAACTACACCTGAAGTGTCAAATAGATGAGGATATCTCTCTCGTATGTCCGCTTCGGACTCCCATGTAGCCTTTTCGGTTAGATGATTTCGCCATAACACTTTCAATGAATTATCTTCTTTGACCTCAATTGTCGTACTTGCCTATCCACAATAGATATTGGACCTTCCTCATATGCTAAATTTTCATCAAGCTCCACCTCCTCTAGATTAATCTTATGGCAATCATCACGAACATACCATTGAAGCATGGACATGTGAAATACAGGATGTATAGAGGACAATCTTGGAGGTAAAGCAAGTCGATATGCCACCAATCCAATCTGATCTAAAATCTCATAAGGACCAATATATCTAAGACTGAACTTACCCTTCCAACCAAATCTCATAACTCCCTTCATAGGTGATATTTTCAAAAAGACCTTTTTGCCCTACATGACCTCTATGTCACAGACTTTCTTATCTGCATAAGATTTCTATCTACTGTGTGTTGTCCGAAGCCATTCTCGTATCACTGCAACTTTCTCTAAAGCCTACTGAACCAAATCTGGATCTAGTAATTGTGCTTCTCTAGGTTCAAACTATCTAATTGGTGATCGACACTTGCGACCATATAGAGCCTCATACGGTGCCATTTGTATACTCGATTGGTATCTATTATTATAAGCAAACTCTGCCAAGGGCAACTGGTCATCTCAATGCCCACCAAAATCAATATCACAAGCTCTAAGCATATTCTCCAAGATCTGAATAACCTGCTCAGACAATCCGTTAGTTTGGGGATGAAAAGTTGTACTCAACTCAACTTGTGATCCCAATATCCTCTTGAAAGACTTTCAAAACTCAACAGTGCATTGTACACCTGGATCTGATATTATTGAAATAAGCACTCCATGAAGCCGAACTATCTCTCGAAGGTAAATGTCTGTTATCTGCTTTGCAGTAGAAGTAACCCGAACTGGTAAGAAATGGACAAATTTTATGAGTCTGTCTGCAATCACCCAAACTGAGTCGTGCTTCTTGAAAGTATTCGGTAGCCCAATAACAAAGTCCATTGTGACCCTTTCCCACCTCCACTATGGGATAATCAAGTTTTGCATTACTCCACCAGGTTTTTGATGTTCATATTTGACCTATTGGCAATTCAAACAACTAGTCACACGTTTCAAAATATCAGACTTTATACCTTTCCACCGGTACAAACCACGCAAGTCTTGATACATCTTCAAAGCACCTGGATGGATAGAATATCGCGAGCTATGAGACTCTTCAAGTATTAGCTTTTTTACCTCACCTACCATGGGAATGCACAATCTACCATGTCGACACAAAATGCCCTCGCCATCAATTGAAAACTACTTCATGCCTCCACTCTACACTCGATCTCGTAATCTAGTAAGTTAGGGATCATCGTATTGGCAAGCCTTGGCTTCTCCAACTAAGGATAATTGCACCACCATACCTGCAAGAAACCTGCCAGATAATGTATGATCAATTCGAACTCCCTGATTGGCTAAAACTGAATATCCCTAGCCATAGGTCACTTTTCAATAACAATCCAAGCCAAGCTGCCCGTAGACTTTCTACTCAAAGCATCTGCCACCACATTCTCCTTTCTAGGATGATATAAGATAGTAAGATCATAAGCTTTAAGTAGCCTTAACCATCATCTTTGCCTCAGATTCCGATCCCTTTGCTTGAATATGTATTGCAAACTCTTGTGATCAGTATAGACTTCACATGGCTCACCATAAAGGTAGTGACGCCAAATCTTAAGTGCAAATATAATGGCAGCCAACTCTAATGTCACAACCCAACCCCGAGGGCCATGAATAGTTCCCAAATGGGCACTCGAACATAATCAGAAATTCAAGTTCCAAACAGAAGGTTTGTGCCAACACAAATATTAGAATCATTCTCAAATCAGATCAGTTATATCTATGAATTTTTTAGAAAATTTTTAGCAGAAATTCTTAGATTTTATAGAAATTTTTTGGCAGAGTTTTCTTTGTTTTACTGACTATCCCAAAATGACCTACATACCAGAAAATGCCAACAGAATCAAAATAGAGCCAACAGAATATCATACATACATATATGGGTTGACAAGGCCGCCATGGCGGGTAAAACCGCCTATCAAACACATCAACTACTTCCTGTAGGTCTAATCAGATAAACTGGGCATAACCCATATACTTATGTATCCACAGACCTCTAAATGAGACTGACAGAATCATTAGACGGGACAGGGCCCCGTCATGCCTCAGAACTGATATGCAAAATGCAGTGGACTAAAATATATATATATATATATACCAGAAGTGGGCTTCGGAGTAGGGGAGCACTTCGAATCGCAGAAAGATGTCCTAGGTTGGTGGATCACTGAACTGTATGTCGGTACCTGCGGGCATGAAAATGTAGCCCCCGAAGAAAGGGGGGTCAATATGAAATATGTACCGAGTATGTAAAGCAGAATGTACATAATGTAAATCAGAGTAATAGTCCAAAACAGAAGTATAGGAGTCACATGCATATCCAAAACATAAAAATATTTATTTTCAAAATACCGAATGATGCATAACGCATAGGAATGATGGCGACCTCCAAACTAGTGTCATACCACAGCGTAACTCCAGAAGGTTCAAATCTCTGAAATCTCCATCACACATATCACAAAAGGCATAAAGCCATACATATTAGAAGCCCAGCACCTTATAACCTTGAATCTAAGCGGAGCCCGGCGCTTGGGCAAGCCGACCCTTCGAACACAGTGTAACACCAGAATATATATATATACCATACTGTGCACGACATCAATTGGCCCGGGAATCGGTGAACAATAGTATAATAGGCATGAGCAGAGTAGTGAGTAGTCATATGTATAAAATTATTGTCATAAATCCTAAAGATAAGTAAAATTTTCATATTTGAAGTCAAAATAATATTTATTCCAAATTCTTTCAAAGTTACTAAAATTGCATAAAGAGGGTGTCGCGGATCCCACGGCCGATGGAAACCTGAACTAGCCCAAATTAGGAGAAAACACACTTATCCTAGATCATGCAAACTACTACGAAGCATTTTAAAATGATTTTTAAGGCAATCCAGACTTTCTATCAAAAGTTTCGGACATTTATAGTTTTGAATCCAATAAAGCATAAGTTCTTTCAAATTTACTCAAATTTTGCACATCTTGAAATTTACAAAGTCCCAGGACATAGGAGTTTAGTTTTTGACCAAATATCATAAGGATGCCAAAGAATTAATACAAATCACACATAAGCCCGGGTTGCAAGAATAGTGTTCGTTAGAGATTCATATTGCAATCCACATTAAACTAAATTATGCCAAAGGAGAGGGGTGCTTTACATACCTCAAACACTTTCCAAACAATCCAAGTGCAAACCAACTCCAACTTATGCTTTGGGATGCCCAACATCTACAAACAATTCATAACAACGCCAAATAATTAGTTAAAGGCTTCTTGGGCGCTAAATTCCAAATATGTTTAGGAGAACATATTTAATTACTAATGAATTACAACATAATGCCACATACACTTTCTACTTGAAAATCTTAGAAAAAAGTACAATAACATTACCCAATGAAATTTCACAAAGGTCTAAGTAATCGTAGAACAATATTAAAATCCAAAACTAGGTTCTCCAAAAAAAAAAGATTGGGTACTAGCTTTCAGTAATGAATTATGATGGTACACAAGGATACATATGATGCAAGTTACGAGATGTCACAAAATATTTAACAGCTATCAACACCTAGATGATGTATTAGATCCTTAAAATTGTGCAAATGGGTGTTCGTTACTAAAACAATAAATTCACATTGGAGGAACTTTTAGATAAAAAAACGTTTAGATTCATTTTGAGTGTTTGAAGATTAGGATCTATATATTACATATTTAAAAGGAAGAAAGTCTAGCCTAGGATTATGTCAACTGGAATCATATGATCAAAGACATGTAGTATTTTAAGGACAAATAATTAATTATTAGTTATATTAGGTTATTAACTAATTTTTAAAATTTACAACTTTTAGAATCTGAATTTTGAAAATGTTGTTATATATATATTTTAATTTCTAATTTTCTGAATCATAATAATTAAAGTATTTTAAAAAAATTAAATTATTAAAATTACAACATATCTATGTATGTATAAGCCCAATATGGTTACTTTTTAATTAGTATATACTATATCGGATACTTGCTTCTTCATTCTCTACGGGACTTTCTCTCCTAGCTTTACTTTCTAAAGTTCTTCCTCTTCTTACTTTTCGTGGTTGATCCGATGCTGAATTATCGGCCGGTCATCAGAAGTCATCTCGGCGACAGAGCTTCTCTACAAGTTTTGGTTGTGAAGGCTTGTATTTCTCTCTCTATTTTCTCTTCATCTTTAGCTCACGTTTGTTCCAGACTTCGTCGGCACCATGGAAGTTTGATTTCCCACGACTTCGTTTCGGGTGACGATCGTTTTTGACAGAATTTTTCATTTGTGTATCCGACTATGGTTTCTCTCCTAGTTACTGTGAGGAAATCAAATTCCAAGGTTAGATCTATCCTCGTTCTTAGGCGAGGGAGTTTTGAGTACAATTGGCGATGTTAATCCAGATTTGGGTGACATTACATTCCAAATTCTGATGAGATTTCCGGCGAAGATTTCTTTCTTTTGGCATTCCATTCCAGGTTCCAACTGACTTTTTAATCTGAAGACATAAGCACACATCTCCGGCGATGTAATCTGGCAAATACATAGTTCAACCATTTCCAGGTGATATCTTTCTATTTACTATTTAATTGATTATGTTTTTTCCCTTATTTTGTCCTATACGATTTCATCTTTTGATTAGTTTTTTGAATTATTTCTTAATCAATTTGAGTATTTACTTCTTGTTTAGCATTAGTGTTCTAGATTTTCTTGCTTACTATTTTGGTTTCTTGTATATTGTCTAAATTTTGTTGACTAGTACTTTTGCTTGCTTACTGTTGTTGTTCTTTGAATCCTGTTTTTTGTATACTGTCTAAATTTTGTGATCAGTACTTTTGCTTGCTTACTGTTGTTGTTCTTTGAATGCTGTAGTTAGCATACTGTATTTTTGCTCAGTATTGTTCTTTTGTTTGTTTGGTGTAGAGTTTAGTTGTTAGGGAGTTTTTAATTGCTCACTATCTACCACTTTTCAGAATATACTCTTTGCTACTTTGATTTTTTTATATATATTGGGTTATTAATTTAGTATATTTTATATTTTATTGTTTTATATTATTGGGTTGCTTCATTAGCTCATATTATTATATTTTGCGAGCCTACAAAACATATTGTGTTGCTTTTACATATCATATTGTGTTGTTTTAGTAGTTTACCTACATTTCACTAGTCTATAGTATAGGTTTCTTTAGAGTGTATCTTCTTGACCTTTTTAATTTAGTCAGTTATTAGTTTTAGTTTAATAGCATCAGGATCAGATGGTGGACTAGGATCATATCATCAGTTGGTGTTGGAGGTAAGGGATAGGGGTGGTAAGAGGGGCACATGCTTTTTTAAGTTAAGGGTAGGGTTGTGGAATATAGGAGCACTTACAAGGAAATCCATAGAACAAGTGAAGTGTCTTAAGAGTAGACATATTAATATAGCATGTGTTCAGGAGATGAGACGGGTCAGTACCAAAACGCGGAACCTAGATGGGTTTAAGTTATAATACTCAAGTGGTTCTAGGGATAGAAATGGTGTAGGTATCCTAGTAATGAGAACCTTAGGGAATATGTAGTTGAGGTTGTGAGGTTTAATGATAGGATGATGTCTATCAAACTTGTGGTTGGTCGGCACGTAGTGAATGCAGTAAGTGCCTATGAGCCTCAAGTAGTCTTTGATGTTCACGCTCCAATGGTAAAGCAGTCGCTATCAATTATAAACCTAACCAGAGGTTAAGGTCGAATCCACAGGGAATATGGGGTTGACCATATTGATTCACAAACAATTATTTCAAGCACCAATCAACTAACTTCTCTAGGATTGAGGGGGTTTGCAATTTTGAAACAAAAGAAGATAAAAACACTATAGTACTACTACGAAGAGATAATCAAATTGAGGGATAACTTGGGAATAGTGTTCCCATGATTCCTCAACTCTAATGCCCTAGATAACATAACTCTAATTGAGACATCGCATTCAAGATGGTAACTTAGATTTTTCCTGCCCTTTTGTGAAGGTGAAGGTCAAATTTCACCGTTGCACTTGGTCGGCAACCATGGTGTGCCAATAACCATTATCCATTATCCCAGTCAACCTCCCCTTGGTCAGGTTTGGTTGATTAGATGAGAATACATCAATCGAATCTTATCATCTACTTCTCTTTTCCTATTCGTCACTACCTTTGTCAGGATCATCATAGTAGGCAAGGTTTTGTGTTGGCCACCACCAAACAACATTCAAAATGAAAGGAAATAGACAATACATGCAACTAGCCAATCAAACAAATGCACAAAATCCAGGTTATTTCAAGTTAACTACTCATGGTTCCCACAACCCCAAGTTGTGGGTGTTTAGCCACTCATGTCTAGGGCAAAATCACAAAAATTGAATAAAGTAGACATGGTTTAGAAACTACCCAAGAACAATGAAGAACAACACCACTTTGATGTTGAAACCATAAGTTTGCAACAATGGAGTTTGAATACAAGTGATTGCAAAACCCCCAAATTGGGTCTTCAAATTAAAAACATAAAAGTGTCAAGTCTCCTCTCAAAAACCCTGTCATTAACTATTTATACTATTTACAAAAAGACTATAAAAATAAAATAGAAAATACAGCTGGCAGCAGGTACGACTCATAGGTACGACTCATAAGATGACCTACAAGTCATAATCCGACTATCGTATTCTTCTCATGGTTTCTAGTTGCAGTTCTTGGTCTAAATTTGGGAAACACTATTTCTAACTACGAGGCCCCCTCCTACGAGTTGTAGTGAGACATAGACTCATATGTTAGCTTCATATAGCTGACCTTCACTTTGAAAATCTCTAATTTTTGGACACTATTCCTAGCTACGAGGGCATACTACGACTCGTAGCTTGGGCTATGACTCGTAGACTGGCTCGTATGTCCTGAACTTCATCAAAATCTGCACTTTTATCCCAAAATCATGCCAACCTATATTTTCTACAAGAACAATGCAAAAACACATAAAAACCATAAAAAGTCG
Organism: Solanum virginianum; assembly: GCA_000787875.1. Classification (NCBI taxonomy): domain Eukaryota; kingdom Viridiplantae; phylum Streptophyta; class Magnoliopsida; order Solanales; family Solanaceae; genus Solanum; species Solanum virginianum. The sequence continues at coordinate 150,502 of DF357282.1, read as the reverse complement.
CATTAAAAAATATGCAAATTCCTTTGTTTTAGGCATTAAATGTGCTGTAATTTGACACCACATCAACACCCTCAACATACAATTCTTGCTTGTCCTCAAGCGACGACTCGATCTAAATAGACAATAAGAAATACATAGTGGCTATCCTAATGGCATATATATCACTCAATTCTAACTCAGGTACCCAACTCTCATTTTCAAAACCTGATTTAATAGCTACCAACCAAACCAAGATATAATGATGTGTCTAACAATCCAATTATGACAAGCTAAGGAGTATAAGCAACTCACAATCGCTGAAGAAGTCACATGCCAATCATGCAATATGAATGCCCTCACAGAAAAGAAATCCCTCCATTTCACTCAAAAAGCAATCAAGGATTAGGGACTGTACAAGCGTCCTCACTCTTAAAAATGATTTTCATGCATTGTATCCAACAACATAGTCTTCACTCAAAAAGCAATCAAAGATCAGGGGCTGTACAAGCATCCTCACTCTCAGAAGTGATATTCATGCATGATAACCAACAACATAGGCTTGCCCATATACTCATACTCCGGATTGTTGAACTAGTTTGATTAGGATCACTTTAGGACTTTATAGGCTTGTAATGTAGGCTCATGGGGATTTGTTAAGGTAATTGGGGTAATTAGTAATTAAAAGTCATCCTTGAACCATATTTTTCAACATTTTCATCTCAACAACTCAGCCATTTTCATTTTTGCCTCCTTTCTTCTTCATTTTAAGCTTTTTTGAGTACTTTTTTTCTCTTTCAGTTATGCCTCAATTTCGAACTCATTTTTACTATTCTTTTCATTTCAAGGCACTTTTTCTTCTTTTTCTCTCACTCGGGACATGATCTTCTCTTCTTTCTTTCTTTCCCTACTAATCACCTTATTTTTGTTACTCTACCACAACACAAGCCACCCTCAACTTAGGCTTTTAGCCTGAGGTGAAGTACACAATATCCACTCCCTATAAACCAAGGCCACCTTTGGTAGCCACCCTTAACTTAGGCTTTTTGCCTCAATCAAGGTTCACATGTTCAAGGATAGTCCAAGGCCAATATCAAGGTATTTCACAAAACAAGGTTAGGCTAACTAGGTGTTAAGAAAGAATAGGTACATATAAAGGTCAAACATTTAGAACAAGGGTTCAACTACTACATTTGGTAAGTCATTTAGGCAAAAGTGGACTATCTTAAAGAAAAAAGACCTAAGATCCTCTCCCAATTAACCAATATCTCCAATCCAATTTTAGAGTAACAAGGCAAGTTCTGAATCAGTACATAATGCATGAATATGTCAAAATTAGCTCACACAACATACATGGCATTGCATGCATAATTAAAAAAGACTCATAGGTCATGCTTCAAGCATCAACTTTCCCTCTGTGTATCAAAACAAATATTTCCAGACAATCATATGCAAAATTGCAATGGTAACCAACAATCTCAAAAATTTTGAGGTATGGTTTTTTTTTTAAAAACATTTATAAGACCATTCAAGATTATATACATGACAAAAGTAATAATCTATATATATATATATATATTTATATATATATATATATATCTCTACATATTATCAACGACACCTAAACATGTTGGTTCAACAGAGAGTAAACTCATCCACAAGGAAAGAGAAGTACGACAATAAAACCTTGGGATCAAAGATAAGATAGTTATGGACTAAAAGCTACTCAGACTTCACCTTAGTCCATAACATCCCATACCCTACCAAAAAGATGATACTTTGTCCTCAAAGTATATATATATATAAACCCAAAATTAAACCAATTATCCTACATAGTCAATAAAAACCAAACATAACATAAAACATCCATCAAAGCAATAATAAAACAAATTGTCTAGAGAAAAACAACAATGAGAACAAAGTATCCACAAGTATCAATAAGGATGGGGGGTTAAAAGTATCAACATATGGTAGTCAGGCATCGGCATCCATCAGGTCCTAGGGCTCGCTCTCCTCCTTTGCTGCAGTTGTACCCAAGCTACTGGCTCCTTGCGCTATCTCCTACTCCTGAGCGTTCCTCATCTCCTCCATGGCTAAGGACTCTTGCACCACCTCATCTGTAATTCGCTCCTCCAGATCTGCTAGCTCCTTAGCTATCCTCGGTCTATTTTGGCTCATAACTGCATCATCACTTCTAGGGGCCTCTTTCCTTGGGCATGTGGGCGATCCTCAAACAAGTCAATCAAATCATCATCACCCTCTAGTGCCACCTCGAGCCTCTTTTGGACCCTGTCCTCAAAGGCGTCAACCCTGGCATCTACCGCAACAACTCTTCGATCTACAGTATCAAGGTTAAATGCTTTGGCCCTCTCCTCTGAGTCGTGGACCATCTGACAAACCCATGGTTTGACTTGGCTCATCAACCTACTTAGCTAGGCTCCATCTTTGGTAACCTATGCACTAATGCCTGAAAACTAAAAACAGATATAAGAGGGTAGTATGCAGAAATAACCTGAGTAGTAGAAGGTGCTGGTGATGGTGCATCTGAGGAGGGACATCACCTCGGTATCAACAAATAGAGGCTTCTCCGGTGTAACTGAGGTAGAGGTGGTAGGAACTGGAGTAGACTCCTTAGTGTATGGCTCTGGAGGAAATGGATCTGGAATAGGAGGAGAAGCTGCTCGCTGTAGAGCCACCGGGTTCTCATTAACCTTGATTAGGCTGGGATCCATAGTATGCAAGGCCTCTACGTATGGGTTTAGATGGAGAGAAACACAAACTTTGGCCGCATTGCATAGTTGATATATCAAGATGGGGAATGGTAATGAGGTATTAGTCCGGATAGCAGACTCATAAATCTACTCCACTATGATGCGTGTGCAGTCTATCTCATAGCCAACTAAGATACTAGCTAGTAATACAACTCACTCCAAAGTAATCACATTATCTGTAAATGTAGTCCAAATGTGCTATTGGATAATGGACCTCCAGAATTTGGCTGAAAAGGAGAGGTAAGCCTTCACTATCGGCTCGGCGTGGTTTGTGACCTATGTTGGCTCGACACCGCCCTCGCAATCTAGCTAGCCACCCATAAGAGAAGCTCAATCCTCGGGCCTACATTCTTTCCTTTCATTGCTAGCCTATCTTCTTAATCCTATCATCATACTTAGCAGTGGAATATAGTACCTTGTAATTAGGACCGAATTGAACCCTACAAATGGTGTCTTCTAAAATGTCGACTCTCTGACCCTGTACTAAGATCTCCCGCAGTGTGGGATGATCAATGACCTTCTTCTTCTTGGGAAGATCTCTGATGATAGTAGCAGGATAGGCAGTGTAGAACTATCGGACTAGATATGGGGCATACTTACCTAACCTCCCTGACAACCACCTAAGTCCGTGCTGGTCAATCTTCGTTTCTAAGTCAGGTACTCTACTCAGCCCGAAAACATTCAACCTCGACTCCTCATGAAACTGGCTAACAGGTTTTCCCTATCCCTTTAGCTCTAACCCCTTGCTATAAATCATTTCCATCCCTAGAACTCTTCATCTAATATTTTTGGGATCAATGGAAGTGATGGATAGATCAGTCGAAGACTATGAATCCACCTCATCATGCTGAGTTTTGTATGCCTCAAGAAAATTGAACCCCGAGTATGATGAACTGCTACTTGACCTATGACTATTGTCCTCCTCGTCAAATTGGGGGAACTCTCAACGACCATTGCAGTTTGTACAACCTTAGCTCTAGTTTGAGGCACATTTGCCTCGGGGTCAATTCTGACTCTTGGACCTTTTTGGATCACTCTAACTACTCGGTCTCGGAGGACTCATCTATTAGTTTCCTACGAAAGACCTTGATAGTGTTTTTATCCATTATAGGCATTGTACCTGAACATCACACCCCATACCACACATGAACACCATTATGGCCAAACAATCAAGAGTCACACAAAAAAAGAAACAAGAAGTAACAAAAACCAAAATAAAAACAAAGAAAAAAATTTCACTAAACTAGCTGTAGATTTGCAAGTACGATGCACAGATATGACTCATAGGATGACCTACGAGTCATAAACTTAGATTGTAGCAATTTTTAGAATCTTTTTAAAGTGCAAGACAGGTGCTACGAGACCCTCACTATGGTTCATAGTGATCACTATGACCTGTAGGTGGGTTTCTATGGCAAATGTTAAGGAACCATAGGGGACTATTGTTTCTTAGCAAGGGTCACTACGACTCATAGAACATCCTATAAATCATAAGAAGGCCTCGTAGCATAAAACAATAGGCACCTGTGGTGCCAATAACTTTACCATAAAAACCACCATAAAGCAAACAAAATTCAAACATCATTTGAAGCAATTCTCTCAATCAATTCAATAGGTATGTCAAATATAACCTAGTTGTGAATATTCAAACCACTATTTCCCTATAAATTGTATCAATAATTGACATCAAGCTATGACTTCCCAACATATACGATAATCACCCAAAAGTTTTCGATCCTTAAACTCACAACACTCAAAACTACATAACATCAACATAGGAGATCAAAGGAATCTAAATAAAAGTAATGCAAAGGGTATCTCAAACGATCAATCTCCACCCAATTATACACCTATAATCAAATTGAACTTCGACAAGAATCCATAAGTTTATCAATAAACAATCATTCACTACACACATATAATCAACATGCCAACATCACAAATAACTAACAAGGGTAATTCCATAATTCAAAACCACACTAGCAAATTGTAATCAACCAAACCTTAATTCTTATGTCTAGATAATCATGTTCTCATAGGTACATTCAATATCACTAATAAACACACAACAATCCTATAATATAATTTGTGTGCAAAATTTAACCAAGAAATCATACCACTTGAGATGATGAAGAGAAATTCATCGCAATGAGAAGAGGAAGGGGTTTGCGGAAACCAAAAAATAATGGTGCTCACCAAAAATCTTGCCAGAAATTAACGTGGGTTGACAGAAAAGTTGATTAGAATAGTAGAAAAATGTTGTGGGAAGCCTTTGGAGGGGGGGGGGAAGGAACGATTTAAAATGGGGAAATTAGGGGTTAAATTCATTTTGACCCTTAATATTCCCCTACTAGATTGACTTTTAAAATCCTGAATATCAAGGCTACAAAACCCCGACTATGAGTCATAAGGATTTCTATGACTCATAGGTCCTATCTCATAGCAGACACCACTACTTAGAATAATTCAAAAATCACATCTGGGCACTACTAATACCACTTACGACTCGTAGGGAACCTTGCAAATCCTAAGGTTGGCTCGTAGTGTATGTATCAACTTTAAATCATTATTGTTTCCCTCTACGAGGCATGACTATGAGTCATAGTATGCACTACGACTCTTAGGCCTAGTCATAAAGGCTGCTACAAATGCTATTCTTCACACTTTTTACACTTGATTCATACCTGCAAACCAAAATCTAAAACCACACCAATTTGCAGAGCAATACAACTGATTCAATGTCTTTAAAATCAAATCCGAAC
>DF357282.1:125906-144912 GCA_000787875.1 Solanum virginianum | reverse complement strand
TCAATCCACTACCTAATAATTCAAACAAGCAAAATGAACTTGAAAATAGGCCAAAAGCATAAAGATACTTGGGTTGCCTCCCAAGAAGCGCCTTATTTAACATCGTGGCTCGACTTAGTCATCTTCTATCATAAAAAATCTTCAATGGGTGCTTTATTGTTTGGCGGATGTAAAAAACAATCGTTGCAGCATTGACCCTGAACCAAAGTTGATCAAAATCCATATCCACCAAGGCTCTCCTAGTGACCAGAAATAGTCTTCCCAATATAACGGGCACCTCAAAATCAACCTCACAATCAAGGATCATGAAATCAGCGAGAAAGGTGAATTTATGAACTTTCACAAGGACATCAAAAAGTATCCCTTTCGGTTTGTTTATAGTTCTATCCACCATGAGCAACCACATTTTTGTGGAAGTAGGAGTACCAAGACCAAGCCTTTTGAAAATAGCAAGAGGCATCAAATTAATACTTGCTCCTAAGTGACATAATGCCCTTGCAAACTCTACATCACCGATGGTGCAAAGAATGTTGAATGCACTGGGATCTTCTCTCTTTTAGACTAGGCATTTTGTCATGATGGTACTGCATTGTTGAAGCTCTTGAGAAAGTTCTTGGCTCAACATGCGCTTCTTTGTCACCAAATCCTTCATGTACTTAGTGTACTTGGGAATCTTCTCCAAAGCTTGTAAAAGGGGAATGTTGATGGACAATTGTTTTAACATTGAAAGGAAGTGTTTGAATTACATCTTTCTCCTTTTTCTTGAGTCTTTGAGGAAAAAGAGAGGAGGTTTTGGAATAATCTTGGTCTTATCTTTTCTTTTAATCTCTTCACTTTGTACCTCATTATTTTCCAAACCTTCTTTCTCACCCACATCCTTTTTATCAACACCCTTCTCACAAGCTTCATCTGCAACTACCGACATTGGGGGATCTATGGTGCTCTTCCCACTTCTCGTCATGACCGTCATACAATGCCCATTATTCTTTGGATTTTGAACAATGTTACTTTGGAAAGTACCCTTTTCGCGATGGTTCAATTGAGAAGAGACTTGACCTAATTGTTCCTCTAATTCTTTGATTGCCACTGAATAAGACTCTCTCTTTTGGTTATTCTTGAAATATCCAATCTCATCACTTTCAAGGTCTCATCTTGATGGTTGACTATCTTCAACAACTTGTCAAATATTTCTTCAATCCTAGAGTTTCTAGATCAGGCATCACGATTGTGGGGAGGCACATATGGCCATTTCTATAACCATCTATTCGTCCTCACTCGGCCTCTGGTGCTCTTTCTCTTTCATAATAACTACCACGGTTGTCTCTATACATAACCTCTCAATTGTAGTTCTGGTCTTAATTTCTGGAACCTTTCCTCCAATAGTCCGAGTTAGACCCTTGAGCATTGTTTTGAAAACCTACCACTTGATTACAAAAAAGGGTTCTTCATACTTGGGAGCCTTAGGAGGTTGGTGAGATACCGCATGGATACTTGCTTGGTTTTGCTTCAATACCAAGTCCATACTTGTGCGAAGTTGAGCAAGTTATTGCGTGATCTCCTTATTGACCTCAGTATGCTCATTATTGGTGTTCACCGCATAAGAAATTGTAATACCTCTCTCTCTTTGATACCATGCTCAATCTGTTTTGACCACTTGCTCCATTCTCTCGACAATTTGTGCAAAAGGTTGATCAAGAAACATACCACCCATGATGGTATCAGCGCAAACTTGACTATTCTCGTCAAGAGCCCAATAAAAGATCTCAACTAAAGCATCATCTACAATTTTATGATCGGGAACCATCCTCAAACATTTGGTGAAACTTTCCCAAGGCATGCTTATCGAATCACCCAGTAATTGCTCAAAGTTGTTGATTTGATCTTTGAGTTTAAGCTTTTTAAACCTAGGGAAATACCTCTCTAAAAAGGCTCTTTGTAGCTCGACATATCTAGTGATTGAACTTTGTGGAAGCTTAGATAACCAAATTGCTGCATTTCTTGTAAGAGATAATAGGAACACTCGCAAACCAACTGCATCAATTGACAAATTTTTTGTACCCATCACACTCTTGCAAACAAACGCCATATTCTAGAGATGACTATGTGGATCCTCCATAGGTAAACTAGTGAATAAACCACGATTTTGAAGTATTTGCAATAGACCACTTGAACCTGTGAATTTAATATCTACTGATAGTGGTGGCAATACTATCGCTCCCATGACATCCATAGCCATAGGGTTCAACCTATATTAACTCCGACCATATGCATTTTTGCTGAAATCCCTATGGTATGGCCTATACTCTCTTTGAGGTGGGTTTTCATCTCTACCCACATCTTCCTCATGTTGACCCACAACTTCATCAATCGTAATATCTTTATTTTCTTAGGCCAATCTCCTTGAAATTACGTGGATCTCCAAGTTTAGTGGAGCAAAGAGATTGCCTTGGCTCCTTATGTTGGGCATACAAACCTAGTACTTCCTGCAAATAAAACTAAACATCAAAAGTAAAATACAAGAGAATCTAGAAATTAATATTGGAACTAACTATTAGTGAAGCCAAGTCAAGAACCTAGCACTATTCTCCGACAGCAGCGCCATAATTTTTTATATTCATGCTCCAATGGTTAAACGGTCGTTATCAAGTATAAAACTAATCGAAGGTTAGGGTCGAATCCACAAGAAATATGGGGTTGACCATGTTGATTTGACCATATTGATTCACTAATAATTATTTCAAGCACCAATCAAATAACTTCTCTGGGATGAGGGGTTTTGGAATTTTGAAAAAAAAGACATCGCGTGCAAGATGGTAACTTAGGTTCTTTTAGCCCTCTTGTGAAGGTGAAGGTCAAATTTCACCATGGCGCTAGTTAGTAACCATGGTGTACCAACTAACAGTTACCCATTGTCTCAGTCAACCTCCCCTTGGTCAGGTTTGGTTAATTAGATGAGAGCACATCAATTGAATCTTGACATCTAATTCTTATTTCCTATTTGTCACTACCTTGGTCAAGATTGTGATAGTAGGTAGGATTTGGTGTTGGTCACCACCAAACAACATTCAAAATAAAAGGAAATAGACAATGCATGCAACTACCCAATCAAAGAAATGGACAAAATCCAAGTTATTTTATGTCAACACTTCATGGTTCCCACAACTCCAAGTTGGCAGTAGGTACAGATCGCATGTATGAATCGTAGGGTGACCTACGAGTCGTAATTATACTTTTGTCATCAACACTTGGCATATTGGACTTGACTGCTATGATCCATTGCTACGAGTTGTAGTTTTCAAGGTCTCATCTTGATAAATCACGCCACTGCTATGATCCATTGCTACGAGTTGTAGTCTGATCTACAACTTATAGTGTCTTCTTGTGGTTTCTAGTTACAGTTCTTGGTCCAAATTTTGGAACTCTGTATCTTCCTACGAGGCCCCTTTCTACGCGTTGTACTAAGATATACGACTCATAGGTTAGCCTCACATTATTGACCTTCACTTTATATACTATTTTTAGCTATGAGGGCGCACACGATTCCTAGCTTGAGTGACGACTCATACACTAGCTCATATGTCCTGAACTTCATCAAAAAAAGCCATCGATTAAGCATCAAATGTGTTCTAATTTGATAGCACATCAGTCCTCGATTAGGAAGTCAAAAAGCTCTTTTGGGAAGTGTTAAATGAGATTATAGAGGCATAACTAAGATAGAAAAAATCTTCATTAGGGGTGATTTTAATGGGCATATCGGGATGACCACTAGCGAGTTTGAAGATATCCATGGAGGCTTTGGTTTTGTGGAGAGGAATGGAGGTGGGATGTCTCTCTTAGATTTAGTCAAAGCCCTTTGTGTTAGTTATTACTGACTCATGTTTCCCTAAGAGGGAAAATCACTTGATTAACTTTTGTAGTACAGTAGCCAATACTCAAATTGACTACTTACTTCTCCGGTATAGAAGCCTTTGTAAGAATTGCAAGGTTATCTCGAAATAAAAATATTTCCACCCAACATAGTTTCCTGGTGAAGGATTTAAGGATTAAAAGAGATAAGGAAAAGATGGTTGTTAATGCCCTATCGAGGATTAGATGGAGAGGCCTGACTCCTGCCCTTTTCCAACAGATGAAAGAAAAGCTGAGTAGTTTAGAGGCCTAGAGTAGTGGTAGAGATGTGAACAACATGTGGGACACTACTGCTAGTTGCATTAGAAAAGTTGCTACCAAGGTACTAGGGATATCGAAAGGGACCTTTGGTGGATGTCAAGGAGATTGGTGGTGGAATGATGAAGTCCAACGCAAAGTGAAAGCTAAGAAGATTGCGTATACGAAATGTTTGGAGTGTAGGGATAGGATGAAAATCAAATGCTTAAGGAGATCTATAAGTCGGCAAAGACAAAAGTGAAGATGGCAGTTACAAGTGCTAAGATAACGTTTGAGCACCTATATGTGGAGCTTAGTAATAAAGGCGAGGATAAGAGATTGCATAGGCTTGCCAAAGAGAGAGAAAGGAAAGTGCATGACTTGGACCAAGTGAAGTGCATCAAGGATGATGAAGGTAAGCTATTGGTGGATGAGTCTTCCATTAAGCAATGGTGGAAAGCTTACTTTCATAAACTCTTAAATTATAAATGACATAGAGATACTGAGTTAGGTGAGCTAGCAAACTCTAAAAGTCATCGAGATTTTGTTTATTATAGGCAGTTCATAGTTGAGGAGGTTAGGCATGCTATTAGTAAGATGAAGAAAGGGGGGCAATTCGACCTGATGAGATACTAGTAGAATTTTTGAAGAACATGGTCAAGGAAGTCATAAAGTGATTGACTAGACTATTCAATGCTATCATAAAGATTGCCAAGATGTTCGATGAATGGAGGAGCTATACAATGGTTCTATTGTACAAAAATAAGGGTGATATTCAAAATTATAATTATTACAAGGGTATCAAGTTTTTAAGCCACACTTAGAAGGTCTATTAGAGAGAACGGTGGAGGTAGGGGTAAGAAAAGAAGTATCTATTTTAGAGAATTAGTTTGGATTCATGTCGGGGCAGTCAACTATTGAAGCAATTCATCTTGTTTGGATATTAGTATAGTAATATAGGGAAAGAAAGAAGGATATTTATATGGTGTTCATTGATCTCGAAAGGACCTATGCCAAAACTCCCAAAGGGTGTCCTATGGAGGTGTCTAAAGATGAATGATGTTTCAATAATGTATATTAAGGTGATAAAAGACATGTACGATGGAGCCAAAACTCAAGTTAGAATGGTGGGAGAAGACTTAGAGTATTTTTCTATTGAAATGAGACTTCATCAAGGATCTATGTTGAGCACTTTTCTGTTCGCCTTGGTGATGAATGAGCTAACATGGTCTATTTAAGAGGAGATCTCATAGTGTATGCTATTTGTAAATGATATAGTACTGATTGATGAGACTAGGCTAAGTTTAATGATAGATTGGAGGTTTTGAGACACACTTTGGAATCCAAAGAGTTTAATCTGACCAGAACTAAAATAAAATACTTGGAGTGCAAATTCATTTTGCAAGGGTTGAAGCAGACACTGATATGAGGCTTGACACTTAACCTATTCCCAGAAGAGAAAACTTTATGTATCTTGAGTCCATCATCTAGAGTAGTGGTGATATCAATGATGATGTCACACACCATATTGCGACAAGATGGACGAAATAGGATACTTGCCTCTGGAGTTTTGTGTGATAAGAAAATACCACCTAAACTAAAAGGTAATTTTTAGAGGGTGGTGGTTAGACTATCTTTGTTGTATAGGGTGAAGTGTTTTCCAATTAAAAAATCACATGTTCAAAAGATCCAGGTCGTAAAGATGAGGATGTTGAGATGGATATGTGGGAATACTAGGAGCGAGAAGATTACAAATGAAACCGTTTGAGAGAAGATCGAGGTGGCCTCTGTAGCTGATAAGATGTAGAAAGCGAGACTGTGATGGTTTGGACACATGCAGAGAAGGAGTACCAATGCTCCTGTTAGGAGGTCCGAGAGGTTGGATTTAGGAGTTACATTGATATATGGTGAAACTTGATCTAACCAAGGATATGACCTTAGATAGGAAGGAGTAGGATTTGCGAATTGGAGTAACAGGCCAATAGGTTAGTAGGGTTAGATTGGTGTCTGACCGTGGGGTGTAGTAGTGTAGTAGGATTTGTCACGTCTTTTTATCTGATGTTTTCATTAGAGGTCTTATATATGTTAATTGTCTCGTATTTACATACTATCATGTGTTTTTGTTATTAGTTGCTCTTTCTCTTTGCTTTCTCTTCCTTTCATTTTTTTCCATATCTAGTTTATTCTACTAATGGGTTTTTGTGATAAGGATTCCCAAGAAACTGCAACACTCCTAATCCTTTCCACCTAGTTTGAGTAGATAGACCAATAAAACTGTTAAAATGACTAAGAAACACTACTAAAAGAGAATCCATGAGGGCCATCTAAGGACTGTAAAGAGATCTATGACCTGTAGAAGAGACCTCGTAAAACCCCCCAAATGACATGCAATTTTCTAAGTCTGAGGCTTATGTATGAGATAATATACGACTTGCAAAGTATTTCAAGGACCGTAGTTTGATTTCGTGGGTTGGTGATCCAAGAATCAACTTTTCAGTATCTTGAGTCATGAGTTATCAGACGACCTGTAAAATCTTTTATGGCCTGTTAAAGTGGTTTCGTGCTAAATTCTAGTGACTTGGATTTCTTGACTCCTTATTTATTTGAGGTTGTTTATGTCTTGTAGAATGGTCTACGACTCGTAGGCGGGGTCTCGTAGACCCAGTTGGTAGTTTTTAAGAGGGGTATTTTTGTCTATTCCTACCTATTTTAGTCAAATCCTTAGCCATTTTATACTTAAGTAAATTCTTAAAATAGAGCCCTAAGTGTGTTTTCACCATCGTTCATGCTTAAGGATTTGTTGAGAGCATTAGAGGAGGGAGAAGAGTGAGGGTTTCAGGTTCAAACGCAAAGGTCGGTTGGAGTTTGATTATTTCTTCTATTTCCCGGTATGTAAGGCTTACTAAAGTGTGGAACCATGTTTTTTCATCCGCTATTTCACATATTTGACTCTAAAATTGGAACAAGAGTTGAGTTGTGAAATCCCCATCAACCAATTATCGAGTATTAACATTTATTATGAGTTCTTATGATAAAATATGAGATAATTGTCATGTTGCATGACTACTGATATGAGATAACATAAATATATTATACTTGATATTATGAACCACCCTAAGTTGAATGATCTTTATAAAAACTTATGCATGGATTGAGTTGAGATTTGAGTTTGATCTTGAATGTAGGTATTGAGTAATGTGAGCATGGCCGAGCATGAGTAACATGAGCATGGTCGAGGATGATGAGTCTGATTGAGTGAGTTTGAATGACTTCTTGAGTCTGAGTTGATTATGATTGTCTTTATTGATTAATTTAGTGGATGAGAAACTGAGATATGTTTAGATGAGATAACCTAATGAGGTTGAGGTTTGAGTTAATTGACAGAGCATTGAGGATTGTGTTGGTTGATGAGTTGAGCATGTTATAGTCTTGGGAGAAGGATCAAGCACCAAGCTAGCAGCGAATAAATAACTACTCTAACTCAAAGAACTACACTGCCAGCGTAGGATGGTAGTACCACATGTTCTTGCAACTCATGCTCCAAAAGTTAGACATTTACTATGGATCCATGAGAAAGTTGATCGTCCTTTACCATGAAATGTTGAGGACAGGCATGACAATGACATTACTTTTGCTGTGCACTGATGGTTCACGCTCCAATAAGAAAGCGGTCATTGTCAGCAATTAACCTAACTGAGGTTAGGGTCGAATCAACAAAGAATACAGGGCTTGACTATAGGACTTCACTACTAATTATTTCTAGTATTTATGTCTACAATCTCTAAATGAAGGGGGGTTGTGATTCAAAAACAAAGTAAAACTACCACTAACTATAACACGAGAAAACACTCAATTTTGGGGAAAACTTTGGAATTGCGTTCCCCATGGTTCATCATCTTGATTACCCTAGATAACATACCTACAATTGATGAATTTCATGTAGGATTGTAACTTAGGTTCTTCTAGCCCTCTTGTCAAGGTAAAGGTCGAATTTCACCATGGTGCTTGGTTGACAACCATGGCATGCCAACTAACCGTTACCTATTTTCCCAGTCAACCTCCACTTGGTTAGGCTCTGTTGATTAGACAAGAACACATCAATTGAATTCTATCATCTACTTCCCTTTTCCTACTCATCACTACCTTGATCGAGATTGTGATAGTAGGTGGTGTTTGGTGTTGGCCACCACCAAACTACAATAATAATGAAGGGAAATAGATAATACATGCAAAACCCTAATCATGGAAATGCATGAAACCTAGGTCATCTCAAGCCAACCTCCCATGGTTCCCACAACCCAAGGTATGGGTGCTTATCTACTCATAGCTAAGGCAAAATAAGCAAAAATGTACATACAAGACATAAATGAGAGGTTTACCAATACCAATGAAGAAAGTAGGCACCACAAGTTGCAAACCCACCAGCTTGATTGATCAACAATGAGTACAAGGCAAGATTTACAATCCCCAAAATTGGTTTTCCAAGAGAGAACAATAAACTACTCTAAAAAACTAAGAAAAGATTCAAAAAGTGATTCTCAATTGTTTACCGGTCGAATCTTCCTCCTTTTTTTCTAAAATCCTAACTTAAACTTTATATAGTATTTACAAAACAAACCTAGAATTTACAAAGAAAAGATAGCTGGCAACTAATATGTTTCACAAGTATGACTCGAAGGATGTCCTAAGAGTCGTAGTCAGGGTCTTGGACTAAACTAGTACGACCCATAGGTACGAGTCATTGCTTGAGCTACAACTCGTATGTTGCTCTCATGGTTTTGGCCTTCAGTTTTTTTGGTCCAACACTTTGGCTCTCTGATTCTTGCTATGAGTCCACCTATACAAGTCATAGTGTGTCATATGACTCATAGGATGTCTTCATAGGAGTGACCTTCACTTGGTAGATTTCTTCATTTTTGATCTCTGATTCTTGCTACAACACACCCTATGACTCATAACTTGAGCTACAACTCGTAGGTGGGCTTGTATGGCCTATGCTTCAGCAAAATCTGCAACTTTTCTTCAAAATCATGCCAACCTAACTTTTCTGCAAGATTAACACAAAAACACATCAAAACCATAAAAAGTTGCTTTAAGAAATCACAAAATCCTTTCTTTCACGTACCAAATGTGATGTATTTTGATAACATATCAACACCCTCAACTTAGAATTGTTGCTTGTCCTCAAGCGATGACTCAATCTACGCAGACAAAGAGAAATACATAGCAATATACTAATGGTATATACAATAGATCCTTTGATTCAGGTACCTAACTACTATTTTCAAAATAGGCTTGCAAAGTTATTAAGCAAACAAGAACATAATGAGATACTTGGCAATCTAACTATGAAAACCTAAGGAGCATCAACCGTCCATAATCACTGGTATAGTCATATGCTACTCAAGTAGTGCAAATGCCCTCACTGGAAAGAAGTCTCTCATACCCATCAACTGTCTACAATCACTGGTATAGTCATATGCTTCTCAAGTAGTGCAAATGTCCTCACTAGAAAGAAGTCCCTCATACTCACTAAAAAGCATTTACAATTCAGGGACTGAGGAAGCATTCTCACTCTCACAACTGAAATTCAATACATACTGACTAACACCATAGGCTTGCCTCCATACTCATCTTCTAGCTTGGTGATAAAGTGGAGGTAGATTACTTTAGGACTTATAGGCTTGTAACATAGGTTCAGGGTGCTTTGGTATGGTATTTCAGGCAAGTAGTGACTAAAAGCTAGCGTTAAACCATGTTTACCAACACTTTTTGCTTTCATGATCCCACTCTTTTTAATCAATTCATCCTTATTCTGCTGTTTTGAACTTTTATTGAGTGATTTCTTTTTTTCAACTCTAACTCAATTTCGAACTCATTTTTGCTATTTTTTCTCAATTCAAGGCACTTTTCTTTTTTTCTTTCTTCACTCGATTCATACTTTTTCTTTTCTTTCTTGATTTCCCAACTAACCACTTTAATGTTATTACTTTACCATAATAAGGGCCACCCTTAACTTAGGCTTTTAGCCTCAGGTGAAGTACACAATATCTATGCCTCAAACCAGCGCCATCAATTGTAGCCACCCTCAACTTAGGCCTTTAGCCTCATGCAAGGTTCACATATTCACGAATAGACTAGGGCTAATATCAAGGTATTTCATCAAATAAGGTTAAGTTAGCAGAGTGTGAAGAAAGAATGAGTGCATGAGAAGCTAAAAAATTCAGAACAAGGGATTCACTCACTTATTTGGTAGGTCATTTAGGCTAAAAGTGGTTTCACTCAAAGAACAAGGGCCTAAGATCCTTTCCATATCGACCACATCACCCAAACCAAACCTAGAGTAACAAGGTAAGTTATGAGTCCATACAGGATGTATGAATGCAGCAAAAAAAGCTCACAACACATATGACATTTGCATCCACAATCAAGTATAGACTCACAGGTCATACTTTCATTCTCAGCTTACCTTCACAATATCAGAACAAACATTGCCATATACTAAAAAATATATGAATACATCAATAATCACAACATCAAAAGTTTAAAGAACAGTTAATAACTATATATATGCCAACAGATAACATTACTATGCATTTACAAATTATCTATACTTCCTACAAAATGTCAGTTCAACAAAAAATTAAACACTCATAAGGAAAAAGAAGCATGACAAGAAAACATTGGGATCAAAAATAGGGGAAGTTATAGACTTGAGGCTACTCAGACTTCACCTTAATCCATAACTTCCCACACCCAACCAAAACATGATACTTTGTCCTCAAAGTAAAGACAAGAACAAAAACAAAACATGATAATATAGAAATATCTACATACATCTAAAAAAAATTAACATCCAAAGTATAAGCAAAATAACATCCAACATAAGAATATTTAGACACAACCAAAAATCAACATAATAAAAAGATTTTCTGAAAAGAGAATAAAGTATCCAACATAACAAAATAAGACGTGGGGTCAAAAGAAGTCAAACATCATGGTGCATCAAGCAACGGTCTCTGGCTGGTCTGTGGGATCCTAGGGCAACATCTCTTCGTCAGCTATCTGAGAACTACTCTCTCCCTATGGGGTGTACTATGCTCGCTCTCTCTGAATAGCCCCCAACAAAAGTGACTTCTGCACCACCTCCTCAGGTATGAGCTTTTCCTTCGGTCTCGGCTTCTTCAGGGTCTACTCTGGGTCATCATTCTACTCAAGTGGCCTCTTCCCACGGGTCTTTGGATGGTCGGTGAGCCAATCAAATTCCTTATCACCTACTGGTGCTACCTCTGGGGCTGGAACTAGGGCTGCCAACATCTGTAATAAGTTGGCCTTGAACTTGGCCAACTCCTTAGTAAACGTACTCGCGTCAGCAGGCCTAGGTCCCTCAAGCCCCTTGTCGATGCTAGTATTAAATATATCAACCCGTGCATCCACCTCTTGGACTCTCTCATCAACTAAATCTCTAGCAAATGCCTTTTTCCTATACTCGGAGTCCCGAACAGTCTGATAAATCAATGTGTGGACCCATTCTGACAACTTACGTAGCCTCCTCTCTGCTATAGCCACCCAGCATAATAAATCTTGAAATACAATAGCATAGAAAAAAGGGTCAACCTGCAAAGTAAATACTGCTGGTGTTGGAGTGCTGGAGGATGTTGTAGACTAGAACTCAACCGCTGGTGTAAGCTCTGCAGTAGTCGGAGTAGTGTTGGTAGTATCTGGAGGCAAACCTGCAATCTGATGCTCTGCCGGGAATGGCTCTAGAATAGCTAGAGGAATAGCTCTCTGTTGGGCTATTGGGTTTTCATTAGCATTGATTAGGCTAGGGTTAATCATATACAAAGCTTCTACATGAGGGTCTAAGTGGAGAGAAACCCGCACACCAGCTTCCTTGCATAATCTATGAATGAGAATGGGGAATGGCAATGCTTGTTGAGTGCGGAACGTTTACTCATTTATTTGTTCTGCCATAATACGAGTCCAATCAATTTCATACCCTGCCAAGATGCTCACCAACAACACAACTCTCTCTAATATGATGACATTATCCGTGAATGTGGGTCTAATGCACCATCGGATAATAGACTAACAAAACTTTGCCCTAAATGAGAGATGGGCCTTTAGGATATGCTTGGCATAGTTTGTAACCCATATCGGCTAACCACCTTCCTCATAAATTTAGCCTGCTATCCACATCAATAACTCTATTCTCAGCCCGACATCATTCTAATTAACTGCTTTCCTCATGTCTACTATCCTGTGATCATATTTTGCTGTGGAGTATAGGGCTCTATAATTAGGTCCAAATTGTACCCTTCAAATAGTCTCTACTGAGATGTAGACAACCTCACCCCTAACCTTGATTTCTCTCAATCGTGGTGCATCAATGGGCTTCATGAGCCTCAGAAGGTTGCCATATACAGATGCATAGTAAGAGGCATAGAATTCTCAGTCCAGGTAAAGGGCATACTTTCCCAGCACTTGTGATAACCATCCTAACCCATGTCAGTCAACGTCAGCTTCTAAAACTGGCACACCTTTCAACCATGAGTATTTCAACCTTGCTTCCTCATGAAATCTTTGCACTGGCCTCCCTTAACTCTTAAGTTCCAATCCCTAATCATAGATCTCTTTCATTCCAAGAACACACCATCTTGTGTTTTGCAGGTTGGTAGAGGTGACAGTGTAAGCAGAATCAGCTGGCTATGGGGAAATGTTCTCTTTTGGGTGAGGTTGAGACAATTTAAGAGAACCAGAACCAGAAGTGGAGTTATCATCATCTGACCCGTCTTCTTCACCTTCCTCATCATACTTGGAGGAGCTATCTACTTCCATCGATACTTTGGTTAATTGTGATCGTGTTAAGGAGACGTTAGTCTCAAGGTCAGGGTGCACACTTATCTCTTCAATTGATTGCTCATCCTCAAAGGACTCATCTCTTAGACGATGACCTGAAATAGAGGCAGCACCCCTTCAACCTCTTAAAGACATTATCTTTGAAAGATTATCAACACATTAAAGCATGAGTCCTATGATGTTATGTTTCAATCAAACAAGTCACAAATGAAGCAATCAAATAAGAACACTAAGATAACCTAAGTAAAAATAAACTAAACCAGGTTCAGGCCTATAGATACGAGGTATAGTTACGATTCGTAGGACAACCTACAAGTCATATAGTAGCCTCATAATAACATGGTAGCTGAGGAAAATATATTCTGGAATCAGGTACAAGATGCAAGGATGACTCGTAGTGTGCACTACGAGCCATTGGCTAGGTTTGCATCTTATTTTAGAGAAATTTTGAGGGTCTAGATCAAGGCTATAAAACCACCACTATGACTCGTAACAAGGGCTATGAGTCATAGGTGAGTCTCACATGAAGGCCATGAAACTACCACTATGACTCGTAACAAGGGCTACGAGTCATATGTGAGTCTCACATGGGAAATGCTAAGGCATCTTAAGTGACTGATGCTTGCTGCAAATGTCCACTATGAGTCTTAGGGTAATTTATGACTCGTAGTGCGTCCTCGTAGCAAAAAGCAGCGAGCCACCCGGGTACCTCCAATTTGAACCCCATATAATTTTCACAAGATAATGACCCATAGAATAAGCAACAAAGCACGAGGCCATAATATCAGGCATCAAGGTCACCCAACAAAGGTAAAATTCAAGATATAACCCATCACAGGGACCTAGACAATTATGCAACATGGTTTTCCTACTTCAACAATCACTATCACATGGTTTTGATAATCATAATCATAAAGCATTCATTCAAACATCTATAAGACAAGATTGCTTCAGAGATAAACCAAATTTAACTGCGAGAACTTACCAGATGAATGTGCAAATATGTGATGAGAAGAAGAAGAACCGAAAGAGTTCTTGATGCACAATTCACTTGCTAGGGAATTTTAATTAGTGAAAGATGTAAAGATGAATGAAATAGTGAAAGGGAATGATGGGGGAGTTATAAACTGAAAGGGGACGCTTCATGAAGGGACTTGAAGAGCCAACAGATGTGAGTCTCTTAATATTCAAAATGGTTCACCATTTACAATTCTGTAGATTAGTCTTACAAAACCATGACTACGAGTCATGTTAAATCATATAACTTGTAGGTCCTGATCTCATAGTAGACCTAACGCATAGGAAAATTCACTTCATACTTGAGCACTATGAACCCCACTTACGACTCGTGGGTAACCCTATGAATCATAAAGTTGACTCGTAGTATGTGTGCCAACTCATAGTACTCGTTACTTCCCTCTATGATGCATGACTACGAGTCTTAACATTCATGCTGACTCATAGGCCTGCTCATAGAAGCTGTATCCAAGCATAATTTTTCCATTCTTTAGTTCTTAGTTTGTGCCTGCAACTTTCTACCTAAAATAAACCAAAATGAGAATCAATATAACTGCTTCAAAGTCACAACACTCATAACACAATATTAAATTATTAACTAACAAACTAAGTATGATAAAATGTCTCAAAATAAAATGACACATAAGCTATTCAGGTTGCCTCCTAAGAAGCGCCTTGCTTAACGTCATGACTTAACTTTGTCATTATGGACAATCAGACATCTCCATGAGTTCCATTGCTGCTCCTTCTACTCTTTCTTTATTCATCTTGCATTGCATCCACTTGCTCAGCAAGCTACTCCATTCTATCACCAAGGCTTTGCATTGATATAGTTTGTTGTTCTACTTTGTAGTTACATTTAAGGACATCAAACTTTATCTCCTTGACAATGTCATCTTGCTCATTCACCTTGATCAAGACTTGTTCAAGCATATGCTCAATCTCAGTGAGATAATGTTGGTGGGGTAACTTCATCTATTGTGCAATATTTTAACTTTTGGGTTTACTAGAGGCTCATACAGATATACTAGTAGTTGGTCCAGCTTGCCCTTGAAAGGGTTGATAGACTTGGGAAACTGTAGATAGCTTGTCCATAATCTCAATGATCTCAATAAATGGTCGTCTTATAAACTCTTAATAGTCCCCTCCAAACAGTGTGTCATCCTGTCCTTGTTGCTCATATGTTAGTGCTCGGTAGAAGCTAGCGGCAAATTAATCATCAGTTAGACAATGGTTCTGATTTACTACTAAGCATTTCTTGTACCTCTCCCAAGCCACTACCAATGGCTCTCCTGGTGCTCTTTTGAAAATACAGATGTTGTTCTGTAGCTTTTTCTTATTAGACTCCTTATAGAAGTTCATGATGAAGACTCTCGGTACATCCCCCATTTTGAGCAAACATCCTATTGGAGAATTGACCACCATTCTACAGCTTCATTCCAAAGAATCATGGGGAAAACCTTAAGAGCCATAGCCTCTCAAGTAGGATGTCCTATCTCAAGGACCACCTCAATGTTTGAGTGAAATTCTGTAGGTAGATTTAGGGATCTTCAGACTCTTGACCATAAAATAGAGTGTGCCTCTGCAAATTCCAACAAGTCATTTGCAATGTAGAACTTTTTTCAGTCATAATGCCAGCTAACCTGCACCTGAAATAAACTAACAAAAATGAACAAAAACAAAAAAATACATGAGACTCTGAAAATTAACACCAGAACTAACTAATAGTGAAATCAAATAAAACTTTAGCCGTATTCCCTAGCAATGGCCCCATAATTTCTGATGACGTTCACACTCCAATAAGAAAGCAATCATTATCAGCAATTAACCCAACCGAGATTAGGGTCCAATCCACAAGGAATACAGGGCTTGACTACAAGACTTCACCACTAATCATTTCTAGTATTTAGATGATTTGCATGCAGTATGGTAACTTAGGTTCTTCCAGCCCTCTAGTGAAGGTGAAGGTCGAATTTCACCATGGCCCTAGGTCGGATACCATGGAGTGCCAACTAACCGTTACCTATTGTCCCATTCAACCTCCCCTTGGTCAGGTTAGTTTCACCATGGTGCTTGGTCGAAAACCATGGTGTACCAACTAACCGCTACCTATTATCCCAGTCAACTCCCCATGGTCAGGCTCGGTTGATTAGATGAGAACACATCAATCACATTTTGTCATCTATTTCCCTTTTTTTATTCGACAATACCTTTTTTGAGATCGTGATAATAGGCGGGGTTAGGTGTTGGCCACCACCAAATAACAATAATAATGAAGGGAAATATATAATATATGCAAAACCCCAATCATGGAAATTTAAGAAACCTAGGTCATCTCAAATCAACTACCCATGGTTTCCACAGCATAAGTTGTGGGAGCTTAGCTACTCATGGCTAAGGCAAAATAAGCTAAAATGTACATAAAAGACTAAGAGCTTTACCAATACCAATGAAGAAAATAGGCACCACAAGTTGCAAATGCACCAGCTTGATTGATCAACAATGAGTACAAGGCAAGATTCGCAATCTCCAAAATTGGTATTCCAAGAGAGAACAATAAACTACTCTAAAAAACTAAGAAAAGATTCAAAAAGTGATTCTCAATTGTCTACCGGTCGAACTTTTATCCTTTTTCTCTAAAAATCTAAGTTAAACAATATATAGTATTTACAAAACAACTCTAGAATTTACATAAAAAAGATAGCTGGCAGCTAATAAGTTTTGCAGGTATTTCTTGTTGGATGACCTACGAGTCATAGTCGGGGTCTCGTATTAGTTTTTTGGCATCTTGGACTAAACTGGTATGACTCATAGGTATGACTCGTTGCTTGAGCTATGACTTGTATGTTGCTTTGTAGTCTTGGCCTTTAGTTCTTTAGTCCAACATTTTGGCTCTCTGATACTTACTATGAGTCCACCTATACGAGTCGTAGTATGTCTTATGACTTGTAGTATGTCTTCATAGGAGTGAACTTCACTTGACAGATTTCTGAATTTTTAGTCTCTTATTCTTGTTACACATACCCGAAGACTTGTAGATTAAGCTACAACTTGTAGGTAGGCTCTTATGGCCTATGCTTCAGCAAAATATGTAACTTTTCTTCAAAATCATACTAACCTTTCTTTTCTACAAGATTAACACAAAAACATATCCAAACCATAAAAAGGCACTTTAAGAACTCACAAAATCCCTTGTTTCAGGTACCAAATATGCTGTATTTTGATAACACATCATACACCACCAAACTAAAGGTGGTGGGATTGGATGGCAGATAAGAGTGACTTTTAAGCAAACACTGATTGAGCATGATGTTTTAAACTAAGTCTATTTCCACTGAGTCTAATTTAAAAGCATGATTCACTTTAAACTTGCATTTATTGAGTTGAGCATAAGTTGTGTGAGTTGAGGAGCATAAGTTGAGCTTTATTTTCTTGAGTTATTTTATATACTAGTACATTTCATATAGTGACATCCATTTGGACCTACATCATTTCATGATGTATATGCAGGTGATAGAAGACTTCAGCCCATACATCATTGAGGTCCAAATCAGTGCATTCTTAGAGTTAGTGAGCCCTTCTTACATTCCGGAGGGGCCCCTTTTTGTTTTCTTATTTTTATTAAGTATTTTATTTCTTTGAGTTGGGGTGCCCATGGCATGTCATGGTACCATCTAGATTGTTGAGTAGAGGCTTCATACAATTGAGTAGAGATAGGTTGAGTATTGATTGTTTCCAAACTTATTTATTGGAAATTATGTTTTAGCAGAGTTGTTACCCAGAGCTGGAACCTAGAGTTGTTCCTTCTACAAAGGCTGACCATGCTCACACAATTGGTAGTTACCTAGTGCTGGAACTAGAGTTCATAGACTCCTAGTTCTAGTTCTCAAAAGCCAATGGCTGCCACCAGACTGAGAGACTTTCTGAGGATAAACCCACCAGTTTTCACTGGGTCAAAGATTGAGTAGGAACCTTAAAACTTCATTAATGTGATGTGGAAGATGTTGAAAACTATGCATGCGACCAAGACTGAGGGAATTGAGCTTTCGACCTAGCAGCTCAAGGATGTGGCTAATGTTTGGTATAATCAGGGAGAAGAGAGTCGATGTGATGATATCAAGCACGCTGCTTTGGATGAGTTGGGAGTGCCTTCCTTGATCATTTCTTCCCTCAAGGGTTGAGAGAGGTGAAGGTTGAGTAGTTCATGAATCTGAAATAGGAGGGGCTGATTGTTAAAAAGTACAGCCTGAAGTTCATCCAGTTATGCAGGTATAACCCAGATATGGTCCAGGCTGTGAGAGCAATGATGAGGAAATTCTTATTTGGGTTGGGTAGATATATGAAGAGGGAGTGCAAGGCATGATCTCAAGTATGGATATCTCCAGAATTATGGTTTATGCCCAGCAAACAGAGAGGAGTATCTGAGTAAGAAGGCCAAGTCATTAGGGCCTGAGCTCAATTAGACTAAGCAGGGTAAGGGAGATAAGTCCTACTTCCAGAAGAGGTCCTATAGCTATGCACCATCTTTATCTAGTGGACCGGCCCCAAGCCATAGGTATGATCAAAAGTCCCAAGGTGAGCCAAAAATCAGGTACAGTGCCCATAAACTCAGGCAAATGTGACCTTTAGCTCTAAAGGGAAGCCACTTTTTGGGAAACATGATAGGATACATCTGGGAGAATGTAGATATTGAGGGAATGGTTGCTACAAGTATGAACATCTGGGCCATTTTCAGAAGGAGTGTCCAATGTGGGGCAATAAGGCCTAGTCTTACACCACGGCATCACTAGCAAGGGGTAACCAGAAAGGTGTTACACTAGGATAGGCAGTGGGAGAATCCATCTGTATGTGATGGGGAATCGACAGGATCAATTAAACACCCCACAAATGTGCTTCAAAAATGCCCATAATCGTAATTTCCATATATCTCAAAATTTGTGCGTGATATCAAAAATTTGACTTCATATTCTCGATCAAGGGAAAAAAT
>DF357282.1:65492-124904 GCA_000787875.1 Solanum virginianum | reverse complement strand
ATTATATGGTTGATGAGTCAAGTGACTTTATGATGATTAAGGGCTTGCATATATGTATTGAATTCATCAAAAATATCTATGATGTTGCAAGTAGACCACACCTTATTGGGGGGTGACATGCCCAATCACCTTGTTAAGGGGGTGACATGCCTCAATCACCTTGTTGGGGGTGACATGCCCAATCACCATGATTAGGGGTGACATACCTCAATCACCTTGTTGGGGGGTGACATGCCAAATAACCATGTTGAGGGATGAGTACCTTAATCACCTTTTTGAGGGGTGACATGCCCAATCACTATGTTAAGGGGTGAATACCTCAACCATCTTACAAAGGGGTGACATGCCTTGGATTCCAAGTAGTAGTTCTCTTGGTCTATATTGATTATGGTCTCTTCCCACACTAATACATATTGTGGAAGTGTATGATTTACAAGCATGTTTTACTTCAAGCATTCATGCCATATTGATATTAAACTTATCTATTGCTTATGATTATGCATTTTGGCTATATTGGCTTATGTCTCATTGCATTACATCCTAAATACTTAGTACATTCAAACATACTAACGCATACTCTATGCCTACATGATATTACCCTGTTATCTGAGTAAGAAGGCCAAGTCAACATTCAAACATACTAACGCATACTCTATGCCTACATGATATTACCCTGTTGGGACAGGAGCACCTCTCGATCATCATCCTCTTGGCTAGTTTGTTACTTTGGAAGATAAGCTTTGGTGAGTCCTCAAGTCCGAGGACACTATCTATGCTACTTTTACTTTTGATATTTCTTTATGTTGAACACTTGATACTATGAGGGTAAGCCTGAAAAGTGTCTTGTCCCCCCCTTCTTTTCATGTTAGAGGTGTTGTTGGATAATTGATGTACTTATGCTATGAGCTTGACTCTTTTATGCTTTTATAATATCAAGACTTCCCTTAGTCTCACTTCTCGTATTTATATCTCTTGTTGTTTATTTTGCTTCTGTGAAAAAAGGATGTGTGGCTGATATGCTAAGAGTCTTACTTGGGGTCCCTTCGGGTTCCCATTCGCCATGTCATATCTAGGCCCTAGGCTTGGGTTGTGACAACCAAGAGGTTGCACCAGATATTGTGACGGGTATGCTTCAAGTCTTTACCTTTCCTTGTTATGCTTTACTTGATCTGGGTGTGACTTACTCTATTGTGAAATGGCTGTAGATTTGAGATCCTTCCTGAGTTCTTGCTTAATCCCTTTTCTGTTTCTACTCGTATTGGTGAGTCCGTTCGAGATGAGAGAATCTATAGAGATTGTATGGTATCCATCTATCATAGGGATACTCTTGCTTATTTTATTGAGTTAGAGATGGTTGATTTTGATATGATCCTTTGCATAGACTGTCAAATTACAATTGCCAAATGAGCCTGTAGTTGAGTGGAAGGGATATTCTATTGCATCGAAAGGTAGGTTTATTTCTTACCCCAAGGCCTGAAATTTGATCTCTAAAGGATGTATTTATCACCTCGTGCGAGTAAAGTCAGATGATGTTGAGCCTCCTACTCTTTAGTCTATCCTAATTGTGAGTGAGTTACCTAATGTATTTCTTGAGTAACTGCCCAGAATCCCTCTTCATAAGGAGATTGACTTCAGAATTGATGTTCTTTCTGACACCCAACCTATCTCTATTCTACCGTATAGAATGGCCCCTGCGGAATGGAAAGAGTTTAAGGAGCAGTTGAGAGATTTACTTGAGAAGGGATTCATAAGGCCGAGTGTCTCACCATAGGGTGCTCAGGTCTTATTCATGAAAAAAAGGATGGTTCCCTTAGGATGTGTATTGACTACCGCCAGTTAAATAAGGTGACAATCAAGGATAAGTATCCCCTTTATAGGATCGATGACTTGTTTGACCAACTTTAGGTTGCCACTATTTTCTCTAAGATAGACCTTCTATTAGGCTATGACTAGTTGAAAATGAGAGAATGTGACATCCCAAAGATGGCTTTTCAAACCCGATATAGTTAGTTTGAGTTTTTAATGATGTTCTTTGGGTTGTCAAATGCACCTGTAGCATTCATAGACTTGATGAACAGAGTATTTAGATAGTATCCTAACATGTTCGTGATCGTATTTATTGATGATATTCTTGTATATTCCACAGATGAAGAGGAACATGATAAGTACCTCAAAATCACTTTGAAGACACTCAGAGAGAATGAGTTATATGCAAAGTTTTCAAAGTGTGAATTTTGATTCAAATCTGTGGCATTTTTATGCCATATAGTTTCAGGTGATGGCATTCGAGTAGACACCCAAAAGATTGAGGTGGTTAAGAACTGGCCTAGTCTAACTTCTCCTACTGACATAAGAAGTTCTCTGGGTTTTGTTGTTTACTATCATAGATTGTTGAGGGATTGTCTTCCATATTCTTATCGTTAACTAGACTAACTCAGACAAAGGTCAACTTTCAATGGTCCAATAATTGTGAGAAGAGTTTTTATAAGAGCTGAAGACAAGATTGACTACTGCCACAGTGTTGACCTTGCCAGGTCGAACAAATGGATTTGTC
This sequence comes from Solanum virginianum, assembly GCA_000787875.1. Taxonomy (NCBI): domain Eukaryota; kingdom Viridiplantae; phylum Streptophyta; class Magnoliopsida; order Solanales; family Solanaceae; genus Solanum; species Solanum virginianum. The sequence continues at coordinate 122,350 of DF357282.1, read as the reverse complement.
ATCTACTGTGACACTTCAAGAGTGGGATTGGGATGTGCGCTGATGCAAAGGGGTAAAGTTATTGCGTATTCTTCTAGACAGCTTAAAGTGTATGAGATGAACTATCTCACTTAGGAGTTGGAGTTGGAAGCAGTGATGTTTGTTCTCAAGCTATGGCACCACTACTTACATGGAGCACATGTTGATGCATTCATAGACCATAAGAGCCTGCAATATTTCTTCACCTAGAAGAAGCTTAATATGAGGTAAAGGAGATGACTTGAGTTACTCAAAGACTATGAAATAAGCATTCTCTACCACCCAGGCAAACCAAATACAGTTGTTGATGCTCTTAGCAGGTTATCTATGGGAAGCACCGCCCATATGGAGGAGAAAAGAGAGTTAGCTAAAGAAACTGCATGATTGGGAGTTTATTAATTAGACGAGTTGGGCGAAGAAGGATCCCTTGTGCATAGTGGGTCTACACCATCTCTAGTAGTGGAGGTAAAGGAAAAATAAGATTAAGATCCCATCCTACTACAATGGAAAACTGATGTGCATAAGCAGAAGGTGATGGCTTTCGCCAAAGGGGGAGATGAGGTATTAAGGCATCAAGGTAGATAATGTGTTCTAGATGTTGAAGGTACTCAAGAGAGGATCATGGCAGAGACCTATAATTCCAGGTATTCCATCCATCCAGAATCAATTAAGATGTACTATGACTTAAGAGAAGTCTACTGGTGGAGTGGAATGATGAAAAACATTGTTGAGTTAGTTCGCAAGTGACCAAATTGCCAACAAGTTAAATTTAAGCACAACGAGTAGCATAAAATTTTAAGATTCCAGAGTGGAAGTGGGAGATGATCAACATGGACTTCATCACAGGCTTACCAAGGTCCCGCAGACAATATGATTCAATTTGGGTGATAGTTGATCGAATGACAAAATCTGCATACTTCTTAGTGGTAAAGACAGTTGACACTAAAGAGGATTATGCTCGGTTAGACATAAGAGAGATTGTTAGACTGCATGGGGTCCCTTTATCTATTATCACAAATAGAGGAGCCTAATTAATTGCTCCGTTATGTCGATCCTTTTAGAAAGGCTTAGGTTCGAAGGTGCACCTTAGCACTACTTTTCACTTGCAGATAGATGGCCAGGTAGAGCTTACAATTCAGAAATTGGAGGATATGTTGAGAGCCTATGTCATTGACTTTAAGGGAAATTGGGATGACCATTTTCCTTTGATTGAGTTTGCCTACAACAATAGCTTCCGTTCGATTATTCAAATGGCCTCATATGAGGCACTCTATGGAAGGAGGTGTAGATCGCTGATTGGATGGTTTGAGGCAGGTGAAGCGAAATTAATTGGACCAGACTTGGTTCACCAAGCCATGGAGAAAGTAAGAATGATTCGATAAAGATTAATATAAAGACTGCAAAGTCGACAGAAATCCTACATCAATGTTAGAAGAAGAGACTTAGAGTTTGAAGTCAACGATTGAGTGTATTTGAAAGTGTAACCTATGAAGGGTGTGATGAGATTTAGGAATAAAGGGAAATTATGTCCAAGGTACATTGGTCCTTACCAGATTGTGAAAAGAGTGGACAACATGGCATATCAATTGGAGCTACCACCATATTAAAGTTTAATTAAATTTATAGACTTAAAGTCTTAAACTTTAAAGATAAATTTAAAATTTCTCAAGTTTTCAAATTTAAATATTCTCAAATTTAACTTTTGACTAAAAAAGTTTAAAGTTATTTTGAATATTTTATTTTAATCTTTTATATTTTAAACTTTAAAGTGAATATATATTAAAGATTTAAGAAAGAGAAATAAGGGAGACTAATATATAATTATATATTAAAAAATATATAAACTTAAAGTTGTAAAATATAAATTCAAGAGTGAAGATAATAAAAATAAAATAAGGCGAATAGCCTATAAATTTGTCACGTTACTAAAGAGGTTATAGTGTTGTACAGATATTAGAAGAAAACCTAATTTACGCCGCTACCTTCTCGAAAAGGTTCTGTTTCACTTAGGCACCCAATTTACGTAGCAACCTTCTAGGATGGGTTTAGTTTCAATTAGCCCTTGTTTATTATAAATTTACAATTTATAACTAATATTTTATATCATTTTGAAACTTTTTCCTAAGTTTTTCTAACATTTCTTGTGTTACATTGTCTAAAATCTCAACTTGAGCTTGTTCTTCCATGAAATCTATGTCATTTTCACTTGATTCCGATACAGTATTATCTACATTGGTTTCAAATTGAGATGACAGATTTGGACATGCTAAATTTCTCTGCTCCGCATTTATCCAATCTCTAAATAAAACTAATATTTCCAAGTTGTCTGCTGCTAGAGATTGTCGAAAGTACCCAAGTTGGAATCCTATCGCGCTAAAAGCGCCTTTCGAAGCCGCGGATGATGCTTGAATAGTTAGAATATCACGGACCACCCATTGAAGTCTTGGAAAAGATTTGTCTCGATTCCTCCATTAGTCCAAAAGCTGCGGCTTCTCCTATGCATCTTTAATACTTTCAGCAGCCTGGTTAAGATATTCATCAAAATCATTACGATAGTTAGTACTAAGACCAAGATTATATTCTACCAGTCATCAATATCATCATCGTATCTATATCTATATGGTTTGAGTTATTGAAATTATACATCACGTAAACTAGAAACATATAAATCATATACTTTTCTAGCCTCTGATCTAATACTACTTCTAACAAAAGATAAATCAGGTGCAGGATTTTCTCCATCGTGTACAATTTCTAAATGTCTATATATATTATCTATCATTCTAGATACACCAACTTCTTTGTAAGACGGGTTAAATGAACATGTAGTTAAATAAATTTGAATAATTTGAAAAAAAAATATTTCTTAAATTTATCAATCATTTTTAACAGGTTTTCCAAATTTTGGATGATCTTTAAACTTAGCAAATTTACAAGAAACAACATAAATATTTGGTAAAATGGAAGAAATAATAGGATAATAAAGACCTGAAGTTTAGTAGCTAAGTAAAAAACATTGAAAAAATCAACTAGTTCTTTAATATCTTTCCAATCATTTTCATCAATTCAAAATTTCATATCAGAATTATGTGCACTCCAAACCATTTGAAGGGATCTCCTATACTCATAAGCTACTTGAAGCATGTCATGTAAAGAATTTCACCTAGTAACTACCATTTTAGGAATTTTTCGAATAGGAATATTACATTCAATACACCTATTTTCAAAGTCTTTACGTCTAGCCTTAACCTGACATTTAAAAATAAAACGACATGCTAATTAAACTTTATTTCAATAATTATCAAATAAGGAAATACCATCTTTAACAATTAAATTATATATATGTGCAGCACACCTTATATGAAAACCATCTTTATAAATAGGAAGTAAGAATAGGTTGTAAATGATCAACATTTTTATTACTAGAAGCATTATCTAAAGTTACACTAATTGTTTGAGCCATGAAATTGTAAGCCTTCAAGAATTGTTTGAGCTATATAAGAATCGGTTTTACATATTTCACAACATTTATAACCTATAATTCATTTTTGGATAAACCAATTTTCATCAATCCAATGTACAGTAATTGTAAAATAATCATTACCATTTACACTATGGCCCACCAGATTGTGAAAAGAGTGGACAACATGGCATATCAATTGGAGCTACCACCATATTAAAGTTTAATTAAATTTATAGACTTAAAGTCTTAAACTTTAAAGATAAATTTTGCTACTTTACAAGTATTATAAGCAAATAAACAATGAAGATAATGTAAATGCCGTACATGATAATCAAAAACAACTTTTTTCTATTGTATTTCGTGAAAAACTATTATACGATGGGTTATAAACATTTTGAATATAACGAAGAAAACCCGCATTTTCCACAAAACTAAAAGGCAAACCTGTTACAACAATCATTTTTGTCAATTCTTCTAGGTCCGTTGTTTATCATAGGGGTGATATGAACTATGACTGGAAACATTACTAGGGTTTAATTATGTCTAAACCATATTAGAACCACTTACTCCTACGGATTGTTTGGGGAGGGGAATTTCACGTTTTTGCGCATCCGCAATGGCTTGAGCATTCAAAAATTCTAACTTATGACAATCCATCAAATTATTTTTTAAATGACCTATCCCACCCGCCTTTCCGCAAGTTTTATGGTTTAAAACTATTTACATTTATTACAAATAGCCTTTGTTTTACATTTACTTTTTGTCATAAATTGCCAAACAACAAATATTTTTAGACGTTGCGATTTAGGCCTACTAGATGCGTCTGGATATACGGGAGGAGCGGGAGAGGGAGGGGGAGTAGTAGCAGTATATCGGGATTATGTTTCATCATCATAAAAAATATCTTCATCTTCATTAATTTCAAAATCATCTTTCGATAAATCTTCACTAAAATCAAATCTTTGTTGAAGAAAATCATGACATAATTCTGTATTAGAATCAATACCAAAACAAGTTTTGTTAACATGTGTAAAATATACTGTATTTATAAGAATTGGCGGTTGTCTAGTTGATTTAGAAGAACAACTACTTGTTTTTTTACCGTTTAAAGCTTTTGCAATTCCATCAAAAAAAATTTCATTTTCCTTTTCCATCGGAATCCAATTATAATAAAATGATATAACAGGAAACAGTTAAATAATAAAAATTAATAAGTTGGAATGAATGTACCGAATGTCTGTATAAAAACAGACCTAGAAGCCGAATTTGATGAACTTGAAGCTTGAATATGCTCCAAATATGCTCCACCCAAAATATTCTCCAATTTTCAAATAGCCAAGCAAATTTTATAAAGTAATTAACTAATTGATAATAAAAATTTAGTAATTAAAATTTGAGAAAGTAAATAATAAATATTTATATAATTATAATAATAGAGACTTAGAGAGAAGAACTAGAGATGAAGAATATAATTGAGAATTGAGAGAAAGATTGAGAGAATTTATGATTGTAATTTGTATGAAAAATACTGAGGGAATGGGGAGTATATATAGGAAAATATATAAGAAACTAATTAAAAAGAATTAAAAAAAGAGGTAAAGATCCATTGGAAATGGCTCCCTTTCATTCAATGGATATATTGATTATTGGGGTGGGCCCCACTCCCTAACGGTCCAATCAGAAATTTGAATTTTTTTCCAATTTTGAACTTGTACCAGGACCGGCTTCATTATACCGAGACCGGTATTAACCGAAAAAATTATCCCCTCCCGTCCCTAACCCCCTACCAGCCCTCCTTACCCCTGGCATTAACCGATAGCCTATCGGATCGATATCGAACCAGCACTGGACCAGGACACAACCGGACCAGTAGCGGTAGGTGCCAATTTTGATATCACTTCTAATGGTGATTGAGGTATCAACCCCTCAACATGGTGTGGTCACTTGCAACACTATCACGCCCTAGAAGGGGACCCAAGACGTAGCCAGTACCTAGAGATTATTGCTAGTCCCCAAGCAAACCACTTGGCCTCATCACATTCGTCCATTCACACATTCTGCAACTCGGGGGAAGACATAAGGGATAAATAGGCACATCCAATCATCTAGTCTCAAGTAATAATATAATGAAAGGATAGTAGAAAGAAACTAGCTCACAAGTTCCAAGATCAACATCTGACTCTAGTCTATGAAGCCTCTATCACTATTGAGTGATGCTAATGATAGATCCATGGCTACGTCAATCAAAATTATAGAAAAGCAACTCTAACTCTAAAGCATGATGAAAAATAATGTAATAAATCCTCCAAAGTAGGGGAGCCTCACCAATCTGCTGAATGCTTGAAGATCCTTAACGGTTAACCTACTGATGACCTCTATCCTGGGTATCTACATCATAATATGATGCAATCCAAAAGGGGACGTTAGTACTTGGAACGTACTGGTATTTAAAATAGCTGAGTGAAACCAAAACATATAGAATAATATATAAATAACAATCAACTCAATATGGAAACTGATCAATATGTCAAATGTCTATCTAAGGAAAGAATAAAGAGTAGACAAGTGACCCATCAACCAATCAACTTATCAATCAGATCATACTCATCTCAGAAGGACTTATCTCAACTCATCTCGTCACTTCTCATCTCATCACATCTCAATTCAGAGTACTCAAGTTAGGAACTTTCTAGGAGTTTCTCTTATCTGACAATAATCACTTATGAGCTAGTGATTGTACAACAAGGATTCTAGGAAAATAATAAGATGACCCTTGCTTATCTGACAATAATCACTTATGAGCTAGTGATTGTACAACAAGCCATCGTTATTGCCACAGTCGTCCCATACTTTCCAGCTAGGGGATAAATCGAATACACTAGGGACCCCAACTACCCGTTAAAGTTAAGTCCTCTATTATTTCAAGGACTCTATCCAGAGGGAACCATAATGAGATGTAATGGTTCTAATCCTCACCTAGCTTGGACTATGCCAATGATTGTGGAAGGTTACTCTATCCAGAGGGAACCATAATGAGATGTAATGGTTCTAATCCTCACCTAGCTTGGCTACGTAGTTTGATGAGTGTGAGTTGCACTAACTCTTACTCTTTCGGTGCTCGATACTCCTACCATGACTCAATACTCATAAAACAATCCATCTAGTCAATACATCTCAATTGACTCATCTTAACTCAACCTTACAAAGGCTCTTATGATTCAATCAGTCTCAAACAAACTTTAATCATCTCATCAATCAATCAGTCTCAAAGAGAATATAATCATCTCATAATTCAATCAGTCTCAAAGAGAGTATAATCATCTCATAAATCAATAGCTCAAGGATTTAAGCTTAGGGAACAATCGATTAGTCAAATCGTTAGAGTTCATTTATGGAAACTCATAGGACTATGAAATTCTATCAACTCATCATCATGCTCACATCACAACCACAATCTCTATCAACATTCTCGATCGAGGCTCTAGACTCAATCCCTATCTTTTTTCATAAAACCTTTAAGAAATAATCAGTAGGGTTTATGCAATAATTCATGTAAAACATTCAATTCAAGAAAATAAATTTATGATAATCATGAACAAATGAAAATACATGCAGTAAATATGGTTTCTCAAGAAAATAATCAAGAATCATGCATGTAGACTCAAGAACCTTCAACTCTCATCTAAGACCATCTATGAGGCACATGGAAGAATAATCCCATGGTTTCGTTAGCCTTACATACCTGGAATAAAGCTCTTCAAATTAACCGTCAAGAATTCTCCTTTAATTCTCCAATCTCACGTTCTTCTTTCTCCTTTCTCAAGCCCTAACTTTCAAGTGTTGTGAAGAAGGACTTAGAATGGGATTTTTGACCCTATTTGCTTATCAAAATGACCTAAAGGGGTTATGTCTAACTTTCAAGTGTTGTGAAGAAGGACTTAGAATGGGATTTTTGACCCTATTTGCTTGTCAAAATGACCTAAAGGGGTTATGTTTCAACTTTAGGAGGGGTTGGAAAAAGTCTGAAATGCCCCTAAAAAGATTTAACATTTTAAACTTTTGTGAAACAGGTCGGGATAATACGTATGCAACGCAGACCCATCACACACCTATTAAATTTTAAAAATTCAATCTAGTCAAAAAATTGAGAAAATATATAAGTGTGGGTCCGCGATAGGTCCGCATCGTGAAGCTATCGCGTACCTTCACTATTTTGTGTCCGCGATAGGTTTGCGTCGCGGCCCTATCACATACCCTTACTATTTTTGGTCAGTTTTGTAAAAATTATTTTTTGATCTAGTTGCTCTTAAATCGGGTCGAGATTATTTTCTGACTCAATTTTCCATGCTAATCACAAATCCAATCTCAAATTTACCGTCTGAGCTTTTGAGGATGTAATATGCGCACGTCTCTATTCTGAGGGTATTTTGGTGATTTTACAAGATGTTACAAACACTATAGATAGTTTTCATGTAATCAACACATATATACTTTCCTTTCATAATCATAAAGTCATATAAATCATAGGTCATGCAATAGGTCATCAATAACTCAAGAACCCTAAACCAGACATTTTATAAAACACTTGGCGGGTGTGTAATGCTATTCAAAACCATGCAATTCAAGAGCAAAATCATGTGAGAAAACTTAATATAAATCAACCCACTAACACTTGATAGCACCCTCATGCAAGATACATTAAAATCCTTCATCAAATCTCATCATAGAACATAGATTCATAGCTCAAAATATGCTTAAATAGTCCACATTTCATGAAAACCTCAACATAGTTTATAATCAAATTCATTGTGTGAATACCCATAAGTAAATCAACTTGAAAACATATAATTTGTATAAAAAGAAAGGTTGGGCACCATGGGTGAACGACCCAATGGTTGAAACCAACATACCTCAACTTTGGCGATTCCCTTGAAACAAACCCTAACTGCATCTAGATATAACTTGATTATGAAAAAAATTTCTTCCTAGTAGAACCCACAAACAAAGTCAACAGAAATTGATAGAACATATCTTAATATAAAAAAGACAAACTTGAAAATAGAGTAAACCAAAGTTTAGTACAACTTACTTGATTTTGAACTCAAATATTGACAAAATCCATTTCAATATTACATCAATTTCTCATATTGAAGAGGATGAAAGATTATTTTGTAATGTTTGAAGAGTGGGAGGAAGATTTGAAGAGTGAAAGGGAGGAGAAGTTGAGGCAGCTTCTCGTATATGTGAAATACGAGGGAATTTTTGACTGCCATAACTTTTTAACACTCAGTAAAATTACAAAAATACCCTTAGAATGGAGTCATATGCATAATGCATCTTCCAAAGCTCCAATGCGAAATCTGAGATCGAATTTATGATTAGTATGGAAAATTGAGTGAGAAAATGATATCGACCCGATTTAAGAGCAACCAGATCAAAAAATAATTTTTTGTAATTTGGCCAAAAGCAGTGAGGGTATGCGATAGGTCTGCAAAGCGGACCCATCACAAACCCACATTTATATTTTTCCTCAATTTTTTAATGGGATTGAATTTTTGAAATTTCACAGGTGCGTGACAGGTACTTATCATAACTCTATAGCATGACTTAGCATATGAAGAAGGCAAACATTTTCTAAAACATCTATAGCCCTCTATTCATAGTTATGGCGCACTTCATAACCATGAATAGGACTCTAATCAACGTGGTGTGTTAGATTCTGAGGATCTACTCAATCTAGTACTTTGATACCATGTTTATCATGACCCAAACCTAGGGCCTAAATATGATACGACGAATAGGAAACCTGAAGGGGACCCCAAACAAGCCTCTTAGCATATTGTCACACATTCTTGGTTGCGGAAGTATACAAAGACATATACAAATAAAAGTAAGGGCAATGGGACTAAGGGAAAGAAACCTTGTATCAACATCAAAGTCAAAAAGACAAGAATTAAGCTCATACAAGTACACACCTTGTCCAACATACACTTCTAAAAAATAGAAAGAGTTGGGCCAAGACAAAGTAATCGGGCTCACCCTCATAGTTAAAGATAAAATAGGATAGTGTCTTAATGCATAGAAAATAGAGAAAAAACATAAAAAAAGTCCCTGAAATGGAGGACTCACTAACAAGCTTGAAAAAGCACCACCTATCCACTTGGAAGAGAAGGTGGATGATCAACTCGGGCATCGGTTCCTATATGGTGATATCATATAGGCAAGAGTATGCATTAGTAACCTTAGTGGTTTATAGTGGTCGTACCATGCCATCCATGGTGATGAAGTATAAACCCATCGTATGGTTGATAATGGTCACACCCTAAACATCCATGGTGATGAAGTATAAACCCCTCGCATGGTTACCGGGCTCTTTTTCGCCCAGATCGGACATGGTCTATGCAACACATTATATAGGATTCACCATACACTCTAATATAATATCTCATGTAGGAATAAACATATACATAAGCTCATTTCATCATCATAACATTATTCATATCATATCTCATGCTTTGGACCTTCAATTCCTCAACAATCCATAATCCGACATTTTATCAAACACCTTGGAGGCGTGTAATGGGGGTAAAAGAGCATGCAATTTAGAGATGAAATCATGCAGGAAAATCAGTTGTAAAGCCTTTAATCAAGACCTTTTGAACCCCCCAAGACATTTATATAAAAACCTCTCATCAAATCCAACATTACATCCAAGATTTGATGCTCAAAACATGTTAAAACCACCATACTTTCATAAACTAAAATTATTATGCAGTAAATTTCTCAATATTCATGACCCACATGTAAAATCACTTTAAATCATGTAATATTAAGTAATAGAGGATTTAGGAACCATGAATGGAAGAAGCCAATGGTTCAACACCATATACCTTAGCTTTGGAAAAGTTCTTAGTGAAGGTAGACAATAGAGACTTGAAGCTTGAAGATAATCCTTAAGTCCGGATGACGGTTTTGGGTCTTGAGTTTGGGAGTGAAAATATGACTAAGTGTAGAATGAGTGTTGGGAAATGTTTTGGGGAATATGAGAGTGAAAATTTACTATGGATAAAAATACATTTGGGAAATTTGGGCCCAACGCTTAGAATATTTTGGATCACACTTAAAAAAATTGCTAGGTTACCAAAAACACATCTCCATGTTGAAAAGAGGATGCAGATATGATTTTACACTATGGCGCACCCAAGGCGCATCGCGGAGGCATTGCAGAAAGCCCTCTAGAATTCGTCCCTTAAAAATTTATAATTGTTATTCTTTTACTTTTAAATCGAGGTTAGACCCTCTTTCACCTAATTTAGACCCCCTGATCGCAAATATGAAGTTGGATTTTAAAAATAATGAATGAATTTTTAGATATAAAGAAATCAAAATTTTGGACATTTCGAGGCACGTTTTTGGGAACTTTTTGATATCGTTTCAGTTTCTACTCCATTGGGTGAGTCCATTCGAGCTGATAGAGTCTATAGAGCTTGCATAGTGTCCATCCATCATACGAATACTATCATTTATCTGATTGAGTTAGATATGACTAATTTTGATTTGATCCTCGGCATTAATTGGCTCTACGTCTGTTACGCCTCTGTTGATTGTAAAGCCCGAACCATTAAGTCACAATTTCGTAATAAACCAGTTCTATAGTGGAAGGGTGATTCCGTACCACACAAAGGAAAGTTTATCTCATACCTTAGAGCAAGAAAGATGATTACGAAGGGGTGTACCCATGACCTTGTGAGAGTTAAGTCAGATGATGTTGAGTCCCTAACTCTTGAGTTAGTTTCGATCGTGAATGAGTTTTCATACATGTTTCCTGAGGATCTGTGTAGAGTCCCTCCTGAGATTTTGGGATTGATGTTCTTCCTGATACCCAGCCTATCTCAATTCCACCTTATAAGATGGCCCTCGCTAAACTGAAAGAATTGAAGGAGCAGTTAAAAGATTTGTTAGATATGATACCCAGCCTATCTCAATTCCACCTTATAGGATGGTCCCTGCTAAATTGAAGAAATTGAAGGAACAGTTGAAAGATTTGTTAGAGAAGTGCTTTATAAGGCTGACTGTATCTCTGTGGGGTGCCCCCGTCCTGCTCATGAAAAATAAAGATGGGTCTCTCAGAATATGTATTGACTATAAACAACTAAACAAGGTGTAACAATGCTAAAAAGTGCCCCAAAATGTTCCTCAAAATGCCCAAAATTTTGATTTCTATATATCTTAAAATTTGTCCGTTATTTCAAAAATCCAACTTCATATTTGTTATCAAAGGGTTAAAATTAAGTAAAAAAGGGTCAAACCCTAATTTAAGAGCGAAAGAATAGCAATTATAAATTTTAAGGGATGATTTCTAGTGAGCTATTCGAGGTGCCTCCACGACGCGCCTTGGGCGCACTTTAGTGTAAATTCCCCTCCACATCTTCTCCGCGATGCGAAGATGTGTTTTTCGCCTGGCAGTATTTTCCTGAGCAGCCCAAAATATTCTAAGTGTGGGGCCCAAGTTTCACAAACGTGTTTTTACCTATACTTAGTCAAATTTCACCCTTATATCATCCTAAACATTTCCCAATACTCCCCAAAATACTTAGCCATATTTTCATTCCAAAATTCAAGACTCAAAACCCTCATTTGGATTTAGGGATTCTCTTTAAGCCTCAAGCCTCCATCTTCAACCTTCGTCAAGGACTTCTTTAAAGCTAAGTTATGTGGTGTTGAACCATTGGATCCTTTGACCAATGGTACCTAAGCCCTACTTTTGCTAATATTGTATGATTTAAAGTTGATTTTACATGTGGGTCTTGTATATTAAGAAATTTACTACACAGTGATTTGTGTTTATGAAAGTATGGTTGTTTTAGCATGTTTTGAGCTCTAAATCATATGTCTAATGATGTATTTGATGAGGGGTTTTAATGTGAATTTCTTGGGGGTGTTGCAAGGTGTTCATTGATAGTTTTACTACATATTTTCTTGCATGATTTGATCCCTAAATTGCGTGGTCGTTTACCCCCATTACACCCCCCAAGGTGTTTGATAAAATGTCAAGTTATGGTTTCTTGAGGAATATTAGATATGATATGAATGATATTATGATGATGAAATGAGATTATGTGTATGGTTATTCCTATATGAAATATTGCACTAGAACCTATGATGAATCCTATATAAACGGATGCATTAGACCATACCCGATCTAGGGAGACAAGAGCCCGAGTTACCATATTGGGGGTTTATACTCATCAACCATATGAAAGGTTTATACTTCGTCACCGTGTTGGTAAGATGTGATTTCCATCAACCATGTGAGGGGTTTATACCACACAACCACCAGGGGGTTTATACCTCGAACAACTAGCTTGGTCTCTTCTTCAAATATGATATCCTATATGAGTATGAGTTACTTAAGCATGTTTTTCTTATGCATTGATCATACATGCCATATTGTTATACTATGCCTATTGTCTAACGTATGCATTTTGAATATGATGTCTATATAGTGTTGCATTGCACCCCATATACTTAGTATATTCAAACATACTAACACATACTCTTGCCTACATGATATCACCATATAGGGACCGATGCTCAAGTTGATATTCCTCCTCCACATGGCTAGTCGATGATATTATAAGCTTGTTAGTGAGTCCTCCATTTCGGGGACCTTAGTCTATGATTGCTATTATCTATGTATTAAGACACTTTCATATATTATATTTTGACTATGAGGGTGAGTCTTGTTACTTTGTCTTGGCCCCCGCTCCATCTATGTATTTAGAGGTGTTTGTTGGACAAGTTATGTATCTAACCTATGGGTTATGACTTATTGATGTTATTTTGCATGCTATATCCTATCCCTTTCACCCCTAGTCTTATTTTATGTCTTTTACATGATTCTATGACCAATGATGTGTAATGATTTTGAGAGGCTTGATTGGGGCTCCTTCGGGTTCCCCATTCGCCATATCACATCTAGGCCCTAGGCTTGGGTCATGACAAATTTGGTATCAGAGCCACTAGATTGATAGAGCCTCGGAGTCCAACACACCACATCGATTAGAGTCCTATTCATAGTTGTGAAGTACGCCATGACTATAAATGGGAAGCTATGAGGCATTTTAGGAAATGTTTTCATTCGTCATATTCTAAGTCATGCTATAGAGTTGTGGTGAGTTTTCCCCTAATGGTTGTTCTTTGCTATGCTAGATCATGCCAAACACTAGAGGAAGACGAGCCCAAACTCCCGAGGAGCAACCTACTAATTGTGAGCTCCAGGATGCTCTCACTATGCTTTCCCAAGTTGTGGCCAACTAAGTCAATCAGGGGGCCTAGAACCTAACAATGGTGAGCTCCGAGATGTTCTTACTATGCTTGCCTAAGTGGTGGCCAACCAAGTCCAACAAGGGGACCAATCCCCTCATCCTAATACCCCGGGAGCTATGGTAAGAGACTTTATGAGGATGAATCCTCTGATTTTCCATGGGCCCACAAGAGTTCATTGATGAGGTCTACAAAATCTTGAATATCATGGTGTTGGACCAAATGAAAAGGTGGAGTTGGCAGCGTACCAACTCAAAGGGGTAGCCAAAATTTGGTATGAGCAATCGAAGGGTGAGAAGGGGGTTGGTAATATAGTGCTTTGGGAGGAGTTCAAATTGGTCTTTCTTAATCGATTTTTCCCTCTGGAGCTTAGGGACACAAAGTTGGTAGAGTTTATGAACTTTAAAGAAGGTGCTATGAGTGTGAGAGATTATACCCTCAAGTTTAATTAACTTTCAAAGTATGCTCCTTACTTGGTGGCCGATCCTAGGTCAAGGATGAATAAGTTTGTTATGGGGGTCTCCGACTTGGTAAGTGAAGAATACCGATCCACCATGCTAATTAATGACATAAACTTGTCTCGGTTGATGACCTATGCCAAGCAAATGGAGGAGGGGAAATTGAGGAAGAGAAAGGTGCATGAGGCCAAGAGGTCCTGATTTGAGGGTAAATTTCAAAAGGGTGCTAAATTTCATCAAGGACAAGGGCCTCCTCATGCTACTAACAGGGGGCTTGCCAATGACTTCACAAGGCCTCAAGTTGTTGGTGGGATGGCTCCTATTGATGTGTGTTCTAGATGTGGAAAGGGTATAATGGCCTATATTTGAAGGGTTCTAATGCATGCTATGAATGTGGGGAGCTTGGTCACAAGAAGGTAGATTATCCAAGAAGCCGTGGCAAGGTTCGGGGTGCTAATGCAGTCCCATTGGGGAGAGGTGGTCCTTAAAGAGGTGCTGTAAGGCAAAATCGATATTATGCTCTACATGGGAGGCAAAGGGTTGGTGAGGTCCCTGATGTTTGTTACTGATATGTTGAAAATCTTTGACTTTGATCTGTATGCTTTCATTAATCCGGGTGCAACACTTTCCTTTGTTACTCCTCTTATTGTTAAAAAGTTCCATGTTACCCCCAGTTGTTGCATGAGTCATGTGAAGTGTCTACTCCTATTGATGCCTCTATTATTGCTAGGAAAGTTTATAGGAGTTGTCCTATTTGCATTTTGCATAAGTTGTTGACTTGTGATCTTGTTGAATTAGACATGGTAGATTTTGATGTCATACTTGGGATGGATTGGTTGCATGCCTACTATCTGTCTATTGACTGTAGAAGTCATAGGGTCAAGCTTTAATTTCCTAATGAACCCATACTTGAGTGGGAAAGTCAAGATGTGGTGGTCAAGGGTAGATTCATTTCATACATTAAAACCCATAAGTTGATTTCTAGGAGGTGTGTATATCATCTTGTGAGGGTTAAAGATGTGGAGTCCAAAGTCCCTTCCATTGAGTCGGTCCCCATTGTAAATGAGTTTCTTCATGTCTTCCCGAATGGCCTTCCCAGTGTCCCTCCTGAAAGGGAGATAGACTTTGGCATAGATATTCTTCCCGACATTTAACCTATCTCCATTCCCCCTTATCGTATGGCTCCAGTGGAGTTGAAGGAGTTAAAAGAGCAATTGAAAGACTTGTTGGAAAATGGATTTATTAGACATAGTCAATCACCTTAGGGTGCTCCAGTACTGTTTGTGAAAAAGAATGATTGGTCACTTAGAATGTGCATTGATTAACGGCAACTCAGTAGGGTCACTATAAAGAATAGATATCCTCTTTCAAGAATTGATGATTTGTTTGACCAATAGCAAGGGGCTAGCTTCTTCTCTAAGATTGATCTTCAGTCTGGGTACCATCAAGTGAGAGTGAGGGAGTGTGATATTCCTAAGATGGCCTTTCGAACTAGATACGAGCATTATGAGTTTGTTGTGATGTCGTTTGGGTTGACAAATGCGCCAGCCATTTTCATGGACCTAATAAATAGGATATTCAAACCTTACCTTTATTTTTTTATTGTGGTCTTCATTGATGATATTTCGATCTACTCTCATAGTAGGGAGGAGCATATGGGCCATTTGAGGGTTGTGTTGTAAAAGGTTGAGGGAGGAGAGATTATATGCTAAATATGATAAGTGTGAATTTTGGTTAAAGGAGGTTACAGTCTTAGGTCATATGGTGTCGGGGAATGGTATAAAAGTGGATCGTAAAAAGAATGATGTGATTAGGAATTGGCCTAGACCATTGACCCCGTCAGATATTAGGAGTTTCTTGGGCCTTGTGGGTTACTATAGAAGGTTTGTACATGGGTTCTCCTCCATTGCTTCCCCTATTACCAAATTGACTCAAAAGAAGGTTAAGTTTGAGTAGACCAATGAATGTGATAGGAGCTTCCAAACATAGAAAGATAGACTTGTATCCGCTTCTATATTGTTACTATTGGATGAGTTTGTGGGTTTTGTTGTGTATTGTGATGCATCTAGAGTTGGTTTGGGTTGTGTGCTAATGTAAAATAGTAACCTCATAGCCTATGTTTCTAGGCAACTCAAAGTGCATGAAACGAACTACCCTACCCATGATCTTGAATTAGCTGCCATGGTGTTTGCATTAAAGATTTGGCGTCATTATTTGTATGGGGTGCATGTTGATGTCTTCGCCGATCATAAGAGTCTTCAATATGTCTTTACACAAAAAGATCTCAACTTGAAACAAAGAATGTGACTAGAACTTCTCAAAGATTATGACATAAGTGTGCATTATCATCCAAGTAAGGCAAATATCGTGGCAAATGCTTTGAGTCCGATATCTATGGGTAGCCTAGCTCATGTGGTTAGTAGTAATAGGGAGATTGCTAGGGAGGTGCTTAGATTGGCTAGATTGGGGGTTAAGTTGGAAGAGGTAGGTGATGATAGTGTGGTGGTTATTGATGGGTCTAACTCTTCCTTGGTTGATAAGGTGATACAAAAACAAGATCTTTACTCTTACTTGCTTGAATTGAAGGCCTTGGTGAAAGAAGGCAAAATAGAGGTTTTCTCACAAGGGGAGATGGTTCCCTTAGGTACCAAGATAGGTTATGTGTGCCTTATGTTGATGATTTGAGGGAGAGAATTCTTGATGAGGCCTATAATTTTTCTTATTCTATTCACCCTTGTTCCACCAAAATGTATAGAGACTTGAGGGATGTATATTGGTGGGGAGGCATGAAGAGCGACATTGCTAAATTTGTTTTTGGTTGCCATAGTTGTCGACATGTCAAAGCAGAACATCAATGACCAGGTGGCCTGATCCAAGACATAGAGATTCCCTCTTGGAAGTGGGAGGTGGTTAATATGGATTCTGTGTAGGGTTGGCCAAGACTAGAAAAGGTTTTGATTCTATATGGGTGGTGGTTGATAGGATCACAAAATAGGGTCACTTTCTACTAGTTAAGACTACATATGGGGCTGAAGAGTATGCAAGGTTTTACATCCATGAGTTAGTCAGGTTACATGGGGTTTATCCATTATATCGGATCATGGTGCATAATTTAATTCACACTTTTGGAGGTCTTTTCAAAGGGGTCTTAGTACCAATGTTTATCTTAGTACGGCCTTCCATCCTCAAACGGATGGCCAAGCTGAAAGGATAATTCAAACCCTTGAGGATATGCTTAGGGCTTGCATCTTAGAGCTTAAAGGTAGTTGGAATGACCATCTTCCATTGATTGAGTTAGCCTACAACAATAGCTATCACTCTACCATCGGTATGGCTCCTTTTAAGGCACTTTATGAGAGAGTTGTAGATCACCGGTGGGTTGGTTTGAGGTTGGAGAGGTGGCTTTATTCGGGCTGAATCTGGTTATGGATGCTCTTGAGATGGTTAAGATGATTAGGGAAAGGTTGAGGTCTATTTGAAGGTTTCTCCAATGAAAGGTATGGTCCATTTTGGTAGACAGGGGAAGTTAAGCCCAAGGTATATTAGTCCTTATGAGGTGATAGAGAGGTTTGGCAAGGTAGCCTATGAGTTGAGGTTGCCTAGTGGAATGAATTTGGTTCATCCGGTGTTCCATGTATATATGTTGAGAAAATGTGTTGGTGAACCTAATGTCATTGTGCCTCATGACATTATGGGTGTTGTTGAGGATAACTTGACTTATGAGGAGTTCCGATTCAGATCTTAGATAGGCAAGTAAAGAAATTGAGGAACAAAGAGGTGGCATCCGTTAAGGTCCTTTGGAGGAACCAACAAGATGAAAGTGTTACATGGGAGGGCGAAGTGGACATGCAAAAGTTGTATCCTCATCTTTTCCACTCCACTCAAGCCTAAGGTACTAATCCTAAGTCCCACATGTGATCTCAAGTCTTACATTTTAGCCCTTATGTCATTTATATGCATTCATGTTTAAGTTGGTAAACTTATGATGATTTTACACTTATATTGAGAATTTGAGAATGGTGTTTTGCATAGTAAGTTGCATTCGTGTTGGGGTTGATTTTTTCATTATCGCTCTTGTCTTGTGCGTCTCTTTTACATTTCAGGACGAATGTTCCCAAGGGTGATATATTGTAACAACCCCAAAATGTGCCCTAGAATGCCTGAAATTTTGATTTCTATATATTTTAAAATTTGTTCCTTATTTAAAAAATCCAACTTCATATTTGTGATCAGGGGATCAAAATTAGGTCAAAAAGGGTCCAACCCCAATTTAAGAGCAAAAGAATAGCAATTACAAATTTTTAAGGGATGATTTCCAATGAGTTATTCGTGATGCCTCCGCGACATGCCTTTGGCGCGCTTTAGTGTAAATTCCCCTCCGTGTCGATGTGTTTTTCACCGGACAGTGTTTTCCTGAGAGGCCCAAAATATTCTAAGTGTTGGGCCCAAGTTTCTCAAATGTCTTTTTACCTATATCTAGTCAAATTTCACCCTTATATCATCCTAAACTTTTCCCAATACTCCCCAAAACACTTAGCTATATTTTCACTCCAAAATTCAAGACTCAAAACCCTCATCCGGATTTAAGGATTCTCTTCAAGCTTCAAGCTTTCATCTTTAATCTTCACCAAGGACTTCTCCAAACCTAAGTTATGTGGTGTTGAACCATTGGTTCCTTTAACCTATGGTTCCTAAGCCCTCTTTTTACTAATATTGCATGATTTAAAGGTGATTTTACATGTGGGTCTTGTTTTTGTTGAGAAATTTACTGCACAGTGATTTGAGTTTATGAAAGTATGGTTGTTTTAGCATGTTCTGAGCTCTAAATCTTTGATCTAATGATGAATTTGATGAGGGGTTTTGATGTGAATGTCTTGAGGGTATTTCAAGGCATTGATTGATGGTTTTGCTACAAATTTTCTTGCATGATTTCATCCCATTACACACCTCCAACGTGTTTGATAAAATGTTTGGTTATTATTTCTTGAGGAATTGAAGTCCCAAAGCATGAGATATGATATGAATGATGTTATGATGATAAAATGAGCTTATGTATATGATTATTCCTATATGAAATGTTTCACTGGAGTCTATGATGAATCCTATAAAAATTGATGCATTAGACCATACCTGATTCGGGGGGACAAGAGCCAGAGTAACCATGTTGGAGGGGCCTTATACTCATTAACCATGCGAGGGGTTTATACTTCGTCACCGTGTTGGTATGGTATGATTATCATCAACCATGTGAGGGGTTTATACCACATAACCACCAAGGGATTTGTGCCTCGAACAACTATCTTGGTCTCTTCTTCACATATAATATCCTATATGAGCATGAGTTAAACATGTTTTACTTATGCATTGATCATACATGTCATATTGTTATACTATGCCTATTGTCTAACATATGCATTTTAAGTATGATATCTATCTATTGTTGCATTGCACCCTATATACTTAGTACATTCAAATGTACTAATGCATACTCTTGCCTACATGATATCACCATGTAGGGATCAGTGCTTAAGTTGATCATCCTCCTCTACATGGCTAGTCGGTGCTATTCCAAGCTTGTTGGTGAGTCATCCATTTCGGGACCTTAGTCTATGATTGATATTATCTATGTATTGAGACACTTTCTTATGTTGTATTTTGACTATGAGGGTGATCCCGGTTACTTTGTCTTGGCCCCCGCTCCATCTATGTATTTAGAGGTGTTTATTGGACAATTTATGTATCTACGCTTTGAGCTATGACTCTTTGGCGCTTATTGATGTTGTTTTGTAAGCTATCCCTTAGCACCTTCACCCCTAGTCCTATTTTATGTCTATTACATGTTTTCGCGACCAATGATGTGTAATGATAAGTTGAAAGGCTTGATTGGGGTTCCTTCGGGTTTCCCATTCGTCGTGTCACATCTAGGTCCTAGGCTTGGGTCGTGACACAAGGTCACCATAAAGAACAAGTATCTTCTCCCAAGGAAAGATGACTTATTTTACCAACTTTAGGGTGCTTCTTATTTCTCAAAGATAAACCTCCGATTTGGTTATCATCAGTTGAAATTGAGGGAATTTGACATTCCAAAGGCAGCCTTTCAGACTAGATATAGCCATAGTTGAGTTCTTGGTAATGTCTTTTAGGTTGACGAATGCACCTGCAGTCTTTATAGATTTGATGAATAGAGTGTTCAGACAGTATTTGTATATGTTTGTTATTGTGTTTATTGATGATATTCTGGTGTATTCAAGAAATGAAGAGGAGCATGCAAATCACCTCAGAATCATCCTTCAAACCCCTAAAGACCATGAGTTGCATGCAAAGTTTTCAAAATGTGAATTCTGGCTTAAATCTGTGGCCTTCCTGTGTCATATTATCTCTGGTGATAGTATTCGAGTGGATGTTGAAAAGATCAAAATGGTTAAGAATTGGTCCAAACCAACCTCTCCAACTGACATAAGGAGTTTCTTGGGGTTGGCAAGCTACTATTGCCGATTTGTTGAGGGATTTTCTTCCTTATCCACACTATCGACAAAGTTTACTCAGAAAAAGGTCAAGTTTCATGGTTTGATGTGTGTGAGAAAAGTTTCCAAGAATTAAATACTAGGCTGACTACTGCACCAGTCCTAACCTTGCCCAATGGAAGAGGAGATCTTGTGATTTATTACGATGCTTCGAGAGATGGATTGGGATGTGT
This sequence comes from Solanum virginianum, assembly GCA_000787875.1. Taxonomy (NCBI): domain Eukaryota; kingdom Viridiplantae; phylum Streptophyta; class Magnoliopsida; order Solanales; family Solanaceae; genus Solanum; species Solanum virginianum. Next base: position 101,388 of record DF357282.1, on the reverse strand, counting down.
ACTGATGCAGAGGGGAAACATGATAGCTTGTGCTTCCAAACAACTTAAGATTTATGAGAGGAATTATCCAACCCATGATCTTGAGTTGGCAGCGGTGGTTTTCGCACTCAAAATCTGGCGCCACTACTTGTATGGAGAGCATATGGATGTGTTCACTGACCACAAGAGCTTGCAGTATGTCTTCAGTCAGAAAGAGCTCAACCTATGACAGAGAAGATGGTTAGAGTTGCTCAAGGATTATGACATGAGCATTCTCTATCATCCAAATAAAGCTAAAATTGTTGCCGATGCTCTTAGCAGGTCATTAATGGGTAGCACGACCCATATGAAGGAATAGGATTATGACGTAAGCATTCTCTATCATCCAGCTAAAGCTAACATTGTTGCTGACGCTCTTAGCAGGTTGTCAATGGTAGCACAACACATGTGGAGGAAGAAAAGAAGGAGCTAACTAAAGAAGTGCATTGGTTAGCTCGATTTGAAGTTCAACTTGAGGAGAATGATGAGGGAAGAGTTAATGTCCAGAATGGGTCTGCTTCATTTTTGGTCGTAGAGGTGAAAGAAAAGCAAGATTGAGATCCTGTCCTACTCCAATTGAAGGAGGCCATCCACAAACAGAAAGTGATGGTCGTTTTTGAAGGGGGAGATGGGATATTGAGGTACCAAAGTAGATTGTGTATCCCAGATGTTGACGGTATACAAGATAGAATCATGGCTTAAGCTCATAGTCCTAGGTATTCTATTCATCCTTGCTCTACTAAAATGTACCACGACTTGAGAGAAGTCTATTGGTGGAGCAGAAACAAAGGGATATTTCTGAATTTGTTTCCAAGTGCTTGAACTATTAGCAAGTGAATATTGAGCATCAAAGACCATGTGAATTAGCTCAAAACTTTGAGATTCCAGAATGGAAGTGGGAGATGATCAATATGGACTTCATTATTGGCCTATCGAGGTCTTAAAAGCAACAAGATTTAATAGGGTGATTGTGGATAGGATGACCAAATTGGCTCACTTCTTATTAGTTAAGACAGCTAACACTATGGAAGAGTACGCCAAGATGTACATCCAAGAGATTGTGAGGTTGCATGGGGTCCACTTATCAATCATCTATGATAGAGGAGCTCAATTCACCTCCCAATTTTGGAGATTATTGTAGAAAGGATTGGGTATGAAGGTAAATTTGAGTACAGCTTTCCATTCACAAACCGATGACCAGGCAGAGCGTACAATTCAGACGTTAGAGGATATGTTGAGAGCCTGCATCCTTGATTTCAAGGCAAATTGGGATGAGTACCCACTGATGATTGAGTTTGCATAGTACAATTTTTACCATGCAATCATTTAGATGGCTCCCTATGAAGCTTTATATGGGAGGAGATGTAGATTGCCAATTGGGTGGTTTGAGGTTGGAGAAGCGGAGTGATTGGGCTTGACCTTGTCCATCAAGCAATGGAGAAGGTTAAGATTATTAAAGAGCGATTGAAGACTGCGGAAAGTTGCCAAAAATCCTACACCGATGTAAGGAGGAAAGATTTGGAGTTCAAAGTGAATGACTGGGTATATTTGATGGTGTCACCTATGAAGGGTGTTATGAGATTTGGGAAGAAGGGTAAATTGAGTCCACGTTATATTGAACCCTATCAAATCATAAATAGGATTGGGATGGTTGCCTACGAATTAGAGTTGCCTTTCGAGTTAGATAGTATTCATCTAGTGTTCCATGTGTCAATGTTAAAGAAATACTTGTGGGATCCTAACTTGTTAATCCCTGTGGAGAGCATCGAAGAGGGCAGTTTGACCTACAAAGAAATTTGGTCCAAATCCTTGATCGTCAATTAGTCAAAGCCCTGTGGAGGAATCAGATCGTTGAGGAGGCCATATGGGAAGCTAAGGAAGAGATGAAAGAAAAATTTTTGTATTGACTTAATGAGAAGAAGCTCAAAGGCATCTCCGTCTACCAGTGATAACTTTGCAAAATTTTTGTATCTGTAAGGTATGCATCTGGAGAAAAACATGTTCAGGAGAACAAATTTAACTACTAATGAACTACAATATAACACCACATACACTTTCCACATGAAAATCATAGAAAAAAGTACAATAACATTACCCAGTGAAATTTCACAAAGGTCTGGGTAATCGTATAACAATGTCAAAATCCAAAACTAGGTTCTCTAGAAAAGAGGATAGAATACTAGCTTTCAGTAATGAATTGTGGTGGAGCACCAAGATACGTATGATGCAAGTTGCAAGATGTCATAGAATACTCAACTAGCTGTCAGCACCCAGACAATGTATCTGATCCTTAGAGTTGTGCAAATGGGCGTTCCTTACTGAAACAACAAATTCATAATGGAGGAACTTTTAGTTAAAAAAAGTTTAGATTTATTTTGAGTGTTTGAAGAATGGAATCTATATATTACATATTTAAAAGGACGAAGGTCTAGCCTAGGATTATGTCAAGTGGCATCATATGATCAAAGACATGTAGTATTTTAAAAACAAATAGTTAATTATTAGTTATGCTAGGTAATAATTAACAAATTTTTTATTTACAACTTTTAAAATCTGAATTTGGAAAATGTTGTTATAGATATTTTAATTTCTAATTTTCTGAATCATAATAACTAAGGTATTTTAAAAAAATTAAATTATTAAAATTACAACATATCCATGTATATATAACCCCAATATGGTTACTTTTTAATTAGTAAATACTATATCAGATACTTGCTTTTTCATTCTCTACGGGACTTTCTCTCCTTAGCTTTACTTTCTAATGTTCTTCTTCTCCTTACTGTCCAGCGACTGATCCGGCACTGAATATTAGCAGGTCATCGAAAGTCATCTCGGCGATGGAGCTTCACTACAAGTTTTGATTGTGAAAGGTTGTATTTCTCTCACTATTTTCTCTTTATCTTTTCTTTACATTGTTCTTGATTTTATCGGCGCCATGGAAGTTTGATTTTCCATGGCTCCTTTTCTAGCAATGATCTTTTTTAACAAAATTTTGCATTTGAGGTTTTGGCTATGGTTTCTCTCCAAGTAACGATGAGGAAATCAAATGAAAATATTCAAATTTCAGATCCATCAGTTTTTCACCAGATCTGTTCTTGTTCTTGGCCGAGGGACTTTCGAGTACACTTGGCGATGTCAGTCCAGATTTCGATGACATTACATTCCAGATTCTGACGAGATTTTTGATGATGATTTCTTTCTTTTCGGCATTACATTCTAGATTTCGGATGACTTTTTAATCTAAAGACGTAAGGACGTATCTCTGGTGACGTAATCTGGCAAAGACATAGTTCAACCATTTCTAGGTGATATCTTTCAATTTATTATTTAACTGACTGAGTCTTTTTCCCTGATTGTGTCCTGTACAATATCATCTTCTTATTAGTTTTTTGAATTATTTCTTAATCAGTTTGAGTATTTACTTCTTGTTTAGCATTAGCGTTCTGAATTTTCTAGCTTACTGTTTTTGATTTTTCTATATTGTCTAGATTTTTTTGATCAGTATTTTTGCTTGCTTACTATTGTTATTCTTTTAATCCTGTAGTTAGCATACTGTATTTTTGCTTAGTATTATTCTTTTTTTTTTGGTGTAGAATTTAGTTGTTAGGGAGTTTTTAATTGTTCACTGTCTACCACACACTTTTCTTAATATACTCTTTGCTACTTTGATTTTTTTCTATATCTTGGGTTATTCGTTTAGTATATTTTATATTTTACTATTTTACACTATTAGGTTGTTATATTAGCTTATTTTATTAGATTTTGCGACCCCACATATCATATTGTGTTGCCTTTACATATTATATTGTGTTCTTTTAGTAGTTTACAGATATTTCACTGGTCTGTAGTGTGGGGTTATATAGGTTTCTTTAGAGTGTATCTTCTTGACCTTTTAAGTTTAGTGAGTTATCAGTTTTAGTTTAGTAGCATCAGAATCAAATGGTGGACTAGGGTCATGCCGTCGGTTGGGGTCAGAGGTTAGGGGTTGGGGTGGTAAGAGGGGCACATGCTTTTTTAAGTTAAGGGTAGGGTCGTGGAATAAAGGACTACTTACAGAAAAATTCATAGAACTAATGAAGTGTCTTAAGATTAGACATATTGATATAGCATATGATCAAGAAACGAGACAGGTAGGTACTAAAGCTCGGGATTAGATGGGTTCAAGTTATGGTACTTAGGTGGTTTTAGGGCTAGAAATGGTATAGGTGTCCTAGTAACAAGAACCTTAGGGAATATGTAGTTGAGGTTAGGAGGTTTAATGATAGGATGATGTCTATAAAACTTTTTGTTGGTAGGCATGTAGTAAATGTAATAAATGCCCATGCGCCTCAAGCAGACCTCGATGAAGTAGTCAAAAAGCTCTTTAGGAAAGAATTTGATGAGGCTGTGAGAGGCATACCTAAGATAGAAAAAAACTTCAATGGGGGTGATTTTAATAGGCATATCGAGGCAACCACTAATGGGTTTGAAGATGTTCATGGAGGATTTGGTTTTAGGGAGAGGAACAGAGGTGCTCTTGGATTTTGTCAAAGCCTTTGAGTTAGTTATTATGTCATGATGTGGACCTAGGGCCAAGATGTGACATGGCGAATGGGAACCCGAAAGTCCTTAAATAAGCCTCAAGATACCAAAACTCACATCATCGGTTCGGAAGAGTACATAAAATAAACACATAGTTCTACGGGGTGAAAAAGTAGGACTCACTCTATGGGGGCAATTCAGGATTTAGGATCTTTCCATCACAACATATAGCTAAGCCATAAATCACATAACCAACTCACATAACAATAGGCAAAAGATAACCAACCCATAATATAGACTTAAGTCATAACACATAGAATAAAATGTAAGGAGGTTTACAAGGTGTCTAACAATGCCTCTACATAGATGGGTCGAGGGCAAAGACATTCCTCAGGCTCACCCTCAATACATAAAGAAATGAAAGTATCAAAGGTAGATAGATGGTGGATCATCCTTGGAAGATAGAACTCACCACTACAAATAAATTTGGAAGTCGACCTAAGCATCAAATAGTGTATGATCAAAGTCCTCAGTCCCTACATGGTGAAATCATGTAGGGAAGAGTATATGTTAATACGTTTGAATGTACAAAGTATGTGGGATGCAATACATAAACTTACCAAAAACCTGCATATCAATGTTAGATGACAAGGGCATATATTATAGAAGGAGATATATAACGAGAAGTTTAGTATAACAAGATGTCATGAAACCAATGATGCATGAGATGCAAATAATTCTTATATATATAGTGAGTATGAGACATCAACCGACATAAGTAAGACCAAGCAAGCTATTACTTGGAATCCCGATGATTACCCCTTATCGGTAAAGAGGTGGTTTACTTGCCAAGGTTAAACCATGCTTCACCTTACGGGCCTCTCATTTCGTATGTAGCAACTTTCTTACGAGCCTCCCATTTCGAATATGATTTTCATATCAAAATATATCATATCATATCATTTCATCTCCTTACAGGCAACTCTATTTCGAAGTCATATTTCCTTACGAGCCTCCCATTTTGGAAAGAAAACCTATGATAGGCCCATAGTTCAAGGAAAGGGAGAAGTACCTTGGGGATAAACCTAACGCACCCAATCCATCGGTGCTAAGTCATCATCCCTCAAGAATACTTATAATATACATAATTATACATGCTTTCAAAAGATAAAAGTCTTTCCAAAACATTTCAAAGCACAAGTGGGCTTAAAAGCTAAACACATTTGATAATAGTTCATACTTAGTCTCAAATACCAAAACCATACATTCATAGTCATAATACTCATGCATAGGAATATCCCATTCATTTACAAAATGATGCAAGCACCCAAAATACTCAAAGAGCCATAATCAATAGACACATATATGATCACATTCTTGTCATAACAAATATCTTATCGAAATCATATCATATAATAAAATTGGGCTTAACAGACTTCATAATTTCCATAATAATCCATGTACATGAATGCATATGCTATGAATAATGAGAAAATGGCATGGGTAATTAAGATTCAATCTAAAATCCACAATATAATATGAAATTCAAGTGAAAACATAACTAAATCCACATTTAAAAATTATAATATAATCACCCATGCATAAGCAAGCCTTAGACGGGACATGCATACTTATAATTTCATAAACCAAAGTAATTCTTCATATAATGGATTAAATCACCTTAAAATCATCAAATAAACACTACCCATGCATCAATAAAATTTTAGGAATCATAATATTCAAAACCCGAATTTAAACTAAATTAGATATTTGTAAAATTGCTTGAAAATAGTTTGGGTCTCCTTGATTGGATGGTAATGAAGGATCAACTGCACATACCTTCACTAAGATGCAGAAACCCGAAAGAATTTTGAAGAAGTGTGAGTTCCCAAGCTCCAATGTTGAAATTTCCAAGAGTTCTTTAGTGGAAAGCTTTTGAGAGGTTTCAAAATATGAAGAGTGACTTTGAATGTTTGAAATAGGTTTTAGGTCTTTAGATGATCTTATAATAGCATAGGAATTCTCAGAAGACTAATAGAAATAATCAAATTTATGAAAACGCCATTAATAAATTAGAGGTAGGTATTTAGATGACCTTAGAATAGCATAGGGGTTCCCAAAATACAAATAAAAATAACTAAATTTACGAAAATATCATTAATAAATCGTAGGAAAAATTTACTACAAGCCACTTGACTGGAGGATAAATGGCTCGAGTGGCACTCCATGGTCCATGTGGAGTGCCCGTTAAATGATACTTAGAAAATGTTCTGGAAATTTCTTTCTTGAACGAACACTTCAAATTTTTCGCATGAGCGCACTAAACGAACAACTTTCACGAGCTGTGTGAAGCCACATGGACTGTCTGGTGCTCTTGTCACCCAACCTTAGGAAAATTTCAGAAAAAGTATGAGACGATGATTTAACACTTAAAAACAATTTCACTCTGGAGCTTTACGGAAGGTAAAATGGCCCATCTCACACCACACGACCTGTGTGACTAGGCGTGGGGCATCCCTTAGCCCCAATGATGGGGTTTTCAAGCCTATGCCACCCGATGGCTCTCCACACGACCCCTGAAGTGCCAGACAGCCCGTGTGGGGTGCTAGTGAGGTGTACCTTGTCTTGCAACACAACCCCAAAGACAACATGCAAGATTTAAGGCCAAGTGTGGTCTCACTTGAGAGCATACGGCTCGTGTGACCCCCACACTGGCCGTGTGGTCTCTCTTGAGACACACTTTTCTTTGCCCAAAAAGAGATTTCAAGATCCAATGACATGTTACAGAATTCGAGTCATTACATCATCTCCCCCTCGAGAACATTCGTCCTCGAATGTGCAAGAACAAGGCATGAAAGGCTTGAGTTAGAACATGAAACTTTTAAACACAAGATACCATCCATAATTCATCATTTGAAAATCACAAAGCCATTAAAAATCATGTCAAATGAAATAAAATCATTTAAAATGTCATAAAACCATTCTTAATGCATAGGTAAGCATATCATACCATGACACTCAAGAAAGAAGAACTCGGACCAACGAGAAAAGGAAGAACATAATATCTTAGGCTTCAGTAGATTGGAAAAGATGGGGATACCGCTTAATCATGTCCAACTCCGCCTCCCATGTAGCACTCTCCATATGTTGGTTCCTCCAAAGCACTTTTATCGATGCCACATCCTTGTTACGAAGTCGTTTCACTTGTCTATCCATGATCTCCACTGGCACCTCCTCATAAGACAAGTGCTCCTCAACCTCAATGCCCTCTAAGGGCATAATGATGCTATGATCACCAACCATCTTTCTCAACATGGACACATGGAAGACTGGGCAAATAAAAATCAAATCTGGGGGTAAGTTCCACCTTATACACTACATTCTCAATCCGCTCAATAACCTCATAAGGGCATATATACCAGGGACTTAGCTTCCCTTTCTTGCCAAAATACATCACTCCCTTCATAGGTGAGACCCTCAAACACCCAATCCCTAACTTAGAACTCAAGATCCCTTTTCTTAGCATCCAAATAGGACTTTTGGTGACTTTGAGCCATCTTTAACCTTTCTTTAATCAACTTTAATTTTCCCATAGCCTCCATCACCAAGTCTAAGCCAATCAAGGCCACCTCCCCCAATCAAACCACCCCATTGGAGACTTACATCTCCTACTATACAAGGCCTTAAATGGGGCCATACCCATGCTAGCATGGTCATCCGAATTATCCTTGAACTCCAACATACAAGCCCTCAACATATCTTACAAAGTTTGAATCATTCTTTTGGCTTGCCCATTGGTTTGAGGATAAAATGTTGTGATCAATTTGACCTTAGTACCAAGTCCCTTTTGAAATGACCTCCAAAAGTGAGAAGTAAATTAGTACCCCGATCCAATATGATAGACCTAGGCACACCATGCAGCCTTACCAACTCTCGAATGTACAACCTGGCATAGTCTTCGGCACCAAAAGTAGTCTTAATCGTTAGGAAATCAGCCAACTTAGTCATTCGGTAGACGATAACCCAAATGGAGTCAAATTGCTTCCAAGTTCGAGACAAACTAACCACAAAATCAATATGCACATCCTCTCATTTCCAACTTTGCATAATCTTCGGCACCAAAAGTAGTCTTAAATGGTATGAAATGAGCCAATTTAGTCATTCGCTCTATGATAACCTAAATCGAGTCAAATTATTTTCGAGTCTGAGGTAACCCAACCACAAAATCCATATTTATGTCTTCCCACTTCTAAGCAGGAATCTCAATGTCTGGAGCCAACCTACCGAGGCTTTGATGCTCCACATTCACTTGTTGACAATTTAGGCATTCAAATACAAACTTGGCTATGTTTCCCTTCATACCATGCCACCAATACACCTCCTTCAAATCTCGATACATGTTAGTGGACCCTGGGTTAATAAAATAATGAGAACCATGGGCTTCACTCATGATCAACCTTATAAGATCATCCATATTCAGAACACATAATCGATCTTGATACCGAAGTACACCATCTCCCTATTAGGAGAAAATCTCAATATTCTTTTCGGCAACCAATTTCCTCAATTCAACCAAGGATGGATCTAAATCTTGCTTAGCCTTCACATCAATAACCACTGAGGATTCTGCCCTATATAGAATATGTATACCACCATCATTGGTATTGGCCACTCTAACACCCAATCTAGCCAAATGATGCACAACCCTTACCAACTCCTTTTTCTCCTCCTCAATATGAGCCACGCTTCCCATAGATAACCTACTAAGAGCATCGGTTACCACATTTGCCTTGTCGGGGTGATATAAAACACTCATATCATAATCCTTTAGGAGATCCGATCATCTATTTTGTCTTAAGTTAAGGGCTCTTTGAGTAAACACCACTCATATCATAATCCTTTAGGAGATCCGATCATCTATTTTGTCTTAAGTTAAGGTCTCTTTGAGTAAACACACATTACACACTCTTTTGATCGGTGAAAACATCAACATGCACCCTGTACAAATAGTTTCTCAAAATTTTCAAAGCAAAACCTATCGCCGCCAACTCAAGGGCATGAGTTAGATAATTATGCTCATGCACCTTCAATTGCCTTCATGCATAAGCTATCACCATACTATGTTCCATAAGTACACAACCCAACCCAATTCGAGAAGCATTAAAATAAACCACAAACCCATCCAAACCTCAAAATCAGAGCCGATATAGGTCGATCCTTCATAGTTTGGAAACTCTTCTCATACTCAACCACACAAACTTAGCCTTCTTTTGAGTCAACTTAGTCAATGGAGATGCAATAGATGAGAACCCCTCAATGAACCTTCTATAATAACCCGCTAACCCAAGGAAGCTTCGAATATCCGAAAGAGCCAATAGTCTAGGCCAATTCTTTACTGCCTCAGTCTTCTTCGGATCCACCTTTATACCATCACCAGAAACCACATGACCTAAAAAGCAACTTCACCCAAGCAAAACTCACATTTGCTAAACTTGGTATACAACTTCTTCTCTCTAATGGTTTGCAACATCGACCTCAAATGATCCATATGTTCCCACTCACTCTGGGAATAAATGAGAATATCATCAATGAAGACAACCACAAAACTATCAGGAAATGGCTTGAACACCCGATTCATAAGATCTATAAACATGGCCGGAGCATTAGTTAGGCCAAACGACATCACCATAAACTCAAAGTGCCCATACCTCATCTGAAAGGCCATCTTGGGAATATCACATTCTCTAACCTTTAACTGATGGTACTTAGAATGGAGGTCAATCTTCTAAAAGTTAGTAGCCCCTTGAAGTTGGTCAAACAAGTCACCGATCCAAGGCAATGGATACTTATTTTTTATAGTCATCTTATTCAATTGACTATAGTCAATACATATCCGAATAGATCAATCTTTCTTCCTTACAAATAACACTGGAGCACCCCATGGAGATATTCTTGGCATAATGAAACCCTTCTCTAATAAATCTTTTAGTTGATCCTTCATTTCTTTCAACTCAGCCTGTGTATCAAATGATATGGAGGAATATAGATAGGTTGAGTATCTGGAAGAAGATCTATGCCAAAGTTTACATCCCTTTCTAGAGGAATACCAGGCAAGTCTTCAAGAAACACATCTAGAAACTCATTCACCACCAGAATGGACTCAAAAGTAGGCAATTCAGACTGCACATCTTTACCTCACTATGTGATATATACACCCCTTGGAGATCATTTGCCGAGCTTTGTGGTGGGAAATAAATTAGCCCTGACTCCCCTTCCATTTAAGAACGGGGCTCACCAGGAGGTTGGAAATTGACCTTTCAGTTCTATAATCTATAAAAGCATATAATGCATGCAACCAATCTATCCTAAGAATTACATCAAAATCATATATTTCAAGCTCTACAAGATCACATGAAAGTACCTTATGTAACACAGAAATAGGACGGCCATGGTATACCCTATGCGCAATAACAGATTCACCCACGGGAGTATAAACTGAATAAGGCTCCCTTGAAATTTTTGGACTCAAACCAAACTTAATAGCCAACAGAGGAGTGACAAAAGACATGTTTGTACCCAGATCATGCAAAGCATAAATATCAAAATGACAGAGTTTTAACATACCAGTCATAACATCTGGAGCTTGCTTGACCACCTAACGTGCATGAAGAGCATAAAATCTATTTTTCCTCGGGCTAATACCTTGAGGGAATGTAGGCTAACCTTTTTCACCTTGAGCTACCCCACTTTAACCCTTCATAGGATTCTTAGGACAATCAACAACCTTGTGATTCTTATCACCACACCAAAAACAAGCACTCGACATTCTCCAATAGTTACTTGTGTGGTGCTTCCCACACTTATCACAAAAAAGGTATCCCTTTCCACTACCAATCGGTACCCTAGGAGGAGGCATCCTAGTATTAGCAACCTAAGCACCTGAACCTTGCCCCTATTAGAAGTGACCAAAACTAGCACCCTGATAGCCGGAGAAACCAGCATCAAAATGGGCCCTCTTCGGATCATGCATTCTTCTCCCTTTGAGTTTCTCCCCTTCAATTTTTTAAGCATAAATCATAAGTCTAGAGATGTACATATCCAAATTAAGCATGGTCATATGGCATTCTTGTACAAGCAAGTCAGAGATACCAAAAATGAACTTATGTATTCTTGTACGAGGATCAGCCACAAGTGTTAGGGCATACTTGGACAGCTTAGTAAACTTGAGGGCATAATCCTTCACACTCATATTACCCTGCTTGAGCTTGATAAACATGGTCTTCTTGGCTTCCCTAAGCTCAAGTGCAAAGAAATGATCCAAGAAAGCAAACTTGAAGTCCTCCCAATTGACAACATCACTAAAAACCCTGTCCATAGACCACTGAGTATACCACACCTATGCCACATCCTTCGAATGATAAGCAGTCAGTTCATCCCTCTCCTCAAAAGTGATACGTATGACATTCAATACTTTGGAGAGCTCATCAATGAACTCCTGAGCATCTTCATTAGCCTTAGACCCAAAGAACTCTGGAGGGTTCATCTGAGTTAATTCCCTTACTCTAGAAACTAGAGTGGGATCCTGAAGTAGGTTGGCCTGCCTAGTCTGAGTAGTCACCACTTGTCCTCCACCATTCCATCTTCTAATTAGTTTTTGAATTATTTCTTGATCAATTTGTGTATTTACTTCTTGATTAACATTAGTGTTCTAGATTTTCTAGCTTACTATTTTGGTTTTTTGTATATGCTCTAGATTTTTTATTAGTATTTTTGCTTACTTATTGTTGTAGTTCTTTGAACCCTATAGTTAGCATACTGTATTTTTATTCAGTATTGTTCTTTTGCTTGTTCGGTGTAGAATTTAGTTGTTAGGGAGTTTTTAATTGCTCACTGTCTACCACATATTTTTCATAATATACTCTTTGTTACTTTGATTTTTTTCTATATATTGGCTTATTCATTTAGTATATTTTATATTTTACTGTTTTATATTATTAGGTAGTTTTATTAGCTTATTTTATTATTTTTTGCGAGCCAACATATCTTATTGTGTTGTTTTAGTCTTTTGCCTTTATTTCATTGCTCTGTAGTATGAGGTTGTATAGATTTCTTTAGAGTGTATCTTCTTGACCATGTTAGTTTAGTGAGTTATCAGTTTTAGTTTAGTAGCATCAGGATCAAATGGTGGACTAGGGTCATTAGTCAGTTGGGGTTAGAGGTATGGGGTAGGGGTGGTGAGAGTGGCATAGGCTTTTTTAAGTTAAGGGTAGGGTCATTGAATAAAGGACCACTTACAGGGAAATCCATATAACTAGTGAAGTGTCTTAAGAGTTGACATATTAGTATAGCATATGTTCAGGAGAAGAGATAGATAGGTACCAAAACTCGGGACCTAGATGGGTTTAAGTTATGGTACTTAGGTGCTTCTAGGGATAGAAATGGTATAGGTATCCTAGTAACGAGAACCTTAGGGAATAGGTAGTTGAGATTAAGATGTTTAATGGTAGGATGATGTCTATCAAACCTGTGGTTAGTAGGCATTTAGTGAATGTAGTGAGTGCCTATGCGCCACAAGTAGGCTATGATAAGGAAGTCCAAAACACTTTTGGGAAGAGTTAGATGAGGTTATCAGAGGCATACCTAAGACAAAAAAATCTTCATTTGGGGTGATTTTAATGGACATATCGGGGCGACCACTAGCAGGTTTGAAAATGTTCATGGAGGCTTTGGTTTTGGGGAGAGGAACAGAGGTGGGATATCTCTCTTAGATTCTGTCAAAGCCTTTGAGTTAGTTATTGTGTAACGACCCGGACCTAGGACCATATGTGACACAGCGAATGGGAACCCGAGAGTCCCCAAACAATCCTCAAGATACCAAAACTCGCATCATTGGTTCGGAAACATACACAAAATAAACACATAGTTCTACGGGGTGGAAAAGTAGACTAACTCTTTGAGGGAAATTAGTGACTTAGGATCTTTCCATCACAACATATAGCTAAGCCATAAATCACATAACCAACTCACATAACAATAGACAAAAGATAACCAACCCATAACATAGACTTAAGTCATAACACATAGCATAAAATGTAAGAAGGTTTACAAGGTATCTAAGAATGCCTCTACATAGATAGGTCGAGGGCTAAGACATTTCCCGGGCTTACCCTCAATACATAACAAAATGAAAGTATCAAAAGTAGATAGATGGTGGATCGTCCATGAAAGATAGGACTCAACATTACAAATAAACTTGAAAGCGAGCTAAGTGTCAAATGGTGGATGATCAAAGTCCTAGGTCTCTACATGGTTAAATTATATAGGCAAGAGCATGCATTAGAATGTTTAAATGTATGAATTATGTGGGATGCAATGGATGAACTTACCAAAAACCTGCATATCAATGTTAGATGATAAGGGCACATATTATAGAATGAGATATATAACTGGAAGTGTAGTATAGAAAGATGTCATGGAACAAATAATACATAAGATGCAAATGATGCTTATATTTATAGTGGGAATGAGGCCTCAATCGATATAAGTAATACAAGCGAGCTATTACATGGAATCCCAATGATTACCCCTCATCAGTAAAGAGGTGATTTATCTGCCAAGGGTAAACCATGCTTCACCTTACGAGCCTCCTATTTTATATGAAGCAACCATGCTTATGGGCCTCCCATTTTGGATAGGATTTTCATATCAAAACATATCATATCAATTTATCTCCTTACGGGCAACCCCATTTCGGAGGTTTGTTTCCTTACGAGCCTCCCATTTCAGAAAGAAAACCTATGCAAGGCATATAGTTCAAGGAAAGGGATAGGGACCTTGGGGATAGCCCTGACACCCCCAATCCATCGGTGCTAAGTCGTCAGCGTACAAAATACTTATAATATATTTATTATACGTGCTTTTAAAAGATACAAGTCTTGCCAAAATGTTTCAATGCATAATTGGGCTTAGAAGCCAAAAACCTTTCATAATAGTTCATACATAGGCTCAAATTCCAAAACCATACTTTCTTAGTTATAATATTCATGCATAGGAATAGCTTATTCATATAGAAAATGGTGCAAGAACCCAAAATGCTCAAAGAGCCATAATCAATAGACATATATGTGATCCATTCTTGTCATAACCAATTTCTTATCGAAATCATATCATATAACAAAATTGGGCTTAACCCACTTCATAATTTCCATAATAATACATGTACATGAATGCATATGCTATGAATAATGAGAGAATAACAAGTAATTAAGATTCAATCTAAAATCCATAATATAATATGAAATTCAAGTGAAAATATAATTAAATCCACACTTAAAAATCATAATATAATCACCCATGCATAACCAATCCTTAAAGGGGACATGCATACTTATAATTTCATAAACCCAAAGTAATTCTTCATATAATAGTTTAAATCACCTTAAAATCATCAAATAAACACTACCTATGCATCAATAGAATTTTGGAATCATAATATTCAAAACCCCAATTTAAACTAAACTACAAATTTGTAAAATTGCTTGAAAATAGTTTGGGTCTCCTTGATTGGACGGTAGTCAAGGATCAAACCCACATACCTTCACTAAGATGAAGAAACCTCCAAGAAGTTTGGAGAGTTGAGTTCCCAAGCTCCAATATTGAAATTTCCAAGAGTTCTTTAGTTGAAAGCTTTTGAGAGGTTTCAAAATATGAAGAGTGATTTTGAATATTTGAAATAGGTTTTAGGTCTTTAGATGATCTTATAATAGCATAGGAATTCTCAGAAGACTAATAGAAATAATCAAATTTATGAAAACGCCATTAATAAATTAGAGGAAAAATTTAACGGAAGCCACTTAACTGGAGGGTAAACGGCTCGTGTGGCACTCCACGGTCCGTGTGAAGTGCCCGTCAAATGATACTTAGAAATGCTTTTTAAAATTTTTATCTTGAACTAACACTTAGAATTTTTTGCACAAGCCCACTAAACAGATACCTTTCATGAGCCGTGTGAAACCATATGGTCCTTGTGGTGCTCCCGTTACCCCAATCATTGGAAAAATTCACGAAAATGTTATGAGATGGTGATTTAACACTTATTAAAATTTTCACTCTGGAGCTTCACGGAAGACAAAATGGCCCATCTCATACCACACGACTGATGTGACTGGTTATGTGGCATCCCTTAACCCCAATG
The DNA here is from genome assembly GCA_000787875.1 of Solanum virginianum. Taxonomy (NCBI): domain Eukaryota; kingdom Viridiplantae; phylum Streptophyta; class Magnoliopsida; order Solanales; family Solanaceae; genus Solanum; species Solanum virginianum. Next base: position 85,652 of record DF357282.1, on the reverse strand, counting down.
ATGGGTTTTCAAGCCTAGGCCACCCCATGACTCCTCCACATGACCTGTGAAGTATCACACGACCTATGTTGGGTGCTAGTGAGGTGTCCCTTAGCTTGCAAGATGACCCCAAGGCAAACATGCAAGTTTTGAGGCCAAGTATAGTCTCACTTGTGGCAACACGGCTCATATGACCCCACACTAGCCACGTGGTCTCTCTTGAGACACAGTTGGTCCAAATCTTTGCGTGAAAAGTGATTTCTCAAGGTCCATCTATTTCGTACAAAATTTGGGTTATTACATATTGCTAACTCATGTTTCCAAAACAGGGAAAATCACTTGATTACTATTTGTAGTGTGGTAGCTAAGACTCAGATTGACTACTTACTTCTCCGAAAGGGCTATAGAAGCCTTTGTAAGAATTGCAAGGTTATCCCAAGTAAAAATATTTCCACTCAACATATGTTCCTAGTGAAGGATTAGGAGATTAAGATAGATAAGAAGAAGAATGATGTTAATGCCCTATCGAGGATTAAATGGGAAGGCCTGACTCCTACCCTTTTTCAAAAGATGGAAGAAAAGCTTAGTAGTTTATAGGCCTGAAGTAGTGGCGGAGATGTGAACAACAAGTGGGACACTACTGCTAGTTGCATTAGAAAAGTAGCTACAAGGTACTAGGGGTTTCGAGAGGGACCTTTGGTAGATGTCAAGGAGATTGGTCGTGGAATGATGCAGTCCAAGGCAAAGTGAAAGCTAAGAAGATTGTGTATACAAAATGGTTGGAGTGTAGAAATGAGGATGAAAATTAAAGGCTTTAGGAGATCTATATGTCATCAAAGACAGAAGCGAAAATGCCAGTGATAAGCTAAGAAAACAATGTTTGAGCATCTATATATAGAGCTTAGTGATAATGGCGGGGACATATGATTATATAGGCTCGCTAAATACAGACAATGGAAAGAGAGTGACTTGGATCAAGTGAAGTGCTTCAAGGATGAGGAAGGTGAGGTGTTAGTGGATGAGTCTTCCATTAAGAAAAGGTGGCAAGCTTACTTTCATAAACTCTTAAATGAAAAAGGAGATAGAGATATTGAGTTGGGTAAGATGGCACAATCCAAAAGTTATCAAGATTTTGGTTATTGTAGTTGATTCATGGTTGAGGAGGTTAGACATACTATTAGTAGAATGAAGAAATTCGGGCGATTAGACCCGATGAGATACCAATACATTTTTGGAAGAACATGTTCAATAAAGGCATAAAGAGATTGACTAGATGGTTCAAAGCTATCATAAAGGCTGCCAAGATGCCCAACGAATAAAGGAGTACAACGATTCCATTGTACAAAAATAAGGGTGATATTCAAAATTATAATAATTACAAGGGTATCAAGTTTTGAAGCCACACTATAAAGGTCTAGAAAAGAGTGGTGGAGGTGAGGGTGACAAAAGAAGTGTCTATTTCAGAGAATCAGTTTGGATTAATACCAAGGCAGTCGACTATTGAAACAATTCTTATTTGGAGATTAGTGCAGAAACATAGGGAAAGAAAGTAAGACCTTTATATGGTGTTCATTGATCTCGAGAAGGCCTATGAAAAAGTCCCAAAGGATGTCGTATAGAGGTATGTATAGGTGAAAGATATTCCAATGGTGTATATTAGGTTGATAAAAGACATGTATGATGGAGCCAAAACTTGAGTTAGAAAGGTGGGAGGAGACTCAAAGTATTTTTTTGTTGAGATTTGACTTCATCAAGGATCTGTATTGAGCCCTTTTCTATTCACCTTGGTGATGGATGAGCTAATATGGTCTATTCAAGAGGAAGTTTCATGGTGTATGCTATTTGTAGACAACATAGTAATGATTGATGAGAATCAGGCTAATGTTAATGATAGATTGGAGGTTTAGAGACACGCTTTAGAATCCAAAGGGTTCAAACTGAGCAGGACCAAAATAGAATACTTGGAGTGCAAATTTAGTGTTGTGAGGGATTAAGCAGACACTAATGTGAGGCTTTCCCCTTAACCTATTCCCAGAAGAGAAACCTTTATGTATCTTGAGTCTATCATCAAAGTAGTGGCGGTATCGATAATGATATCACACACCGTATTGGGACAGGATGGACAAAATGGATGCTTGCCTTTGGGGTTTTATGTTATAAGAAGATACCACCTAAACTCAGAGGTAATTTTTATAGGGTGATGGTTAGACCATCTTTGTTGTATAAGTAGAGCGTTGGCCAATCAAAAACTCATACGTTCAAAAGATGTAGGTCACAAAGATAAGGATGTTGAGATAGATGTGGGCATACCAAGAGTGATAAGGTTGGGAATGAAATCATTCTAGAGAAGCTCGAGGTGGCCCCTGTGGATGACAAGTTCAGGGAAACGAGACTATAATGGTTTGGATACATGCAGAGAAGGAGTATTGATGCTCCTGTAAAAAGGTACAAGAGGTTGGATTTTAGAGTTACACGGAGGGGCAGAGGTAGACAGAAGAAGTATTAAGGAGAGGTGATCAGACAAAATATGGTGAAACTTGATCTTACCGAGGACATGACCTTAGATAGTGGTCCAAATCTTTGCGTAGACAGAAGAAGTATTAAGGAGAGGTGATCAGACAAAATATGGTGAAACTTGATCTTACCGAGGACATGACCTTAGATAGGAAGGAATAGGGGTTGCGAATTAGAGTAGCAGGCTAATAGGTTATTATGGTTAGATTGATGTCTAGCCATGTGGTATTGTAGGGTAGTAGGATTTATCGCATCTTTTTGTGTTGTCATTACTGATCTTATATATGTTAATTGTCTCGTATTTACATATTATTATGTGCTTTTGTTATTAGTCACTCTTTCTGTTTCCTTTCTATTCTTTTATTGATCTTATATATGTTAATTGTCTCGTATTTACATATTATTATGTGCTTTTGTTATTAGTCACTCTTTCTGTTTCCTTTCTATTCTTTTATTTTTTCCATATCTAGTTTTTTCTGCTGACGAGTTTTTGTGATAAGGATTCCCAAGAAACTGTAATGTCCCCAATCCTTTGCACCTAGTATAAATTGATGCACAGATAAAATTGAGAAAATGACTGAGAAAAATTGCTAAAAGAGGATCCATGAGGGCCATTTACAACCTGTAAAAGAGGCCTCGCAAGACCCCCAGGTGACTTGAAATTTTCTAAGTCTGAGGCTTATGTACGAGACAACATATGGCCTATAAAGTATTTCATGGCTCATAGATTGGTTTCGTGGGTTTTTGATCCAAGAATTAACTTTTTAGAATCTTGAGTCATGAGTTATTAGACAGCCCATAAAATCTTTTATGACCCGTAGAAGAGGTTTAGTGTCAAATTCTACTGACTTGGATTTCTTGACCCCTCATTTGTGGGAGATTGTTTACGGCTTGTAGAATGGTCTACGACCCATAGACGGGGTCTCGTAGACCAAGTCGGCAATTTTTAAGAGGGGTATTTTTTTCAATTCTACCCATTTTAACCAAATCCTTAGCCAATTTAGACTTAAATGATGTCTTAAAATAGAACCCTAAGTGTATTTTCACCATCCTTCATACTTAAGGATTTCTTGAGAGCACCAAAGGAGGGAGAAATGTGAGGGTTTCATGTTCAAATATGAAGGTCGATTAGAATTTGATTGTTTCTTCTATTTCTAGGTATCTAAGGCTTACTAAAGTGTGGAACCACATTCGTTCATCCGTCGTTTCACCTATATGACTCAAAAATTTGAACAAGAGTTGAGCTTGGAAATCCCCATCAACTAATTATCAATTTTAGCATTTATTATGAGTTCTTATGATAAAATATAAGATAATTATCATGTTGCATGACTACTGATATGAGACAACATAAATGTGAGTTTGATTATTTCTTCTATTTACAGGTATCTAAGGCTTACTAAAGTGAGGAACCATGTTAGTTCATGCGTCGTTTCACCAATTTGACTCAAAAATTGGAACAAGAGTTGAGCTTGGAAATCCCTATCAACCAATTATCAAGTTAAATATTTTATACTTGATATCATGGACCCTAAGTTGAATGATCTTTATACTAACTTATGCATAGATTGAGTTGAGGTTTGAGATTGATCTTTATTGTAGGTGTTGAGTAATGGAATCATGGTCAAGCATGAGAAGCATGTTACATTTCATCATCTACATTAGTATGTATCTTATTGTGTTACATGATGAGTCTCATTGAGCAAGTTTGAATGACCTTTTGAGTCTCTATTGAGTTTGATCGTCTTCATTGATTAACTGAGTTGATGAGAAACTGAGATACGTAGAGATAAGATAACCTTATGATATTGAAGTTTGAGTTGATTAACTTAGCATTGAGGATCGAGTTGACTGATAAGTTGATCATATTTTAGTTTCAGGAGGAGTATCAAGCACCGAGCAGGGAGCGGGTAAATAACTACTCTAACTCACAGAACTACATTTGAAATGCCCCAAAATTGTGCTTTAGAAATGCCCATATTCGTAATTTCCATATATCTCAAAATCCATGCATGATATCAAAATCCTGACTTCATATTCTTGGTCAGGGGCAAAATTGAGTGGGACATGGGTATAACATAGATTTTAGAAGATGCATAGTGAAAAATGATTTTTGCTAATTTTTCGGAAGTAGTGGCGATCTGCACCGTGGCCGCGATGTGCCAGGGGAGCGGAGTACTGTAAAATTTGCCTTTGTACAGGGTTCGCATCATGAACTAGTACAGGTTTTCCCCTATTTTTCTATTTCGGCCGAAGGACATTGGGGTCATAGCCCCATGCCCACTTAAGCATGAAATCACCCATACTTAGCAATTTTTTAACTCTATATCACTCAAAACCTTCCGAAAGACCTCTCCAAGACTTAACTAAATATTTTATCCAAAATTCAAGTGTCCCAAGCTTAATTTCAAATCTCAAGAACTCAATTCAAGCTTTAAGTCTCATTCATGTCTACATCAAGAAAACCCAAGTTTAAGGTATGTGGGTTTTATCCATTGGGTCTTTTCACCCATGGAGCCTAATCTTTCTTTTTATGAAAATTGCATGTTTTCAAGTTGTATTACTCATAGGTATCTATTATTATGAAGTATGAGTATGAATATGTTGGGTTTTATCAAATATTGTTGATTATGCATAAATATCTATTTAAAGCTTATACTATGAATTTATCTTGTCTATTGAGACTATATATGATTCAAGCTGTGAAATCTTTAAGTTGTAGTGAAGTTTTGATATGATTTGTATGTTACCCATGATGGGATTTTACCATGGTATTGTTAGGTTGATTTACTTGACTTTAAGATGCATTGATTTCACTATTTCATGATCTATACCCTTGCATTTTGCATTTTTACCCTCTAGTACAAGGCCAATTGCTATATGAAGGGGTCATGAACTATGTTGTATACCTTACCCTCATGTATGATTCAATGTTATGCAATATCTTATACATATATGAAGGGTTTATAAACAACGTGGTATGGCTCATCCTCATATACAATTCAATGTTATGTATTACATCATGCTTACATGTAGGGGTTATGACCTCTGCTATCTTTCTACCCTTATGTACTATTCATTATCATGCTTACATGTAGGAGTTATGACCTATGGTACGCCTCTACCCTCATGTACTACCCATTACCTACTAGAAGGGGTTATGACCTATGATATATCCCTCACCGTCTAGTATAAGGTAGTTGGATGATCTATTCATTTTACTTTATGGTGTTAGACAAGGTATGCAAGTATGATTATTCTTAAGCATGTTTCATCTTACGCATTGATTACACATGGTATATTGAGCTTATGTTCATTGAATATGATTAAGCATCTCATTATTATAGCTTATGGTTCTCATTGCATTGCATCTCACATACTTTTTACATTCAAATGTACTAACGCATACTCTATGCCTACATGATATTACCATGTAGGGACCGAAGCTCCTATCAACCATCCTCCATGTGGCTAGTTGGTTCTGGTGAAAAAGCTAGTTGGTGAGTCCTCAATTTTGAGGGTGATAGTTATTTTCATTCATTCTTTATAGATTCTTGTTCTTATGTTGGATACCCGTTACTATGAGGGTGAACCTAGAAAGTGTCTTGGCCCCCGCTCCATTCTATGTTTATAGGTGTTGTTAGAATATTATAATGTATCTTTGCTATGATCTTGACCCTTTATATTTTAATGGTTATCAAAGACTTCCCTTAGTCCCACTTCCCTTTTTATATTATCTCTTGTTGTTGTTTATTTTGCTTCAGCGACCAAAGATGTGTGAACGATATGCTAAGAGGCTTGTTTGGGGTCCCCTCGGGTTCCCCATTCGTCGTGTCATATCTAGGCCCTAGGCTTGGGTCGTGACAACGTTGCCAGCGTAGGATAGTTGTACAGCATGTTCTAGCGACTCATGTCCCAAAAGTTAGACATTTACTATGGATCCATGAGAGAGTTGATCGTCCTTTACCGTGGCAAGTTTATGATGGGCATGGTAATGATGTTACTTTCGTTGTGCAGCACCAAACTAAAGATGGTGGGGTTGGATGTCGGTTAAGAGAGACTCCTAAGTAAACACTAATTGATCATGATGTTTTAAGCTGAGTCTATTTCCACTGATTCTAATTTAAAAGCATAATTTACTTTAAACTTACATATATTGAGTTAAGCATAAGTTGTTTGAGTTGAGGAGAGAGAGTTGACCTTTATTTTCTTGAGTTATTTTACATACTAGTATATTACTTGTACTGATATCTATTTGGACTTGCATAATTTTATGATACAGATACAGGTGATAGAGGACTTCAGCCCGCGTATCATTGAGGTCCAGATCAGTTCATTCTCAGAGTTGGTGAGTCTTCTTGCATTCTGGAGGAGCCCCTTTTTCTTTCCTTATTTTTATTGAGTATTTTGTTTCTTTGATTTGGGGTGTCCATGGCCTGTCATGGTACCATCTAGATTATTGAGTAGAGACTTCATAGAATTAAGTAGAGAGTTGGTTGAGTATTGATTGTTTCTAAACTTATTTGTTGGAAATTATGTTTTAGTAGAGTTATATTTATTCATATGATGCCCCTTTCAGTTGAGTATTTTCTTCCACAGTCGGGTTGATATGACGATAAGGCCAAGTGGTTCTCTTGGGGAATAAGCAATAGTTCTTCAAGTGCTAGCCATGCCAAGGGTTCCCACCTGAGGCATGACAAACTTGCTACCAGAGCATAGAGTTCAAGGGTCCTAGGGAGTCTATGAAGCCGTGTCTAGTAGAGACACTTTTATGGGTGTGTTATGCACCAAACTTTATAAGTCGGAGGCTATAGAACATAAGGAATTGTTACACTTTCTTGCATCCTGAGTTCATGCGAAAGAGTTAAATCCATTTGTTAATATGGATTATCATATCCTAATCCAGATTCAGCACAACTATGCAAATCATTACCAGAATATATCTCACCAATAACATCTTCTTACCCTTGATATTTCCAAACAAAATAGTTCTCAACAAATCCATATTGAAAAAGGTGACATTTAACCATTTCAACATCCATGTACTTAATGTTATGACATTTTTTTACAAGGATATTTAATGTTGTCACCACTCATATGATTTTGTTGAGAACATGTATATTGAATAAACTTATTCACACCGGTTATGAAACTAGAGAGTATACCCCCTCTCTATCCAACCCTTTATACATCCAACCAAGCTTCATATTATTCATGTTCCTATAAATATTAAAATGACCAAAATAATCAAAATCTTCTACTTATACAACCTAGACTGCCTCTGAAGAGAAGATCAAATTGAAATACCTTTACGATCAAATAAAAATTAGATTGAGAAGTTGAAGAATATAGAAAGAGAGGATGAAAAGAGAAGGCTGAAGGGCAAGTGAAATTAGTGAATCAAGATGGGATTTGAGAGCTTTGGGAGCTTGCAATGTCAGTAGTATGTGTATATAACATTTGAAACATAAACCATCATATATATAGTTATCCTATATCTGCTCACAATTAGCACCCATGTGAAAGTTTCATCAAGCATAACAATGGACAACCAGAGAAAAATAAACAAACATAGAGATAGAAATAGAACTTGAATTCATCATAGTTGTTCATAGAAAAAATAAATAGTAAACAAGTTCACGAATAAACAAAGCTCCATATATCTCCAAAAGTTGTAATAACACCTTCCGAAAAAAAAACTAGCAAACTTAAATGCCAGTATACATTGATTAGGTGCAATGCTTTACATAAATAGAGAAGCATAAAGAAGAGAAATAGAGAATTAGAGCAGAGAAAGCAAACTGTAACTTAATAGTGAAAAAAAATTAAACTTTACCTACTTACATCAAATCAAAAATTTGTGAAAGATAATTCAAATCTATAGGATGAACTCATAGCTGACTACTAACAACAAAGGACTGATTTTGTTAAGATCTAATTTCTATAACACAAAAAAAGTCAGTAAAATCATTAAAAAAACCCTAATTACATCTAGAAATAACTTGATTATGAAAAAAAATTTCCTCCTAGTAGAACCCACAAACAAAGTCAACAGAAATTGATAGAACACATCTCAATATACACAAAAAACAAAACAAACTTGAAAATAGAGTAAACCAAATTTTAGAACAACTTACTTGACTTCGAACTCAAAAATTGACAAAATCCATTTCAATATTATATCAATTTCTCATATTATAGAGGATGAAGGAATAGTTTGTAATGTCTGAAGAGTGGGAGGAAGATGTAAAGAGCAGAAGGGAAGAGGAGTAGAGGCAGCTTCTCATATATGTGAAATAAGAGGGAATTTTTGAGTGCCTTAACTTATTACTTAATTTTATTCATGATGGGTTTTAACGATACATATCAATTCTGTCGCTATCAAACTCGTTTAGTTTATTTGCAGTAAAATCTAAAGATGGATTTTTTTGTTGCCAAGAAATATAAAATTTATAAATATACTAAAAGTCAACATGGCATTTTTTTGTTGCTATATCTGTCGCTCAACATTTATTTAGTTTGTCATGGGTATTCGTTGGTAAGTTCGTAGGAAATGTTAGGGCACCAATTAAGTAATGGGGAGAACCATATCAATTGAACATGTCATCCTCTATGTATTTTACACTCATTAAGGCTTCATCCATAACTTTGTTAAGTAATGGGGGTGTAAAGTCATAAATTTTTGCCACAAAGGATTGGTATTTTGCAACTCCTTTAATCCAGTGGAAGAATACCATTAATTTCATAGATTCAGCAGGATCATGCCCTAGAATGTTGATTAGCTTCCCATAAAGTTTTCGATCAATGGTGTGAAATTACTTGAATTCATCATCTGAGATTGGAGGGGCTTGATAATCATATAAAGGGGGAAATGAATCAGCGGGGGCTACCTTTGAAAATAACAAACCTTTGGCTTTTTTGTATTAACTTAGTGAGAAGAAGCTCAAAGGCATCTCCGTCTACCATTGATAACTCTGCAAAATCTTTGTATCTGCAAGGTATGCATTTGGAGAAAGATGTGTTCAGGAGAACAGGTTTAATTACTAATGAATTAAAACATAACACCACATACACTTTCTATATGAAAATCGCAGAAAAAAGTACAATAACATTAGCTAGTGAAAGTTCACAAAGGTCTGGGTGATCATAGAACAATGTAAAAATCCAAAACTAGGTTCTCCAAAAAAAGGATAGCATACTAGCTTTCTGTAATGAATTATGATAGCGCACCAAGATACATATGATGCAAGTTATAAGATGTCATAGAATACTTAACCAGCTATCAGCATCCACACAAATTATTAGATCCTTAGAGTTATGCAAATGGGTGTTCCTTACTAAAACAACAAATTCACAATGGAGGAACTTTTAGTTAAAAAAAGTTTAGATTCATTTTGAGTGTTTGAAGATTGGAATCTATATATTTCATATTTAAAAGAAAGAAAGTTTAGCCTAGGATTATGTCAAGTGGCATCATATGATCAAAGACATGTAGTATTTTAAGGACAAATAATTAGTTATTAGTTATATTTGGTAATAATTAACTAATTTTTAAAATTTACCACTTTTAGAATACGAATTTTGAAAATGTTGTTCTAGATATTTTAATTTCTAATTTTCTGAATCATAATAATTAAAGTATTTTAAAAAAATTAAATTATTAAAATTACAACATATCCATGTATATATAAGCCCAATATGGTTACTTTTTAATTAGTAAATACTATATCAGATACTTGCTTCTTCATTCTCTATGGGACTTTCTCTCCTAGCTTTACTTTCTAAAGTTCTTCTTCTCCTTACTATCCGTCACTAATCCGGAGCTGAACTACTGGTCGATCATCGTAAGTCATCTTGGTGATGGAGCTTCTCTACAAGTTCCAGTTGTGAAGGCTTGTATTTCTCTCTATTCTCTCTTCATCTTTAGCTTACATTTGATCAAGACTTCGCCGGCACTGTGGAAGTTTGATTTCCCGTGACTCCTTTTCGAGTGACAATGTTTTTTGACAAAATTTTTCGTTTGAGTTTCCAGCTATGGTTTCTCTCCTAGTTATGGTGAGGAAATCAAATTCCAAGGTTAGAATTTCAGATCCATCAATTTTACACTAGATCTATCCACGTTCTTGACCAAGGGAGTTTCGAGTACAATTGGCGATGTCAATCCAGACTCCAATGACATTACATTCCAAATTTTAATGAGATTTCTGGTGAAGATTTCTTTCTTTCTGGCATTACATTCTAGATTTGACTGACTTTTTAATCTGAAGACATAGGCACGCATCTACAGTGGCATAATTCGGGAAAGACACAGTTCAACCATTTCCAGGTGATATCTTTCTATTTACTATTTAATTGACTGAGTTTTTTCCCTGATTTTATCCTGTACTATTTCATCTTTATATTAGTTTTTTGAATTATTTCTTGATCATTTTGAGTATTTACTTCTTGTTTAGCATTAGTGTTCTGGATTTTCTTGCTTACGTATATTATTGGGTTGTTTTATTAGCTCATTTTATTATATTTTGCCAGCCTACATATCATATTGTATTGCCTTTACATACCATATTGTCTTGTTCTAGTAATTTACCTATATTTTACTAGTCTATAGTATTGGGTTGTATAGGTTTCTTTAGAGTGTATCTTCTTGACCTTTTTAGTTTAGTGAGTTATCAGTTTTAGTTTAGTACCATCAGGATCAAATGGTGGACTAGGGTCATGTCGTCGGTTAGTGTCGAAGCTAAGGGGCAGGAGTGGTAAGAGGGGCACGGGCTTTTTTAAGTTTAGGGTAGGGTCATCTAATATAGGAGTACTTATAGGGAAATCCATAGAACTAGTGAAGTGTCTTAAGAGTAGACATATTAATATAGCATGTGTTCAGGAGATGTGATGGGTAGGTACCAAAGCTCAAAACCTATATGGATTTATGTTATGGTACTTAGGTGGTTTTAGGGATAGAAATGGTGTAGGTATCCTAGTAACGAGACCCTTAGGGAATATGTAGTTGAGGTTAGGAGGTTTAATGATAGGATGATGTCTATCAAAGTTATGGTTGGTAGGCATGTAGTGAATGTAGGAAGTGCCTATGCGCCTCAAGTAGGCCTTGAACTTTATGCTCCAATGGTAAAGCGGTCGCTATCATGTACAAACCTAACTGGAGGTTAGGGTCGAATCCACAGGGAATACAGGGTTCACCATATTGATTCACTAACAATTATTTTAAGCACCATTTAGCTAACTTCTCTAGGATGGGGGGATTTTCGCAATTTTGAAATAAAAGAAGATAAAAACACTATAGTACTTCTACGAAGAGACAATCAAATTGAGGGACAAGTTGGGAATTATGTTCCCTATGATTCGTCAACTCTAATGCCCCAAATAACATAACTCGAATTAAGACATCGCGTGCAAGACAGTAACTTAGGTTTTTCCTACCCTCTTATGAAGGTGAATGTCGAATTTCACCATGCCGCTTGGTTAGCAACTATGGTGTGCCAACTAACCATTATCCATTTTTCCAATCAACCTCCCCTTGGTCAGGTTTGGTTGATTAGATGAGAACACATCATTTGAATCTTGTCATCTACTTCCCTTTTGCTATTCGTCACTACCTTGGTCAAAATCGTGATGGTAGGTGGGGTTTGGTGTTAGCCACCACCAAACAACATTCAAAATGAAATGAAATAGACAATACATGCAACTACCCAATGAAAGAAATTCATAAAATCTAGGTTATTTCAAGTCAACTTCCCATGGTTCCCATAACCCCAAGTTGTGGGTGTTTAGCACTCATGGCTAGGGCAAAATCACAACCAATGAATAAAGTAGACATCGTTTAGAAACTACCCAAGAACCATGAAGAACAACACCACATTGATGTTGAAACCACAAGTTTGCAACAATGGAGTTTGAATATATGTGATTTCAAAACCCCCAGAAAAGTGCCACTTGACCCAAAATCTACTCTAACCCTAGATTTATACTATTTACAAAAAGACCCTAAAAATAAAATAGAAAATACAGTTGGCAGCAGGTACAACTCGCAGGTACGACTCATAAGGTGACCTACGAGTCGTAATTCGACTTTCGTAGTCAGCACTTGGCATTTTGGACTTGATTGCTATGATCAATTGCTATGAGTCTTGGTATGATCTATGAATTATATTGTCTTCTCGTGATTTCTAGTTGCAGTTCTTGATCAAAATTTTGGCTACACTGTGTCTGGCTACGAGGCCCCCTCCTACGAGTCATAGTGAGACATACGACTTGTAGGTTAGCCTTGTTTAGCTGACCTTCAGTTTGAAAATCTCTACTTTTGGACATTTTTCCTGGCTCTAAGGGCACACTACTACTCGTAGCTTGGGCTACAACTCATAGGCTAGCTCGTATGTCCTAAACTTCATCAAAATCTGCAATTTTCTCCCAAAATCATGTCAACCTGTATTTTCTGCAAGAATAACACAAGAACACATAAAACCATAAAAAGTCACATTAAGAACATGCAAACTCCTTTATTTTAGGCATCAAATGTGTCGTAATTTGATAGCACATCAACACCCTCAACATAGAATTGTTACTTATCCTCAAGTGACGACTCGATCTAAATAGACAATAACAAATACATAGAAACTATCCTAATTATATATACATCACTCATTTCAAACTTAGGTACTCAACTTGCATTTTCAAAATTAGATTGAATAGCCACCAAGCAAACCAAGATATAATGATGCGTCTGACAATCCAACTATAACAAGTTAAGAAGTATCAACAATTCAAAATCTTTAATAAAGTCACATATCGATCATGCAATGTGAATGCCCTCACAAAAAAGAAATCCCTCTATTTCACTCAAATAGCAATCAAAGCAAGGACTGTGCAAACATCCTCACTCTTAGAAATGTTATTCATGCATGATAACTAACAACATAGGCTTGCCCATATATTCATACTCCGAACTGTTGAACTAGTTGGATTAGGATCACTTTAGGACTTTATAGGCTTATAATGTAGCCTCATAGGGCTTTGGTAAGATAATTTGGGTAATTAGTAACTAAAGCCATCCTTGAACCATGTTTTTTCGACATTTTTACCTCAACAACTCAGCCATTTTCATTTTGTCCTCCCTTATTCTTCATTTTTAAGGTTTTTCGGGTGCTTTTTTTTTTCTCATTCAGTTGTGCCTCATTTTTTAACTCAATTCTTCTATTCTTTTCATTTCAAGGCACTTTTTCTTCCTATTTCTCTTACCCAGCACCTGATCTTCTCTTATTTCTTTCTTTCCCTACTAATCACCTTATTTTCATTACTTTACCACAACACAAGCCACCCTTACCTTAGGCTTTTAGCATGAGGTGAAGTACACAATATCCGCTCCCTAAACCAGGGCCACCTTTGGTAGCCACCCTCAACTTAGGGTTTTTTCTCAATCAAGGTTCACATGTTCAAGGATAGACCAGGGCTAATCTTAGGGTATTTCACAAAACAAGGTTAGGCAAACTAGGTGTTAAGAAACAACAGGTACACTTAAAGCTCAAACATTTGGAACAAAGGGTCAACTACTACATTTGGTAAGTCATTTAGGAAAAAGTGAATTATGTTAAAGAACTAACACCTAAGATCCTTTCCCAATTAACCAATATCTCCAATCCAATTTTAAAGTAACAAGGCAAGTTATGAATCAGTACACAATGCATGAATATGAAAAAATTAGCTCACGCAACACACATGGCATTGCATACACAATTAACATAGACTCACAAGTCATGTTTCAAGCATCAACTTGCCCTCTCTGTATCAGAACAAATATTGTCAGGCAATCACATGCAAAATTGCAATGGTAACCAACAATCTTAAAACATTTTGAGGTATACTTTTTTTAAGAAAACATTTATAAGACCATTCAAGATTATATACATGTCTAAAGAAATAATCACTATATATCTATATATTATCAATGACACCTAAACATGTCGGTTCAACAGAAAGTAAACTCATCCACAAGGAAAGAGAAATACAACAAGAAAACCTTGGGATCAAAAATAGGATAGTTATGGACTAAAAGCTACTCAAACTTCACCTTAGTCCATCACTTTCCATACCTCACCAAAAAGATGATACTTTGTCCTCAAAGTATGTATATATATAAACCCAAAATTAAATCAATTATCCAACATAGTGAATAAAAACCAAATATCCAAAATAAAACATCCATCAAAGCAATAACAAAACAAATTGTCTAGAGAAAAACAAATATGAGAACAAAGTATCCACAAGTATCAATAAGGATGAGGGGCCAAAAGTATCAAGCACATGGTGCTCAAACACCAGCATCCATCTGGTCCTAGGGCTCGCACTCCTCCTTTATTGCAATGGTACACAAGCTACTATCTCATTACGCTATATGCTGCTCCCAAGCCTTCCTCATCTCCTCCATGGCTAAGTATTCTCGCACCACCTCATCTGTAATTTGCTTCTCTAGCTCTGCTAGCTCTTCAGTTGTCCTTAGTCTTTTTTAGCTCACAGCTGCATCATCACTTCTAGGGGCCTCTTCCCTTGGCCATGTGGGCAATTTTCAAACAAGTCAATCAAATCATCATCACCCTCTGGTGCCACCTCCGGGGCTGCTATTGAGGCTACTATTATAGCTATTAGGTTGGCCTTGAACTTGGCCAACCCTTCCTTTACCACAGTCATATCTACAGGGTAAGCTCCCTCGAGCCTCATCTGGTCCTTGTCCTCAAAGGCATTGACTCTAGCATCCACCACAACAACTCTTCAATCTACAGTATCAAGGGTGAATGTTTTGGCTCTCTTCTCCGAGTCGTAGACCGTCAGACGAACCCATGGTTTGACTTGGCTCATCAACCTGCTCAGCAAGGGCTCCGTCTTTGCTAACCTGCGCACCAATGCCTAAAAAGCAAAATTAGACATAAGAAGGTAGTCTGTAAAAAATAACTTGAGTCATAGAAGGTTCTGGTGTAGGTGTATCTGAGAAGGGCATCGCCTCGGTATCAATAGATGGAGGTTCCTCTGGAGCAACTAAGGTAGAGATGGTTGGAATTAGAGTAGACTCCTCAGTGTGTGGCTCTAGAGGTAATGGATTTGGAATAGGATGAGAAGTTGTTCATTGTAGAGCCACAAGGTTCTCATCAGCCTTGATCAGGCTGGGATCCATAGTACGCAGGGCCTCTACATATGGGTCGAGGTGGAGAGAAACACAAACTTTGGCCGCATTACAAGGTAGATATATCAAGATGTGGAATGGCAATAAGGTATTAGTCCAAATTATGGACTCATGAATCTGCTCCACCATGACGCATGCCCAGTCTATCTCATAGCCAGCTAAGATATTGACTAGTAATACAGCCTGCTATAAAGTAATCACATTATCCGTAAATATAGTCCTGATATGTGATCGGATAATGGACAACCAAAATTTAGCCGAAAAGGAGAGATGTGCCTTTACTATCAGCTTAGTGTGGTTTATAACCTATGTTGTTTTGGGACCGCCCTCAAAAATCTGACAAGCCACCCATTAGAGAAAATCAATCCTCAGGCCCACATTCTTCCCTATCACCGCTAGCGTCATCTTCTCAGTCCTGTCATTATACTTGCCAGTGGAATGTGGCACCCTGTAATTAGGCCTGAATTGAACCCTGCGAATGGTCTCTTCTGAAATATTGACTCTCTGACCCCGTACTAAGACCTCCCGCAGTCTGGGTTGATCAATGGCCTTAATCCTCTTGGGAAGATCTCTGAAGATAGTAGTAGCATAGGTGCGTAAAACTCTCAGGCTAGATATGGGGAATACTTGCCAATCCTCCCTAACAACTACCTAAGACTGTGCCGGTCAATCTCTGCTTCTAAGTCAGGTACCCTACTTAGCCTGGAATCATTCAGCCTCAACTTCTCATAAAACTGTCAAACTGGTTTTCCCTGTCCCTTTAGCTCTTACCTTGTTATAAATCGCTTCCATCCCTAGAATTCCCCATCTAATATTTTTGGGATCTGTGGAAGTGATGGATGGATCGGCCAGAGATTGTGAATTTGCCTCATCATGCTGAGTTTTGTATGCCTCAAGAGAATCAAACCCCGAGGGTGATGAGCTGCTACCTGACCCATTACCATTGTCCTCCTCGTTAGACTAGGAGGAACTCTCGATGACCATCAAGTTTGTGCTGCCTTAACTCTAGTTTGAGGCACATTTTCCTTGGGGTCAATTCTGACCCTTGGACCTCTTCAGATCCCTCTGAATGCTCAGTCTTGGAGGACGCATCTATCAATTTCCTATGAAAAGCCTTGATAGTTTTTATCTTTTGGAGGCACTGTACCTAAAAATCACACCCCATAAAATGCATGAGTACCATTATGTCCAAATAATCAGGAATCACATAAAAATAGAAACAAAAAGTAACAAAAACCAAAATAAAAACACAGAAAAAAATTCACTGAACCAGGTGCAGATTTGCAGGTACGATGCACAAATAGGACTCGTAGAATAGACTTGGATCGTGGAAAATTTTAAAATCCTTTTAAAGTGCAAGACAGGTCTTACGAGACCCTCACTACGATTCATAGTGATCACTATGACCTATAGGTGGGTTTCGTATGGCAAATTTTAAGGAACCATAGGGGACTGTTGTTTTCTAGGAAGGGTCACTACGACTTATAAGACATCTTACGAGTCATAGGAAGGCCTCGTAGCAGAAAACAACAGGCACCTATGATGCCTGTAACTTCTCTACACAAACCAACATAAAGCAAAAAAAATTCAAACATCATTTGAAGTAATTCTCTCAATCAATTCAACAAGTATGTCAAATATAACCTAGTTGTGAATATTCAAACAATAATTTTCCTAAAAAATTGTATCAATAATTGATGATCAAGCAATGACTTCCCAACACATTTGATAATCACCCAAAAGTTTTTTAAGAGGGGTATTTTTGTCTATTCCTACATATTTTAACATGAGCATGGTCAAGCATGAGAAACATGTTGCATTTAATCATCTACATTAGTATGTATCTTACTTGTATTACATAATGAGTCTCATTGAGTGAGTTTGAATGACTTTTTGAGTTTGAGTTGAGTCTGATTGTCTTTACTAATTGACTGAGTTAATGAGAAACTGAGATATGTTGAGATGTGATAACCTAATTAGGTTAAGGTTTGAGTTGATTGATTGAGCATGAAGGATTGAGCTGGTTGATGAGTTGAGCATGTTTAGTCTTGGAAGGAGTATCACCCACCGAGCTAGGAGCGAGTAAATAACTACTCTAACTTACAAAACTACATTGCAAGATTAGGATAGTCGTACAACATGTTCTTGCGACTTATGTACCAAAAGTTAAACATATATTATGGATCCATAAGAGGGTTGATCATCCTTTACCATGGAATATTTAGGACGGGCATGGCAATGATGTCACTTTCATTGTGCACCACCAAATGAAAGGTGGTAGGATTGGATGTCGGTTAAGAGCAACTCCTAAGCAAACACTTATTAAGCATAATGTTTTAAACTATGTCTATTTCCACTGACTCTAATTTAAAAGCATGATTTACTTTAAACTTGCATTTATTGAGTTAAGCATGAGTTGTGTGAGTTGAGGAGAGTATGTTGAGTTTTATTTTCTTGAGTTATTTTACATACCAGTACATTTCATATACTGACGTCCATTTGGACCGGCATCATTTCCTGATATAGATACAAGTGATAGAGAACTTCAGCCCGCACATCGTTAAGGTCCAAACCAGTGCATTATCAGAGTTGGTGAGCCCTCCTTGCATTCCGGAGAAGCACCTTTTTTTCCTTATTTTATTGAGTATTTTATTTCTTTGATTTGGGGTGTCCATGGCTTGTCATGGTACCATCTACATTGTTAAGCAGAGGCTTCATAGAATTGGTTGAGTATTGATTGTTTCCGAACTTATTTATTGGAAATTATGTTTTAGTAGAGTTATATTTATTCATATGATGCCTTTTTTATTTGAGTATTTTCTTCCACTGTTGAGTTGAAATGACGATGAGGCCAGCTGGTTCTCTTGGGGAATAAGCAATTGTTTTTCATATACCGGCCATGCCAAAGGTGCCTTCCCAGGGTGTGATAAACTTTCTATTAGAGCATAGAGTTCAAGGGTCCTAGGGAGTCTATGAAGCCGTGTCTAGTAGAGTCTTGTCGATGACCATCAAGTTTGTGCTGCCTTAACTCTAGTTTGAGGCACATTTTCCTTGCGGTCAATTCTGACCTTTGCACCTCTTCAGATCCCTCTGAATTACACTTTATAAGAAGGATGCTAAATAATATAAGCAATTGTTACACTTTCTTACATTTTGAGTTCATATGATAGTTTTAAAACTCTCAAAGCTCTTTCTAAGTTATGCCTTACGCACATGCAGATCATGCCTCCTAAACGTGCTATGACCCAAAAAATGCTTCAGTCGGCAATGCTAAGAACCCCACTTTAGAGATGCCTCTCCCAATGAAAATGAGGGGTCGAGGTCGATCGGCCAGAGCCACTGGTGTTCCCGAGATACCTATTGCTCTACCTATTCCTTCTACAGAGGTTGACCATGCTCATAAAGTTAGTAGTTGCCTAGAGCTGGAACCAGAGTTCAAAAACTCCTAGTTATAGCTCTCAAGAGCTAATGCTTGCCACTAGACTGAGAGACTTTCTGAGGATGAAACCACTAGTCTTTACTAGGTCAAAGGTTGAGGAGGAACCTTAAAACTTCATTGATGTGATATGTAAGATGCTAAAAGCTATGCATGCGACCAAGACTGAGGGAATTGAGGTTGCTACCTATCAGCTCAAGGATGTAGCTAATGTTTGGTACAATCAATGGGAAGAGAGTCGAGGTAAGGATATCGAGCTTGCTTCTTGGGATGAGTTCAGGAGTGCCTTCCTTGATCACTTCTTCCATAGGAGTTAAGAGACATAAAGGTTGAGAAGTTCATGAATCTAAAATAGGAGGGGCTGACTGTTAAAATATACAGCCTGAAGTTCACCCAGTTATCCAGGTATGCCCCAAAGATGGTCCAGAATATGAGAGCGAGGATGAGGAAATTCTTATGTGGGTTGGGTAGACATGTCAAAGGGGAGTGCAAGGCAGCATTGTTGACCCCAGGTATTGGTATCTCCAGAATTATGGTTTATGCCCAGCAAACTATGGAGGATAAGAAGAAAGACAGAGAGGAGCATCTGAATAAGAAGGCCAAGTCATTAGGGCCTGAGATTAATTTGACTAAGCAAGTTAAAGGAGATAAGTCCTACTTTCAAAAGAGTTCCTCTAGCTATGCACCACTTTTGCTAGTGCACTAGCCCCGAGCCATAGGTATGATCAAAAGTCCCAAGGTCAGCCAAATTTCAGGGCATAGGGCCCACAGTCTTAGGTAAGTGCGACCCTTGGCTCCAAAGGAAAGCAACCTTATGGGAAATATGGTAGGATACATCTGGGAGAATGTAGATGTTAGAACCCATATTGTGGTATATTGGAACCGTTACAAAATTTGGGACTAATGTTGCATTTTTGGAAAATTCAGGACTAAAGCAGCATTTTTAGAAAGTTGGGGACTCATATAAAATTTTCTAAACGTGGGTTGCTAGGATTATTATGTTATTAACTGTATCCTTGTATGTCCTTAATTGGCTCACATAGGAAAA
>DF357282.1:37972-62557 GCA_000787875.1 Solanum virginianum | reverse complement strand
AAATTTCCGAAGGTGGTTGGATACAGCGGGGTCGGCTTCGCCCAAGGGCCGGCTTCGCTTAGTCGGAGTTATGCTGTGATTGGGCCCTCTGTCAGGGTGGCTATAAGCCAAATCTATTGTAGGATCTGTGACTACCGGGATTCTGATAACTATATGCACTCCCTATGACTATGTTCAGTTTGCATTTCTGATGACTACATATACTTCCTCTGTCTATGTTCAGTTACTATTCTGATAATATTATGTATTTCCTGTGTTACATATTTGGTACGTCCTTCGTACTGACCCCCTTTCTTTGGGGGCTGCGTTTCATGCCTGCAGGTTCAGAGATGCAAGGTAGCAGGATTCCAGCTTAGGCCCTCAGTTTTCAGTTTGAAGAGCTCTTTTATTTCAAAGATACTTTTGGGTACACTTACCTGGTATTACTTTCATTCTGGATATGATGGGGGCTCTGTCCCATCTTATGATTCGGTTTATCTGTATTAGAGGTCTGTGGACAGTCTGTGTGTATGGGGCCCGTCTTATGATTCGGTTTGTCTGTATTAGAGGTCTGTGGACAGTCTGTGAGTGTGGGTCCTAGCAGAAACCCTATGTATTATGTATATATGCTATGTATGTAGAACTTAGCCACCTGTCTGCACATTCTGTACATATGCTGTATTTGTTAGGCGGTAGGACCGCAGCAGTGACCTTGTCGGTCCGCGTATTCATACCTATATCTGTTATATGTCTGTCTGGTTCGCTGGAAAATCTTTTGTTTCAGGTAGCTAGTCAGTAAAACAGAGGAAACTCTGTCGAAATTTTTTGAAATAAATAGTAGCTTTTGTCACAATCTGGTTTGGTTATTTGGCTCGGGCGCCCCAAACGGGTGCTAGTCACGGCCCATAGGTGGGGTCATGATAGTAGAGATGGAGGGAATGGTTGCTACAAGTATGACCATCTGCGCCATTTTCAGAAGGAGTGTTCAATGTGGAGCAAGAAGGCCTAGTCTTCTACCACGGCATCACCAGTGATGGGTAACCAAAAAGGTGTTGCATCAAGGATAGGCGGTGGGGTAATCTGTCTTTATGCGATGGGGAATCTACAGGACCAATGAAATGCCCCAAAAATGTACTTCTGAAATGCCCATAATCATAATTTTCATATATCTCAAAATTCGTGCGTGATATAAAAAGTTTGACTTCATATTCTCGATCAGGGCAAGTAAAGTAGGACTTAGAGAGTATGAATAGGGGTCATTTACATAAATAATATATTATTTAACCTAAATTGCGAGTTTTAGCATAATTTTAATTCTTACCAAATATAATTTTACTTTTGTTACCAAAAATAGCAAAGAGAAGGAGAAATTCCATTTCTCTTTATTACTTTTTCTCTTTCTGTCCCTCTTTCTTTTAAAAATATTAATTAATTATTTTAATTAAAAATTAATTTTAGATTGAATATTACGCAAATAATGTTGTTACTATTCTTTAAACAACAAGATTTATTTTATGTAAATACATATATAATGCACTGACACGATTTTAATATATTAATCTATAAACTAATTTAAATAGTGTTTAAATATTTAAAATTTAGATATAATATTTTTTGACACCATTAATAAAAATAATAATAAAAACTACAATTGTAATACATTTTGAATTTGATACTTCATATGTATTATAAACATTTTTTAATGCACGTGGAGAATATAATTAATATAAATATTTTTAGACACCGTTAATAAAAAATAATAATAATAACTACAATTGTAATACATTTTGAATTCGATATTTTATATGTATTATAGACATTTTAATGCACATGGAGAATATAATTCATATAAATATTTTTTGACACCATTAATTAAAATAATAATAAAAACTACAATTGTAATACATTTTGAATTTGATACTTCATATGTATTATAGACACTTTTTAATGCATGTGGAGAATATAATTAATATATTTTTAATATAATAATTATTTTAACATCATTAATAAAAGAGAATAACAAAAAATAACTATAATACGTTTTAAATTCATTAAATGATATATATTATAAGTATTATATGTGAATCATAAATATTTTAGTGTGATTTAATTAATTCTATATTATTTGAAAATATATTATATTTATTGAAAGAATCATAATAAATTTATAATAATGTATAATATTAAAGATGGTGAGTTGAATGGGGAGGGAGAAAGAGAGAGAAAAGGAAATAAAAAAAAAGCCAAGAAAATAAAGAGAAAGTGAAAGAGAAGAAGGGAAAGAAAGGGAAGAAATTTCTTATAATTTATTGATAAAATATGCTATAAACTCTAATAAAAGAAAAGTATCCTAAAAAAGGATAATATTTGATATATAATATATTATTTATGTAAATATTCCTATGAATAGTCTAAATAAAGTAAGAAATAGGTGGTTTATATTTTAGTCGGGAATACAGGGAGTTTAAGTAACAGATGTCTATAAATAATAAAATAAAGCCTTTTTTAAGAAAAACTAAAAGACTAAGGAATTTAACTAATATGTAAATGGTAATTGCAAATCTCTCTATATATACCATCATTGTATCAGTTTTTAACATTTTTATAAATCTTTGTGCATTATGTTAGTAAATTCACTAACAGAAAAACAAAACGGCTAAATGTTGAAGTCAAATACTACATTGCATTAGGAACCATTCACAAGTAAAATTGTTTTTCATTAATCAAATACTATATTAATCATATAATGGGTGAATTAGAAGTTAAGAAGTTCAACAATCATACTTATATCAAGATACTCAATTCACCCAAAGCCTATAAATGTAGTTANTGAGTTTTTTCGTTTTATTTTCTTTTCAGTTTTGCTTCTCTAAAGCTTCCAGCTGTATTTTTAATTAATACCTTCTATAAAATCACTAGCTTTACCCTTTGCCATTGTCAAATTATTGTTCTTTTTTTTGAAGTACTCAATATTTGTGTATTCTTAGCACTTTCTGCAACAAAATTGTATTCTTTTTATATTAGTTTCTTCGATTAACTTTCCTTTAAATAAAGTTCATACAACAAACTTTGTTTAAATTGTGTATACCTTTGTTTTGCTCTTAATTTTGTTATTTGTTGTTCATTGCTTGTGTTTAATCTTTAAACTTTTATTTTATATTATGTGACTTTCTTTGCTTGGTCGTCTTTTGTAAATTTTTGCATCTACTCAATCTCTTTATTTTTTATTTATTATTTCAAAAAATTAAGACTAATTAGCATAGAATACACGTGCAACGGACGTGTTAGAGAACTAACATTTATATAATTATAATAATAGAGACTTAGAGAGTAGAATTAGAGTTGAAGAATATAATTGAGAATTGAGAGAAAGATTGAGAGAATTTGTATTGTAATTTGTATGAAAAAATATTGAGGGAATGAGGGGTATATATAGGAAAATATATAAGAAATTAATTTTAAAAAATTTAAAAAAAAGGTAAAGAGCCGTTGGAAATGGCTCCTTTTAATTCAATGGATATATTGACCATTGCGGTGGGCCCCACTCCCAAATGGTCCAATTAGAAATTTAACAAAAAAAAATTCAATTTTAAACCGGTACCGAGACCGATTCCGACATACCAGGACCTGTATTAACCAGAAAAATTACCCCCTCCAGTTCTGGAACCCTACCGGCCCCCCTTACCCCCGGCATCAACCGGTAGCCTATTTGGTGATTGTGGTATCAACCCCTCAGCAAAGTGTGGTCGCTTGCAACACTAAAGATACTTTTCATGTAATCAACATATATATACTTTCCTTTCATCATCATAGGCATTTAAATCATAGGTCATGCAATAGATCAACAATAACTCAAGAACCCTAAACTGGACATTTTATGAAACACTTGGCAGATGTGTAATTCTAGTTCAAAATCATGCAATTCAAGAATGAAATCATGTGAGAAAACTTAATGTAAATCAATCCACCAACACTCGGTAACACCCTTATTCAAGATACATTAAAACCCTACATCAAATCTCATCATAGAAACATAGATTCATAGCTCAAAACATGCTTAAACAGTCCATAATTCATGAAAACCCCAACACAGTTTATAATCAAATTCATAGTATGAATAGCCATAAGTAAATCAACTTTAAAACATGTAATTTGTATAAAAAGGAAGGTTGGGCACCATGGGTGAAAGGACCCAATGGTTGAAACCTACATACCTCAACTTTGGAGATTCCTTTGATGAAGATTGGAATGAGAACTTGAAGCTTGAGTGAATACCTTAAGATCCGGAATGAGTTTGAGACACTTGAATTTAAGTGAAATACTTGTCTAAGTGTTAGAGAGGGTTTTAGGGAATGTCTTGTATGATATGGTATTAAAAATGACTAAGTATAAGTATTTTTATGGGAAGAAGGCTTAGGCCTAAGACCGAGGCCTTGGACTGAAACAGGAAAACTAGCACAAGATATCATATCTCCGTGATAGCTCTACATCGCGGAGTAAACGCTTACCCCTACTGGAATTGAAATTTTTGCAAAATTCATTTTTCGCTACAGATCCTCTAAAACTTGGGTTATACCAATCTCCCACTCAATTCTACCCCCTCAATAAGAATATGAAGTCAGATTTTTGATATCACACACGAATTTTGAGATATATGAAAATTACGAATTTGGGCATTTATGAGGCACATTTTCGTAGGGTGTTTCAATAGGAAAAGAGCTTACTTGGATTCAGTATAGCTGTTCCTAGAAAAAATAAATAGCAAATAAGTTGATGAATAAACAAAGCTCTATATATCTCCATAAGTTGTAATAACACCTTTTGAAAAAGAAAAGAAAATTAGCAAATTTGAATGCCAGTATATATTGATTAGGTGCAGTGCTTTACATAAATAGAGAAGCATAAAGAAGAGAAATAGAGAACTAGAGCGGAGAAAGCAATTTGTAACTTAATAGTAATGAAAAATTAAACTTTACCTACTTACATCAAATCAAAAATTTGTGAAAGAAAAGAAAAATCTATAGGATGAAATTATGGCTGACTACTAACAATAAAAGATTGATTATGTTAAGATCTGATTTCTATCACATAAAAAAAGTCAGTAAAATCTTAAAACAAACCCAAATTGGATCTAGATATAACTTGATTATGAAAAAAATTTCTTCCTAGTAGAACCCATAAACAAAGTCAATAGAAATTGATAGAACACATCTTAATATACAAAAAATAAACTTGAAAACAGAGTAAATCAAAGTTTAGTACAACTTACTTGATTTTGAACTCAAAAATTGACAAAATTCATTTCAATATTACATCAATTTCTCATATTAAAGAGGATGAAAGAGTATTTTGTAATATATGAAGAGTGCGAGGAAGATTTGAAGAGGAGAAGGGAGGAAGAGTTGAGGCAGCTTCTCGTATATGTGAAATAAGAGGGAATTTTTGAGTGTCGTAACTTATTACTAAATTTTATTTGTGACGAATTTAATGACACATATCAATTTCATCGCTACCAAATTCCTTAAATTTATTTGGGATAAAAGCTAAAGATAGATTTTTTTGTTGCCAAGAAATATAAAATTTATAAATATATACTAAAAGTCGTCATGGCATATTTTCCATTGCTATATCTGTCGCTAAAAATTTATTTAGTTTGTCGCAGGTATTCCATTTGTAAGTTCGTAGGAAATGTTAAGGCGTCAATTTTTGGCACTAATATATAGCAATGGGATATATATTCCATCGCAAATGCGTTGCTTATAATGAATAAAAATTTACTTGTTATTTTTGCCATAAAATATTTGTTCTGTAGCTAATCCGTTGTTATATAGGGACAGAGTACCTTCTGATTCTCATGAAAGTATCTGAGGGGCTTCAAAATATTAGGAATCAAGAATACATCATCAGGAGAGCCATATCCATTGAACATGTCATCCATTGTGCATTTTACATATATTAAGGCTTCATCCACAACCTTGTTAAGCAATTGGGGTGTAAAATCCTAAAGCTTTGCCACAAAGAATTCGTCATTTGCAACTCCTTCGATCCAATGGAAGAATGACATTACTTTCGTAGATTCAGCAGGATCATGCCCTAGAATGTTGATCAACTTCCCATAAAGTTTTTGATCAACGGTGCAAAATCACTTCAATTCATCATCTGAGACTTGAGAGGATCGATAATTGTATAAGGGGGAAATGGATTAATGACTACCTTTGGAAATAATAAACCTTTGGCTTTTTTCTATTGACTTAATGAGAAGAAGCTCAAAGGCATCTCCATCTACTAGTGATAACTCTATAAAATCTTTGTATCTGCAAGGTATGCATCAGGAGAAAGATATGTTTAGGATAACAAATTTAATTACTAATGAATTACAACATAACACTACATACACGTTCTACATGAAAATCGTAGAAAAAAGTACAATAAGATTACCCAGTGAAATATCACAAAGGTCTAGGTAATCGTTGAACAATGTCAAAATCCAAAACTTGGTTCTCCAAAAATAAAAGAGGATAAGATACTAGATTTCAGTAATGAATTATAATGGAGCACCAAAATACGCGTGGTGCAAGTTATAAGATGTCACAGAATACTCAACTAGCTGTTAGCACCCAGACAATGTATTTGATCCTTAGACTTGTTCAAATGGGTGTTCTTTACTGGAACAACAAATTCACAATGGAGGAACTTTTAGTTAAAAAGAGTTTAGATTCATTTTGAGTGTTTGAAGATTGGAATCCATATATTACATATTTAAAAGGAAGAAAGTCTAGCCTAGGATTATGTCAAGTGGCATCATATGATCAAAGACATGTAGTAATTTAAGGATAAATAGTTACTTTTTAGTTATATTATATAATAATTAACTAATTTTTAATATATATAACTTTTAAAATCTGAATTTTGAAAATGTTGTTATTGATATTTTAATTTCTAATTTTCTGAATCATAATAATTAAAGTAGTTAAAAAATTAAATTATTAAAATTGGAACATATCCATGTATATATAACCCCAATATGGTTACTTTTTAATTGTAAATACTATATCAGATACTTGCTTTTTCATTCTCTACAGGACTTTCTCTCCTTAGCTTTACTTTCTAAAGTTCTTCTTCTCCTTACTGTCCTGCGACTGATCCGACACTGAACTACCAAGCCTCAAGATACCAAAACTCGCATCATCGGTTCGGAAGCGTACACAAAATAAACACATAGTTCTACAGGGCGGGCGACACTGAACTACTGACCGATCATCGAAAGTCCTCCCAGCGATGGAGCTTCACTACAAGTTTTGATTGTGAAAAGTTGTATTTCTCTCTCTATTTTTTATTCATCTTTTATTCATGTTATGCAAGACTTCGTCGGCGCCATGGAAGTTTGATTTCTCATGATTCCTTTCCCAGCAATGACCTTTTTTGATGAAAATTTTTCTTTGAGTTTTCGTCTACAGTTTCTCTCTACGTTACGGTAAGGAAATCAAATTCCAAGATTAGAATTTGAGATCCATCAGTTTTTCACTAGATCTGTCCTCGTTCTTGGCTAAGCAATTTTGGAGTACACTTGGCGATGTTAGTCCAGATTCTGTTGACTTTACATTCCATATTCTGATGAGATTTTTGACGAAGATTTCTTTCTTTTCGGTGTTACATTCTAGATTCCAGCTGACTTTTTAATCTGTAGACAAAAGCACACATCTCTGGCGATGTAATCTGGCAAAGATACAGTTCAAGATTTTCAAGTCATATCTTTCTATTTATTATTTCATTGACTGGGTTTTTTATCCCTGATTTTTTCCCATACAATTTCATCTTCTGATTAGTTTTTTGAATTATTTCTTGATCAGTTTGAGCATTTACTTCTGGTTTAACATTATTGTTTTGGATTTTCTTGCTTACTATTTTGGTTTTTTGTATACTGTCTAGATTTTTTTGATCTGTATTTTTGCTTTCTTACTGTTGTTCTTTGAATCCTGTGGTTAGCATACAATATTTTTGCTTAGTATTATTCTTTTGTTTGTTTGGTGTAGAATTTGGTTGTTAGGAAGTTTTTAATTGTTCACCGTCTACCAAACACTTTTCTAAATATACTCTTTGCTACTTTGATTTTTTTTCTATATATTGGGTTATTCGTTTAGTATATTTTATATTTTACTATTATATATTATTGGGTTGCTCCATTAACTTATTGTATTATATTTTGCGAGCCTACATATCATATTGTGTTACCTTTACATATCATATTGTGTTGTTCTAGTAGTTTACAAATATTTCACTGCTCTATGGTATGGGGTAGTATAGGTTTCTTTAGAGTCTATCTTCTTGACCTTTTTAGTTTAGTGAGTTATCAATTTTAGTTTAGTAGCATCAAGATCAAATGGTGGACTAGGCTCATGTCGTCGGTTGGGGTCACAACTAAGGGCTAGGGGTGGTAGGAGGGGCACAGGCTTTTTTAAGTTAAGGGTAGGGTCGTGGAATAAAGGAACAGTTACAGGGAAATCCATAGAACTAGTGAAGTGTCTTAAGAATAGATATATTAATATAGCATGTGTTCAAGAGATGAGATGGGTAGCTACCATAGCTCAGGACCTAGATGGGTTTATGTTATGGTACTCAGGTGGTTCTAGGGAGAGAAATGGTGTAGGTATCCTAGTAACAAGAACCTTAAGGAATATATAGTTGAGGTTAGGAGGTTTAATGATAGGATGATGTCTATCAAATTTTTGGTTGGTAGGCATATAGTGAATTTATTAAGTGCTTATGCACCTCAAGTAGGCCTCGATAGGGGAGTCAAAAAGCTTTTTTGGGAAGAGTTAGATAAGGTTGTGAGAGGTACACCTGAGATAGAAAAAATCTTCATTGGAGGTGATTTTAGTTGGCATATCGGGGCGACCACTAGTGTGTTTGAAGATGTTCATGAAAGATTTGGTTTTGGGGAGAGGAACAGAGGTGGGATGTCTTTGATGTATTTTGTCAAAGCCTTTGAGTTAGTTATTATGTCACGACCCGGAGCTAGGGCCTAGATGTGACACAGCGAATAGGAATCTGAGAGTTCACAAACAAGCCTCAAGATACCAAAACTCGCATCATCGGTTCGGAAGCGTACACAAAATAAACACATAGTTCTACAGGGCGGGAAAGTTGGATTCACTCTCTGGGGGAAATTCGGGACTTAGGATCTTTCCATCACCATATATAGCTAAGCCATGAATCACATAACAAACTGACATAACGATAGACAAAAGATAACCAACCCATAACATAGACTTAAGTCATAATACATAGTATAAAATGTAAGGAAGTTTAT
Organism: Solanum virginianum; assembly: GCA_000787875.1. Lineage (NCBI taxonomy): Eukaryota > Viridiplantae > Streptophyta > Magnoliopsida > Solanales > Solanaceae > Solanum > Solanum virginianum. The sequence continues at coordinate 53,268 of DF357282.1, read as the reverse complement.
AAGGTGTCTAACAATACCTCTATATAGAGGGGTCGGGGGCCAAGACATTCCCCAAACTCACACTCAATACATAAAGAAACTAAAGTATCAAAGGTAGATAAATGGTGGATCATCCTTGGAAGATAGGACTCACCACTACAAATAAACTTGGAAGCCTAGATAAGCGTCAAATGGTGGATGATCAAAGTCCTCGGTCCCTACATGGTGAAATCATATAGACAAGAGTATGTGTTAGTCCATTTGAATGTACTAAGTATGCGGGATACAATGCATAAACTTACCAAAAACCTACATATCAATGTTAGATGACAAGGACACATATTATAGAAGGAGATATATAATGAGAAGTGTAGTATAGCAAGATGTCATGAAACCAATGATGCATGAGATACAAATGATGCTCATATATATAGTGAGGATGCAACCTCAACTAACATAAGTAATACCAAGCAGTTATTACTTGAAATCCCGATGATTACCTGTCATTGGTAAAGAGGTGGTTTACTTGCCAAGGGTAAACCATACTTCACATTATGGGTGTCCTATTTCGTATGAAGCAACCTTCCTCATGGACCTCCTATTTCAGATAGGATTTTCACATCAAAACATATCATATCATGTCATATCATTTCATCGCCTTATGAGCAACCCCATTTTGGAGGCATCTTTCCTTATGGGCCTCCTATTTTGGAAAGAAAACCTATGCTAGGCACATAGTTCAAGGAAAGGGAGAGGACCCTTGGGGATAGCCTTGACGCCCCCAATCAATTGGTGCTAAGTTGCCATCACACAAAAATACTTATAATCTATGTAATTATACATACTTTTAAAGGATACAACGCTTGCCAAAATGTTTCAATGCACAATTGGGCTTAAAACCAAAACGCCTTTCATAATATTTCATACTTACTTTCATAGTCATAATGCTCATGCATAGAAATAACCCATTCATATACAAAATGGTGCAAGCACCCAAAATGCTCAAAGAGCCATAATCAATAGACATATATGTGCACATTCTTGTCATAACCAATATCTTATCGAAATCATATCATATAACAAACTTGGGCTTAACCCACTTTATAATTTCCATAATAATCCATGTACATGAATGCATATGCTATGAATAATGAGAGAATAGCATGGATAATTAAGATTCAATCTAAAATTCATAATATAATATGAAATTTAAGTGAAAAAAATGATTAAATCCACATTTAAAAATCATAATATAATCACTATGCATAAGCAAGCCTTAAAGGGGACACATATACTTATAATTTAATAAACACAAAGTAATTCTTCATATAACTGTTTAAATCACCTTAAAATCATCAAATAAACACTATACATCCATCAATAGAATTTTAGGAATCATAATATTCAAAACTCTGATTTAATGTAAACTAGAAATTCATAAAATTGCTTGAAAATAGTTTGCGTCTCCTTGATTGGAAGGCAATCAAGGATCAAACCCACGTACCTTCACTAAGATGAAGAAATCCCAAAGAAGTTTGAAGAAGAGTTGAGTTCCCAATCTCCAATGTTGAAATTTCAAAGAGTTCTTTAGTGAAAAGCTTTTGAGAGGTCTCAAAATATGAAGAGTGATTTTGAATGTTTAAAATAGGTTTTAGGTCTTTAGATGACCTTACAATAGCATATTAATTCACAAAAGACCAATAGAAATAACCAAATTTATGAAAATGTCATTAATGAATCAGAGAAAAAATTTATCGGTAGCCACTTAACTAGAGGGTAAACAACTCGTGTGGCACTCCATGGTCCGTGTGAAGTGCTTGTGACACGATACTTGGAAAATATTTTGGAAATTTTGATTTTGAACCAACACTTCAAATTTTTTGCACGAGCCCACTAAGCGGACACCTTTCACGAGTCGTGTGAAGCCACACGGTTTGTGTGGTGCTCCCATCACCCCAAGCTTAGGAAAATTTCATGGTGATTTAACACTTAAAAAAATTTTCATTCGGGAGCTCACAAAAGGCCAAATGGCCCATCTCACACCACACGATCCGTGTGACTAGTCGTATGGCCTTTTCTAGCCTAAGCCACCCTATAGCTCCTCCACATGACCCGTGAAGTGTCACATGGCCCGTGTGATATGCTAGTGAGGTGTGCCTTAGCTTGCAATACCACCACAAGGCCAAAATGCAAGATTTGAGGCTAAGTGTGGTCTAACTTGAGGCAACATGGCTCATGTGACTCTACACTTGCCATGTGGTCTCTCTTCAGACACACAAAGTCCAAATCTTTGTCCGAAAAGAGATTTGTCAAGGTCCAGTGACATCGCACAAAATCTAGGTCATTACATATTTCTAACTCATATTTCCCAAAGAGGGAAAATCACTTGATTACCTTTTGTTGTACGGTAGGTAAGACTGAGATTGACTACTTACTTCTCTGAAAGGGAAATAAAATCATTTGCAAGAATTACAAGGTAATACTAAGTAAAAATATTTCTACTCAACATAGGTTTCTAGTGAAGGATTTAGAGATTAAGAGAGATAAGAAAAAGAAGGTTGTTAATGCCCTATCGAGGATTAAATGGGGAGGCCTAACTCCTGCACTTTCTCAAGCTATGGAAGAAAAGCTGAGAAGTTTAAAGGCCTAGAGTAGTGGGGGAGATGTGAACAACAAGTGGGATACTACTTCTAGTTGCTTTAGAAAAGTAGCTACCAAGGTACTAGGCATTTCAAGAGGGACCTTTGGTGGATTTCAAGAAGATTAGTGGTAGAATGATGAAGTCCAAGTCTAAGTGAAAGCTAAGAAGATTGCATATATGAAATGGTTAGAGTGTAGAAATGATCATGAAGAACAAAGGCTTAAGGAGATTTATAAGTAGGCAAAGATAGAAGTAAAGATGGTAGTGACAAGCTAAGACAACAATGTTTGAGCACCTATATGTGGAGCTTAGTGATAAAGGCATGGACAAGAGATTGTATAGGCTCGCTAAGGAGAGAGAAAGAAAAGATTGAGACTTAGACCAAGTGAGGTACATCAAGGATGAAGAAGGTGAGGTTTTGGTAAATGAGTCTTCCATTAAGCAAAGGTGGCAAGCTTACTTTCATAAACTCTTAAATGAAAAAGGAGATAGAGATCTTGAATTGGGTGGATACTCAATGAATGGAGGCGTACAATGGTTCCATTGTACAATAATAAGGGTGATATTCAAAATTATAATAATTATAGGGGTATCAAGTTTTAAGCCACACGGTGAAGGTCTAGGAGAGAGTGGTGGAGGTGAGGGTAAGAAAATAAGTGTCTATTTCAAAGAATTAGTTTAGATTCATGCCGAGGCGATCAAATATTAAAGTAATTTATCTTGTTCGGAGATTAGTGCAACAATATAGGGAAAGAAAGAAGGAACTTCATATGGTGTTCATTGATCTTGAGAAGGCCTATGACAAAGTCCTAAAGGATGTCCTATGGAGGTGTTAAGAGATGAAAGATGTTCCAATAGTGTATATTAGGGTGATAAAAGACATGTAAGATGGAGCCAAAACTCGTGTTAGAATAGTGGCAGGAGACAGAGTATTTTTCTACTGAGATGGGACCTCATTAAGGATCTGTGTTGAGTCCATTCCATTCGCCTTGGTGATGGATGAGCTAACACGGTCTATTCAAGAGGAGGTTTCATGGTGTAGCTATTTGTTGATGACATAGTATTGATTGATGCAAATCAGGCTAAAGATAATACTGTATTAGAGGTTTAGAGAAATGCTTTGGAATCAAAAGGGTTCAAACTAAGCAGGACCAAAATAGAATACTTGGAGTGCAAATTTAAAGGATGAAGCAGACACTGATGTGAGGCTTGCCACTTAACCTATTCCTAGAAGATAAAACTTTAAGTATCTTGAGTCCATAATCCAGAGTAATGGCGATATCATTGATGATGTCACATACTATTAGTCGCTCTTTCTATTTCCTTTCTCTTCCTTTCAGTTTTTCCATATCTAGATTTTTCTGCTGACGGGTTTTTGTGAAAATAATTCCCAAGAAACTGTAATGCCCCCGATCCTTTCCACCTAGTCTGAGTTGATGCATAAATAAAACTGGGAAAATTATTGAGAAAAGCTGCTAAATGAGAATCTACGAGGGCTATCTATGACTCGTAGAGAGATCTATGGACCTAGAAGAGGCCTCGTAAAACCCCAGATGACTTAAAATTTTCTAAGTCTGAGGCATATGTATGAGAGAACATATAGCCCGTAAAGTATTTCACAGCCTGTATATTTGTTTCATGGGTTGGTAATCTAAGAATCAACTTTTCAATATCTTGCATCATGATTTATCAGAAGACCCGTAGAAGTGATTTCGTATCAAATTCTACTGACTCAAATTTTTGGACCCCTCATTTATGAGAGGTTGTATATAGCTCGTATAATGGTCTACAACTCGTAGATGAGGTCTCGTAAATGCAATCGCCAGTTTTTAATTGGGGTATTTTTGTCTATTCCTACCCATTTTAATCAAATCCTTAGCCATTGTAACTTAAATAAAGTCTTAAAATAGAACCCTAAGTGTATTTTCACCATCCTTCACGCTTAAGGATTTCTTGAGAGCACCAGAGGAGGGAGAAGAGTGAGGGTTTCAGGTTCAAATGTGAAGGTCAATTGGAGTTTGATTGTTTCCTCTATTTCTAGGTATCTAAGGCTTACAAAAGTGTGGAACCACGTCCATTCATACGTTGTTTCGCTTATTTGACTCAAAATTTGGAACAAGAGTTGAGGTTGGAAATCCCCATAAATTAATTATCAACTTTAGTATTTATTATGAGTTCTTATGATAAAATATGAGATAATTATCATGTTATATGACTACTGATATTAGATAACATAAATGTGAGTTTGATTGTTTCTTCTATTTTCAAGTATCTAAGGCTTACTAAAGTGTGCAACCACGTTTGTTCATGCGTCATTTCACCTATTTGACTCAAAAATTAGAATAAGAGTTGAGCTTGGGAATCCCCATTAACCAATTATCGAGTTAAATATTTTATACTTGATATCATGAACTCTAAGTTGAATGATCTTTATACAAACTTATGCATGGATTGAGTTGAGGTTTAAGTTTGATCTTGATTTGTAGATGTTGAGTAATGTGAGCATGATTGAGCATAAGAAATATGTTGCATTTAATCATCTACATTAGCATATATCTTACTTGTATTACATGATGAGTCTCATTGAGCGAGTCTGAATGACCTTTTGAGTTCGTGTTGAGTCTAATCGTCTTCATTGATTAACTTGGTTGATGAGAAATTGAGATAAGTTGAGATAAGATAACCTTATGAGGTTGAAGTTTGAGTTGATTAACTGAGCATTTTGAGGATTGAGTTGATTGATAAGTTGAGTATATTTTAGTCTTGGGAGGAGTATCAAGCATCGATCTAGGAGTGGGTAATTAACTACTCTAACTCACAGAATTATGTTTGAAATGCCCTAAAAATGTGCTTCAAAAATGCCTATATTCGTAATTTCTATATATCTCAAAATTCATGCATGATATCAAAAATCTGACTTCATATTCTTTGTTCGGGGGAAAAATTGAGCGGGTGATGGGTATAACCTAGATTTTAGAAGACGCATAGTGAAAAATAATTTTTACTAATTTTTCAGAAGTATCTGACCTTGTAGTTAAAATACTTGTTATACTTGCTGCAGCCCAGAGACAAGTGGGTGAAACTTATCCACGCCCTGGCTGCGACGCGCCAGGGGCATGAAGTAGTGTAAAAGTTGCCTTCACATTGGGTTCGCATCGCGGACTAGTGCAGTTTTTCCCCTATTTTTCTATTTCAGCCCAAGGACATTGGGGTCATAGCCCCATGCCCACTTAAGTATGAAATCACCCATACTTAGCCATTTTTCAACTCTATATCACTCAAAACCATCCCAAAGACCTCTCCAAGACTTAACCAAATATTTCATCCAAAATTCAAGTGTCCCAAGCTTAATTCCAAATCTCAACTACTCCATTCAAGCTTCAAATCTCATTCAAGTCTATATTAAGAAAACCTAAATTTAAGGTATGTGTGTTTCATTCATTAGGTCCTTCCACCTATGCAGCCCAATCTTTCTTTTTATGAAACTTGCATGTTTTTAAGTTGTGTTACTTATGGGTATCTATTATTATGAAGTATGAGCATGAAATATGTTGGAGTTTTATCAAATATTGTTGATTATGCATGAATATGTATTTTAGGCTTATACTATGAATTAATCTTGTCTGTTGAGACTATATATGATTCAAGCTTTGAAATCTATGAGCTATAGTGGAGTTTTGATATGATTTGTATGTTACCCATGATAGAATTTTAACTTGGTATTGGTGGGTTGATTTACATAACTTTAAGATGCATCGATTTCACAACTTCATGATCCATACCCTTGCATTTTGCATTATTTGAACATGCATCCATATATGCCCACCACATGTTTGATAAAATGTCTTGACAAGAATTTTCATATTTTCCTATGACCTATTGCATGATTTTTACAAGTCTCGATTGTTGTTGAGTTCTTATGCTATGATTTATGCTCTTGTGAATTGTGAAACCTACTAGAAGGGGTTATGAACAATACTATATGCCTTACCCTCTAGTATAAGGCTAATTTCTATATGAAGGGGTTATGAACTATGTTGTGTACCTTACCCTCATGTACGATTCAATGTTATGCAATATCTTATACTCATATGAAGGGGTTATGAACTACTTGGTATACCTCACCCTCATATGCGATACAATGTTATGTATTACCTCATGCTTACATGTAGGGTTTATGACCTATGCTATCTTTCTACCCTTATGTACTATTTATTATCTCATACTTACTTGTAGGGGTTATGACCTATGCTACTCCTCTACCCTCATGTACTACCCATTACCTACTAGTAGGGGTTATAACCTATGCTATATCCCTCACCGTCTAGTACAAGGTAGTTGGATGATCTATTTATATCACTTTATGGTGTTAAACAAGATATGCAAGTACAATTATTCTTAAGCATGTTTCATCCTATTCGTTAATTACACATGGTATTTTAAGCTTATGTTCATTGGATATGATTAAGCATCTCATTATTATGCCTTATGGTTCTTGTTGCATCGTATCCCACATAGTTAGTACATTCAAATGTACTAACACATACTTTATGCCTACATGATATTACCATATAGGGACCAGAGCTCCTATCAACCATCCTACACGTGGCTAATTGGTTCTTATGAAGAAGTTAGTTGGTGAGTCCTTAATTTCGAGGGTGATAGACAATCTCATTCATGCTTTGTAGATTCTTGTTCTTATGTTGGATACTTGTTACTATGAGGGTAAACCCAGAAAGTGTCTTGGCCCTCGCTCCATTCTATGTTTAGAGGTATTGTTGAAATATTATGATATATCTATGCTATGAGCTTGACCTTTTATGTTTTAATGGTTATCAAAGGCTTCCCATAGCCCCATTTCCCTTTCAATATTATCTCTTATTATTGTTTATTTTGCTTTAGCGACTAAGGATGTGTGAACGATATGCTAAGAGGCTTGTTTAGGGCCCCCTCAGGTTCCCCATTCGCCATGTCATATCTAGGACCAAGGTTTAGGTCATGACAACGTTGCCAGTGTAGGATAGTCGTACACCACGTTCTAGCGACTCATGTCCCAAAAGTTGGACATTTACAATGATTCCATGATAGAGTTAATCATCTTTTACCATGGCAAGTTTAGGACAGGAATGGCAATGACGTCGCTTTCATTATGCACCACAATACTAAAGATGGTGGCATTGGATGTTGGGTATAAGAGACTCCTAAGTAAACACTAATTGAGCATGATGTTTTAAACTGAGTCTATTTCCACTGACTCTAATTTAAAAGCATAATTTACTTTAAACTTGCATATCTTGAGTTGAGCATGAGTTGTGTGAGTTGAGGAGAGAGAGTTGAGTTTTATTTTTTTGAGTTATTTTACATACCCATATATTACATATAATGACATCCATTTGAACTTGCATCATTTTATAATGCAGATACAGGTGATAGAGGACTTCAACTCGAGCATCATTGAGGTCCAAATCAGTGCATTCTTAGAGTTGGTGAGCCCTTCTTGCATTGAGAAGAGCCCCTTTTTCTTTCCTTATTTTTACTGAGTATTTTATTTCTTTGATTTGGGATGTCCATGGCCTGTCATGGTACCATCTAGATTATGGAGTAGAGACTTCATAGAATTGAGTAGAGAGTTGGTTGATTATTGATTGTTTCCAAACTTATTTGTTGGATACTATGTTTTAGTAGAGTTATATTTATTCATATGATGTGTTTTAGTAGAGTTATATTTATTCATATGATGCCCCTTTCATTTGAGGATTTTCTTCCACTGTCGAGTTGATGTGACAACGAGGTCAAGTAGTTCTCTTAGGGAATAAGCAATAGTTCTTCAAGTGCTAGCTATGCCAAGGGCGCCCACCCGAGGCGTGACAAACTTGCTATCAGAGCATAGAGTTCAAAGGTCCTAGGGAGTTTATGAAGCCGCATCTAGTAGAGTCTTGTTTATGGGTGTGTTATGCAGCACACATTATAAGTCGGAGGCTATAGAATATAAGGAACTATTACACTTTCTTGCATCCTGAGTTCATGTGATAGAGTTAAAACCATTATGCAGATTGAGCATGACTATGCAAATCATTACCAGAATATATCTCCCCAATAACATCTTCTTCCCTTTGATATTTCCAAACAAAATAGTTCTCAACAAATCCATATTGAAAAAGGTGACATTTAACCATTTCAACATCCATGTACTTAATGTTATGACATTTTTTTACAAGGATATTTAATGTTGTCACCACTCATATGATTTTGTTGAGAACATGTATATTGAATAAACTTATTCACACCGGTTATGAAACTAGAAGGACATTTAATCTTGTCACCACTCAAATGATTTTGTTGAGAACATGCATATTGAATAAAGTTGTTCATACCTGTTATGAAACTAGAGAGTATACCCCCTCATCTATCCAACCTCTTATACGTCCAACAACGCCTCATATTATTCATGTTCCTATAAATATTAAAATGACTAAAATAATCAAAATCTTCTACTTATACAACCTATACTGCCTCTAAAGAGAAGATCAAATTTAAATACCTTTATGATCAAATAAAAATCAAATCGAGAAGCTAAAAAATAGAGAAAGAGAGGATGAAAAGAAAAGGCTGAAGGGCAAAAAAAATTAGTGAAACATAATGGGATTTGAGATCTTTGGGAGCTTGCAATGTCAGTAGTATGTGTATATAACATTTAAAACATAAACCACCATATATATAGTTATCCCATATCTGCTCACAATTGGCATCCTTATGAAAGTTTCATCAAGCATAATACCGGACAACTCGAGAAAAATAAACAAACATAGATATAGAAATAGAGCTTACTTGAATTCAGTATAGCTATTCTTAGAAACAAATAATTAGCAAACAGGTTCACGAATAAACAAAGCTCCACATATCTCTACAAGTTGTAATAACACCTTCTGAAAAAGAAAAGAAAATTAGCAAACTTAAATGTCAGTATATATTGATTAGGTGCAGTGCTTTACATAAATAGAAAAGCAAAAAGAAGAGAAATAGAGAAGTGGAGCGGAGAAAGGAAGCTATAACCTAATAGTGATGAAAATTAAATTTTACCTGATTATATCAAATCAAAAATTTGTGAAAGAAAAGTCAAATCTATAGGATGAACACATAGCTGACCATGAACAATAAAAGATTAACTATGTTAAGATCTGATTTCTATGACACAAAAAAAGTCAGTAAAATCTTAAGACAAACCCTAATTTCATCTAGATATAACTTGATTATGAAAAGAAATTCCTCCTAGTAGAACCCACAAACAACATCAACAGAAATTGGTAGAACATATCTCAATATTCAGTAGAAAAAAAACTTGAAATTAGAGTAAACCAAAGTTAAGAACAACTTACTTGATTTTGAACTCAAAAATTGATAAAATCCATTTCAATATTACATCAATTTCTCATATTGATGAGGATGAAATAATAGTTTATAATGTCTGATGATTGGGAGGAAGATTTGAAGAGCAGAAGAGAGGAGGAGTTGAAGCAACTTCTCGTATATGTGAAATAAGAGGGAATTTTTGAGTGCCCTAACTTACTACTAAATTTTATTCATAATGGGTTTAACAACACATATCAATTCCACTGCTACCAGATCTTATGTATGGGTCTTGATCATTATATAGACTATATCTAGAGAAAATAGGGCACTGAGTTGTTAGAATGAATAAATGAGGTCGTCGCTTCGCCCAATGGAAACTAATCTTAGTGTCTATATTGCTGGAAAGAAGCTTTGGAATCAATAAAGAAAGCCTATTGAATCAGCTTTTGGGAATAAAAGGGGAAGGGGAATATGCCAATGAACTTGTTGCAGGGGACAAAGCTGGGGATGGCAAGGTTCTTTATCAATGATGCGGCATTACCGCAGTTGTATGTACTTGCATTTCTTTTCTGCTGTTAGCATGCTTTGATGGCATAGAATCAATAGTTGACACGCACAAAACAGAATAGAAAGAAGGGCTCTTTGAACGACCATTTCTTTTCTGCTATTAACATGCTTTGATGGCATAGAATTGATAGTTGACATGCATAAAACATTATAGAAAAAGGACTCTTTGAACGACTCTGGTACTATCTCATCCACTGCTCTAGCTAATTGTCACCCCTTTCCAAGTGTGATTTCTATCTTATGTATGGCCGTGCCTAAGGGCATATTGTTTAAAGTAGATTCTTCTTTTGATCAATTTCCAAACTATTTTTCGAGCTTCTTCCAAAGCATAAGGCTTTCAGGATGTAGATGATGATATCTATAGCGATGGATCTTCTATATATCGTAGGATAAAGTAGCACAAAATTCCTTTAATTTATTTGGGATAAAAGATAAAGAAGGATGTTTTTTTGCCAAGAAATATAAAATATATAAATATACTAAAAGTCATCATAGCATATTTTTTGTTGCTATATCTGTCGCTCAAAATTTATTTGGTTTGTCGGGGGTATTCATTGGTAAGTTCATAGGAAATGTTAGGACACCAATTTTTCTCACTAATATACAACAATGGGATATATATTTCATCACAAATCCATCGCTATATAATGAATAAAAAATTACTTGTTATTTTTGCCATAAAATATTTATTCTGTAGCTAATTCATCGTTACATAGCGACGGAGTACCTTCCGATTCTCATGAAAGTATCTGAGGGTGAAATTGTGCTTCAAAATGTTTGGAATCAACAATATATCATCAGGAGAGTCATATCCATTGAACATGTCATCCTCTATGCATTTTACACATATTAAGGCTTTATCCACAACCTTGTTAAGTAATGGGTGTATAAAATCACAAAGTTTTGCCATTAAGGTTTGGTCTTTTACAACTCCTACAATACAATGGAAGAATACCATTACTTTCATAGATTCAGCAGGATCATGCCCTAGAATGTTGATCAACTTCCCATAAAGGTTTTGATCAACAGTGTGAAATCGCTTGAATTCATCATCTGAGACATAGGGGTGATAATCGTATAATGGGGGAAATGAATCAGTAGCTACCTTTGGAAATAACAAACCTTTGGCCTTTTTCTATTTACTTAATTAGAAGAAGCTCAAAAGGCATCTCTGTCTACCAGTAATAGGTCTGCAAATTTTTTGTATCTGCAAGGTATGCATCTGGAGAAAAACATGTTTAGGAGAATAGATTTAATTACTTGTAATACCCCACACATTACATGTATGAGTACTATGCACATGAAACATGATATGGACTTTCAAATTAATGCCAATTTTTAAAGATGCTTGAATCTCACGTTAAAAGGTGATATGTGTATCTAATACTTGAGAGGGTCGAGTGTATACATGTTTTGTGTCAAAATAAGGAGATTACAACCTTAAATAAAATGAGATAATTAAGGTTCTTGTAGGACTTAGGAAGCTAGCAGGTGAGTTAGCTATTTACTTAGCTTAAGCTTGCTAGTTAAACGGAGACAAGGCCCGACGTCGAATTTGTCCAATTCTGATTATGAATAAAGTCTGGGTTGAGGGTGTATCTTTGGCCCATGGTTTAGCACTATAAATGGGATATACTCACAGCCCAACATGAAGAATAAAAAGGGACCAATTATATCACAATTTACTTGACTAATTTGGCCCAAAGTAAGTGAAGAGGAATTTGGAAATAGGCAGCCCAAGGTCCATCAACTTGGAGACCCATTTCGGCCCATGTTTAAGGGCTAAGCTATTGCATCACTAGATTGTTAACATATGATAATATGTGGCCAAAATTTCATGGTTAAGCTGGCCAAGTGACCCTTTTAAAAAGGGCTCAAAACAGCAACATATTTCGATAACATTGGAACACTTTTCAGCTTTCTTAAGAAGCTATTTTCTCTCCTTTCTTCACTTCAAAAGGCAGCCAAAATAACCCTCTAGGGTTCTTGAAGGAGATCTAAACCTTGAAGGCTAAGGTAAGTTGAAATATCGATGTATTTGTTATACTTTTTCCATGATAAATAAGAGGCTATGTTGATTATGTTGGTGCTGAAATTGTTGGACAGCATATGTTGGAAACATTGTTGTTAATTTACTTGTTAATTACAAGGCTATGTTGATTATGTTGGTGCTGAAATTGTTGGACAGCATATGTTGGAAACATTGTTGTGAATTTACTTGTTAATTACAAAGGTTTTTCTCTTGTTGATTGGCTGTATTATGAATTAATACTTATGTCCTTAACAAAGGTTGGTTTAATAGTAATATAAGCAGGCTGTTTTACTGCTTTTACAGTCCGCAAAAGTAAGCTCTTATGTGATATCGCAATTGTGTTCTTGATTGGAACTTATGGGCTGGTGGATGGTGGGCTATTTCCTCATTCCTTCATGATTGTTTTGATACTTTGGTAAGACTATTATAAGTCTATTATTATGTATAAATGTGTTGAGGACAGTTTCGTTAAAGTTGGGATAGGGTTGGAATTGTCGACGTCGAAATATAGAGAAGGGATGTAACGTTATGCCGCCCATTTGTATGTTGTGTAGAATTGTTATGTGTTCTGTTTTATAGGCTGTTATAAGGCTTTTGTGGCACTAAAACAGGCTACACATGATGTTTGAATAAGAATGTGTACTAGATAATACAATTAGGGATGAAAGGGTTGAAAGAATACGCTCGGGTTAATAACTACACGCTTGCTACCCGGGTGTTGTTTTTTTTGTGAGATTGGGCTGCCTAGATGTATTGATTTGCTTCTAATGCTAGTTTTATCACCTACTATGTTGTAGATAAATAATTAGAGGAAGGTTATATACGTGGATACCAAGTATATGAGTTCTTGTTGCGAAATAAAGTCCATAAGTTGTTTCATCTCATACGCATTTCATTATTTGTGTAACATACTCTTTTCATTGTCATATTGTCTTGTATGGTTCATAAGTTGTTTCATCTCATACGCATTTCATTATTTGTGTAATGTACTCCTTTCATTGTCATATCATCTTGTATGGTTATCTATATGTCATATGCTACCTACAAAGTTTGATAGCTCTAAAGTTGTGACCACTATAAGAACCATCTCAAAGGTAATTGAAAGGTAATGTATATTGCTTATAGATAGGGGGCAGCCCTAGGGGTGGAAGAATTACCTAGCCAGGGTCTATCCTATCACGGGGGGTAGCCTAAAGGGTTAAAGGAAAATCCTAGCCAGGACTGATCCCAATATAGATTACCACTGATCAACTGGTAGGGGTGGAAGAATTACCTAGCCAGGGTCGATCCTATCACGGGGGGCAGCCTGAGGGGCTAAGGAAGAGCCTAGCCAGGGTCGATCCTGTCACGGGGGGCAGCCTGAGGGGCTAAGGAAGAGCCTAGCCAGGGGCGATCCTGATACAGGTTACCACTGATCATTGGTCTTTTATAGTATATGTTGTGCACAGATTTCATAGTAAAGGCAAAGTGATATAAATAACATAAAGCATATGATCCTACAATATAACTAAAGGTGGTCTCTTATCATATATCAGTGTATGGTTTCATTTGAGTTGTTATTTCATATACAGTATTTCCTGCCTTACATAGTCAGTACATTATCCCATACTAACGTCCCTTATGGGGGACCTGTATTTCATGCTGCAGCTACAGGTGCTAGTAGATCTCCCCAGTAGAAATACAGGATATCCAGCTATGGTTACCAAGCTCCAGGTTACTTCGGGGCTTTGCATGTCTAGAGCTTATATTTTTGTATTATACAGTTCGTCGAGGCGGGGCCTGTCCCGACCCTTAACAGATACTTGTCATTATCTAGAGGCTTTGTAGACTATGTAAATTAAAGTGTGGTCATATCTTGTACTTTAGACAACATGGCCCCAACGGCCTAGACATATGCAGTTCCTTTTGGCTTGTTATTACTATTTATATTCTTAAAGGCATGTTGAGGATAGAAACGCCTTCTAATATGTACAGAAAGTGCATGGGTATAGGTTGGTTCTCTCGAGCCTTATCAGCTACGGGTGCTAGTCCGCCTTAATGGGATTTGGGGCGTGACAGAAGTGGTATTAGAGTAGGTCATCCTAGGGAGTCTACAAAGCCGTGTCTATGTAGACTCTTATTTATCGATGTGTTGTGCACCACATTTATAAGCATGAGGCTACGTGGCATTTAGGAGTTGTTACTTTGTGTTTATTCTTTAGATCGTGCCATAGAGCCAAGTAATAGGTGGATTATGTCTAACCGCTAAATTATTTTGTACAATAATTATGCCAGAAACTAAGAAGAACAAAGGTAAAGGAAAGGAAGTAGAAGTGGTGGTTGGGTTAGCCAGTCAGGGGAGATAACAAAATGAGGCTCAAGATAAGTCTCCATCACAAATATCTCCAACTCTTTCAGCTCCTAATAAACCCGGGAGTAGTGAAATTCCCCCAGAACCACCTATTAATGCTACAGTGCAAGATTTGAGAAATACAGTCTAATTATTGACACGTATAGTTGCTAGCCAATATCAAAGACAAGATGATCCAGTTATCGGTGCAGGTGGTACAAATAGGGTAGCTGGCACGAGGATACGTGATTCCTTAATTTGGACCCTCCATCATTCACTGGGTCAGATCCTAATGAAGATCCCAAGACTTTATTGATCAGATTCAACGTACTTTAGATATCATGTATGTGAGTGGTATAGAAGCTATCGAGTTTGCTACATATAGGTTGAAGGGTGTA
>DF357282.1:18116-31839 GCA_000787875.1 Solanum virginianum | reverse complement strand
AGTCCGACATGACTATTAACTGTGTCTCCACTCTTGCACATGTTCATATGCTTTCATACATAGTCACCTCTATATGTACGTACATACGTGGATACCAAGTACATGAGTTCTTGTTGCCAAATAAAGTCCATAAGTTGTTTCATCTCATACACATTTCATTATTTGTGTAACGTACTCTTTTCATTGTCATATTGTCTTGTATGGTTATCTACATGTCACATCTGCCTACACAGTTCGACAGCTCCAAAATTGTGACCACCATAAGAACCATTTCAACGATAATTGAAAGGTAATGGATATTGCTTATAGATAGGGGGCAGCTCGAGGGGTGGAAGAATCACCTAGCCAGGGTCGATCCTATCACAGGGTGCAGCCTGAAGGGCTAAGGAAGTGCCTAGCCAGGGTCGATCCCGATATAGTTTACCACTGATCAGTTGGTCTTTTACAGTATATGTTATGCACAGATTTCATTGTAAAGGCAAAGCAATATAAAGAATATATAACATATAATCCCACAATATAACTAAAGGTGGTCTCTTATCATACATCAGTGCATGGTTTCATTTGAGTTGTTATTTCATATACAGTATTTCCTGCCTTACATATTCAGTACATTATCCCATACTGACGCCCCTTATAGGGGACTTGCATTTCATGCTGCAAATACAGGTGCTAATAGATCTCCCCAGTAGAAGTATAGGATATCAGGCTGTGGTTACCAAGCTACAGGTTGCTTCGGGGCTTTACATGTCTAGAGCTTATATTTTTGTATTATACAGTTAGTCGAGGCGGGGCCTGTCTCGACCCTTATCAGATACTTGTCATTATCTGGAGGCTTTTATAGTCTATGTAAATTAAAGTGTGGTCATATCTCGTACTTTAGACAACGTTGCCCCAACGGCCTGGACATATGCGGTTCCTTTTGGCTTGTTATTACTATTTATCTTCTTAAAGGCATGTTGAGGATAGAAACGCCTTCTAATATGTATAGAAAGTGCATGGGTACAGGTTGGTTCTCCTGGGCCTTATCAGCTACAGGTTCCAGTCCGCCTCAATGGAATTTGGGGCATGACATTACTAATAAATTACAACATAAAACCACATACACTTTCTACGTGAAAATAGAATAAAAAAGTATAATAACATTATCCAGTGAAATTTCATAAAGGTTTGGGTAATCGTAGAACAATGTCAAAATCCAAAACTACGTTCTTCAAAAATAAAGGATAGGGTACAAGCTTTTAGTAATGAATTATGATGGCACACAAAGATATATATGATGCAAGTTACAAGTTGTCAAAGAATACTTAACTAACTATTTACACCCAAATGATGTATTAGATCCTTAGAGTTGTGCAAATGGGTGTTCCTTACTGAAACAACAAATTCACAATGGAGGAGCTTTTAGTTGAAAAAGGTTTAGATTCATTTTGACTGTTTGAAGATTGGAATCTATATATTACATATTTAAAAGAAAGAAAGTTTAGCCTAGGATTAGGTCAAGTGGTATCATATGATCAAAGACATGTAATATTTTAAGGACAAATAGTTAATTATTAGATATATTAGGTTATTAACTATAACAACAACAACATACCCAGTGGAATCCCACAAGTAGGGTCTGGGCAGGGTAGAATGTACGTAGACCTTACCACTACCTCATAGAAGTAGAGAGCTTGTTTGCTGGGAACCCTCGTCTCAAAAATCCATAAGCAAAATAAACTAGATATGACAAAAAGTAAAAGAAAGGGAACAATAAAAATGACTAATAACCAAAAGCACATAACAATATGTAAATATGATACAAATAACGCATAAACAACAAATAATGACAACACATGTTATAAAACACTACTACTCCTCTACCCTACTATACCGCATGACTAGATAACCACCTAACCCTACCAGCTAATTAGCCTACTACTCTAATTCATGACCTCCACTTCTTTCTATTTAGGGTCATGTCCTTAGTGAGATCAAGTTCTGCCATATCATGTCTGATCACCTCCCCCTAGTACTTCTTCGGTCTACCTCTACCCCTCTATGTAGCTCCTAAAACCAACCTCTTGCACCTCTTAATAGGAGCATCAGTATTCCTTCTCTGCACATGTCTAAACCATCGCAGTCTCGCCTTACTCATCTTATCAACCACCGAAGCCACATGTAGCTTCTCCCTAATGGTCTCATTCCTAACCTTGTCACTTCTGGAGTGACCACACATCCATCTCAACATCCTCATCTCTATGAGATGCATCTTCTGGATATGTGCATTTTTTATTGGCCAACACTCCACTTGCAACAACGAAGATGGTCTAATCACTAATCTGTAAAATTTACATTTAAGTTTAGGTGGTATCTTCTTATCATAGAATACTCCAGATGCGAGCCTCTATTTAGTCCATGCTGCCCTAATATGATGTGTGACATTATCATTGATAACATCACTATTCTGGATGATGGACCCTAGATACTTAAAGTTTTCCCGCTTGGGGATAGGTTGAGTGGAAAGCCTCACATCAAAGTTTACTTCATCCCTCTCAACGCTGAATTTGCACTCCAAGTATTCAGTTTTGGTCTTGCTCAATTTGAATCCTTTGGATTCCAAGGTGTGCCTCCAGGCCTCCAACCTGTCGTTAACTTTAGTCCGGGTCTCATCAATCAGTACTATGTCATCTGCAAATAGCATACACCATGGTACCTCCTCCTGGTCTCCAAGCCTCCAACCTATCATTAACTTTAGTCGGAGTCTCATCAACCAGTAGTATGTCATCTGCAAATAGCATACACCATGGTACCTCCTCCTAGATAGATTACGTCAGCTCATCCATCACTAAGGAAAACAAGAAAGGGCTTAACACAGATCCTTGATGGAGTCCCATCTCAACAGGAAAATACTCTAAGTCTCCTCCCACCATTCTTAACCGAGTTTTGGCTCCATCGTACATGTCCTTAATCGACTAGGTATATTCTATTGGGACACCTTTCACCTCTAGACACCTCCATAATATATCCCTTGGGACTTTGTCATATGCCTTCTTGAGTTCAATGAACACCATATGAAGGTCTTTCTTTCTTTTCCCATATTTCTCCACTAACCTCTGAACAAGATGAATTGCTTCAGTAGTCGACCGCCCCAGCATGAATCCAAACTGATTCTCTGAGATAGATACTACTCTTCGCACCCTCATATCCACTACTCTCTCCTAGACCTTCATAGTGTGGCTTAACAACTTGATACCCCTGTAATTGTTACAGTTTTGAATATCTCCTTTATTCTTATACAATGGAACCATTGTACTCATGGAACAAATGTACTCCTCCTCTATTCATCAAGCATCTTGGCAATCTTCATCATAGTATTGAATAGTCTAGCTAACCACTCTATCCCATCTTTGACCATGTTCTTTCCAAAGTCTACCGGAATCGCATCGGGGCTGATCGCCCTCCCCCTCTTCATTCTACTAATAGCTCGTCTTACCTCCTCAACTCTGAACTGCCTGCAATAACCAAAATGATGATGGTTTTTAAAGTGGTCCAACTTACCCAGCTCAATATCTCTATCTTCTTTTTCATTTAAGAGTTTATAAAAGTAAGTTTGCCACCTTAATTTAATGGAAGTCTCATCCACCAACACGTCGCCCTCCTCATCCTTGATGCAATTCACTTGGACTAAGTCACAAGCTTTTCTTTCTCTTAATTTAACGAGCCTATACAATCTCTTGTCCCTGCATTTATCACTTAGCTTCTCATAAAAGTGCTCAAACGTTGCTGACTTAGTAATCGTCACCGCCATCTTTGCTTCTGACTTGGCCGTCTTATAGATTACCTTATTAGTTGTGTCCTACATACTATTCACATTACCTTCACTACTCCATGCCTCTAAGTTTCTCAACTTTTCTTCCATCTCGCGAGAAAGGGTAAAAGTAAGGCCTCCCCGTCTAATCCTCGGTTGGGCATATATAACCTTCTTCTCGTTTTCTCTCTTGATCTCTACATCCATCATTAAAAGCCTATGTTAAGTGGAAACATTTTCACTTAGAATAACCTTGCAATTCTTGCATAGACTTCTATCGCCCTTTTGGAGAAGTAGGTAATCTATCTGAGTCTTAGCTACCATACTATGAAAGGTAATCAAGTGGTTTTTCCTCTTCGGGAAACACGAGTTAGCAATAACTAACTCAAAGGCTTTGGTAAAATCCAAGAGAGACGTCCCTCTTCCATTCCTCTCCCCCAAACCAAAGCCTTCATGAGCATCTTCAAACCCGCTAGTAGTTACCCCGATATGCCCATTAAAGTCACCCCCAATAAAGATTCTTTCTATCTCTAGTATGCCTTGCACAACCTCATCTAGATCCGCCTAAAAGAGCCTTTTGACTTCCCCATCTAGGCCTACTTATGGCGCATAAGCACTAACTACGTTCACTACATGTCTACCAATCACGAGTTTGATAAACATCATCCTATCGTTAACCCTCCTAACCTCAACCACATAATCCCTAAGATTCTCATCTACTAGGATACCTACACCATTTCTATCCCTAGAACCACCCGAGTACCACAGCTTAAACCCATCCATGTCCCATGCTTTGGTGCCTACCCATCTTGTCTCTTAGACACACGCTATATTAATATGTCTCTATTTAAAAAATTTCACTAATTCTATGGACTTCTTTGTTAGTGACCCTATATTCCACAATAATCCCTACAAATAAGTACAGGTCACAATAAAGAATAGTAGTTCTATACACTTGCAACTTTATAAACAAGGAATACTAAACAATACCAGCAAACTACTCACAAACAGTACTATGCAACAATAATAAACAAGACTCAAACAAAATACAGCAATATGCAACAATATCACAACAATATGCTAAGTAATTTTTCCAACAAACAATATGCTAAGTAATATGTATACAACAATATACAACAAATATACAGCTATAGGCAGAGGAATCAAATATGACACAAATAATTGGAGGGCAAGAAATCAAAGATAAGTAAAAGGTATCATGTGACACAAATAATTAGAATGTAAGAAATCAAAAGCTATAGGCAACAATACACCTAGGAGTATGGATATACAAGGTAAATAGTAAAAGGCAAAATAATATATATACAAGATGAATATGCAATAGTAATAAAAAAATCCAGTAATTAACTGGATAAAATTGCTTAAACTAAGAAATCCAGAAATAGAGAAACAAAAAGAACGATACTCAGCTAAATCAAGAAGTAAAAATGATATCCAAGAAACTAAAAATGATATCCCAAAATTGATCAAGAGAGGAACGATGGAACCTAGATTAAAACTGACTGACAGAGTGAACTAATCGCCAGAATTCTCTGTTTCTGGCCTGATCACTAGAGTCTGCCTAAAAGCATCATCGAAATCTGATGAGTAGTAGAAGCACTGATAAAGGAGATCTATTCTAAAAGAAATGAATCGAGTCTATTGATAAAGGAGATCGACAAAAACTGTCAACATGGTTCGTCGGAACCTTTTAGAGATTAGTTCTTGGAAGAATTGAAGAAGATTCATAAATTCTTGACTTGGAATATTTAGAGTTCTTGATGAAAAACCTAATTCTTGAAAAAGAAGAATCAAGAAATCCTTTCTTGGAATTCTTGAATTCATTTTTTGAAACCCTTGAGGATGAATCTTGAAAGCTAAACCTAACTTTGATGACTTTTTTAATGATTCTTGAGCGTTTATGCTTGAGTGAAGGATAGGGTTTTGATTCTAGCTAACAAGGAGAAGTGTAGTAGCAAAAAAAACTAAGAAGCTCCATTGCAAACATTACAACCATTATACTAAAGACAAGGAGCTAACAAAGTTCAAAAGGGCATCTGGGGAAGCAGACAGTGAAATAGAAAGACTCTTTGTTAGCTCTTCGTGCCTCCTTGACTTCTCAAACAAATAAACCCAGCTATACAAATACATAAGGCTTTTATCTCTTAGAGATCGAAAGGTAGTTGATAACCCATCATGGTATTTGCTATTCCTTTCATTCCATATGCTCCTTATTAGGTTATTAACTAATTTTTTAAATTTACAACTTTTAGAATCTGAATTTTGAAAATGTTGTTATAGATATTTTAAATTCTAATTTTTTGAATCATGATAATTAAAGTATTTTAAAAAATTAAATTATTAAAATTACAACATATCCATGTATGTATAAGCCCAATATGGTTACCTTTTTAATTAGTAAATACTATATTGGATACTTGCTTCTTCATTCTCTACGGGACTTTCTCTCCTAGCTTTACTTTCTAAAGTTTTCTTCTTCTTACTATTCATGACTGATCCGGTGCTGAACTACTGGCCGGTCATCAAAAGCCATCCCGGCGATAGATATTATCTACAAATTTCAATTGTGAAGGCTTGTATTTCTCTCTCTATTTTCTCTTCATCTTTAGCTCATGTTTGTTCCAGACCTCGCAGGTGCAGTGGAAGTTTGATTTCCCATGACTCCTTTTCGGATGATGATCTTTTTTCATGAAAGTTTACATTTGAGTTTCCGGCTATGGTTTCTCTCCCAGTTACAGTGAGGAAATCAAATGCCAAGGTTAGATCTTTCCTCATTCTTGGCTGAGGGAGTTTCGAGTACAATTAGCGATGTCAGTCCAGATTCTGGTGATGTTACATTCTAAATTCTGATGAGATTTCTGACGAAGATTTCTTTCTTTCTTACGTTACATTCCAGATTCCGATTGACTTTTTAATCTGAAGACATAAGCACACATCTTCGGTGATGTAATCCAGCAAAGACACAGTTCAACCATTTCCAGGTGATATCTTTCTATTTACTATTTAATTGATTTAGTTTTTTCCCTGATTTTGTCCTGTACCATTTCATCTTCTGATTAGTTTTTTAAATTATTTCTTAATCAATTTGAGTATTTACTTCTTGTTTAGCATTAGTGTTCTAGATTTTCTTGCTTACTATTTTTGTTTTTTGTATACTGTCTAAATTTTGTGATCAGTACTTTTGCTTGCTTACTGTTGTTGTTCTTTGAATGCTGTAGTTAGCATACTGTATTTTTTATTTTGGTTTTTTATATACTACCTAAATTTTGTTGATCAGTACTTTTACTTGCTTACTTTTATTGTTCATTGAATCGTGCAGTTAGCATACTATATTTTTACTCAGTATTTCTCTTTTGTTTGTTTGGTATAGAATTTAGTTGTTAGGGAGTTTTTAATTGCTCACTATCTACCACTTTTTAGAATATACTCTTTGCTAATTTAATTTTTTTTATATATATTGGGTTATTCATTAAGCATATTTTATATTTTACTGTTTTATATTATTGGGTTGTTTTATTAGCTTATATTATTATATTTTGCGAGCCTACATAACATATTGTGTTGCCTTTACATATCATATTATGTTGTTTTAGTAGTTTACCTATATTTCATAAGTCTATAGTATGGGGTTGTATAGGTTTCTTTAGACTGTATCTTCTTGATCTTTTAGTTTAGTCAGTTATTAGTTTTAATTTAGTAGCACCAGGATCAGATTATGGACTAGGATCATGTCGTCGGTTGTTGTCGGAGGTAAGGGGTAGGTGTGGTAAGAGGAGAACGAGCTTTTTTAAGTTAAGGGTAGGGTCGTGGAATATAGGAGCACTTATAGGGAAATCCATAGAACTAGTGAAGTGTCTTAAGAATAGACATATTAATATAGCATGTGTTTAGGAGACGAGATAGGTAGGTACCAAAGCTTGGAACCTAGATGGGTTTACGTTGTGGTACTCAGGTGGTTCTAAGGATAGAAATGGTGCAGGTATCCTAGTAACGAGAACCTTAGGGAATATGTAGTTGAGGTTAAAAGGTTTAATGATAGGATGATGTCTATCAAACTTATGGTTGGTAGGCATGTAGTGAATGTAGTAAGTGCCTATGAGCCTCAAGTAGTCCTTGATGTTCACGTTCCAATGATAAAGCGATCACTATCAAGTATAAACCTAACTAGAGGTTAGGGTCGAATCCACAGGGGATACAGGGTTGACCATATTGATTCGCTAATAATTATTTCAAGCATCAATCAACTAACTTCTCTAGGATGGGGGGTAGGGTCTGTAATTTTGAAACAAAAAAAGATAAAAACACTATAGTACTACTACGATGAGACAATTAAATTGAGGGATAACTTGGGAATTGTGTTCCCCATGATTCGTCAACTTTAATGCCTCAAATAACATAACTCTAATTGAGACATCGCGTGCAAGACTAACTTAGGTTCTTCCTGCCCTCTTGTGAAGGTGAAGGTCTAATTTCACCATGGCTCTTAGTCAGCAACCATGGTGTGCTAACTTACCATTATCCATTATCCCAGTTAACCTCCCTTTGGTCAGGATTTGTTGATTAGACGAGAACACATCAATCAAATTGTTTCATCTACTTCCCTTTTCCTATTCGTCACTACCTTTGTCAGGATCGTGATAGTAGGTGGGGTTTGTTGTTAGCCACCACCAAACAACATTCAAAATGAAAGGACATAGACAATACATGCAACTACTCAATCAAAGAAATGCACAAAAGCTGCCATGGTTCCTACAACCCAAAGTTGTAGGTGTTTAGCCACTCATGTCTAGGGAAAAATCACAAACAATGGGTAAAGTAGACATGGTCTAGAAACTACCCAAGAACAATGAAGAACAACACCACTTTGATGTTGAAACCACAAGTTTACAACAATGGAGTTTGAATACAAGTTATTTCAAAACCCCCAAATTGTGTCTTCAAATTAAAAACCTAAAGTCTACTCTAACCCTAAGAAAAAGTGCTCTATAAGAATATTCAAAGTTGTCAAATCTTTAAAAGTGTCAAGTCTCCTTTCAAAAACCCTATCATTAACTATTTATAATATTTACAAAAAGACCACAAAAATAAAATAGAAAATACAGCTGGCAGCAGGTACAGCTCACAGGTACGACTCATAAGATAACCTATGAGTCATAATTCGACTTTCATAGTCAACACTTGGCATGTTGGACTTGACTACTATGATCCATTGCTATGAGTCATGGTCTGATCTTCTTCTCGTGGTTTCTAGTTGCAGTTCTTGGCCCAGATTTGGGCAACACTATTTCTGGCTACGAGGCCCCTTCTACGAGTCGTAATGTGACATACGACTTGTAGGTTAGCTTCATATAGCTGACCTTCACTTTAAAAATCTCTAATTTTTGGATACTATTTTTGTCTACAAGAGCACACTATGACTCGTAGAATGGGCTATGACTCATAGGTTGCCTCGTATGTCCTAAACTACATCAAAATTAGTAATTTTCTCCCACAATTATGCCAACCTATATTTTCTGCAAAAACAACACAAAAACACGTAATAACCTTAAAATGTCACATTAAGAACATGCAAAATCCTTTGTTTTAGGCATCAAATGTGATGTAATTTGATAGCACATCAACACCCTCAACATAGAATTCTTGCTTGTCCTCAAGTGACGACTCAATCTAAATAGGTAATAAGAAATACATAGCAACTATCCTAATGGCATATACATCACTCAATTCTAACTTAGTTACCCAATCTTATTTTCAAAACCTGATTTAATAGCCACCAACCAAACCAAGATATAATGATGCATCTAACAATCCAACTATGACAAGCTAAGGCGTATCAACAATTCACAATCGCTGAAGAAGTCACACGCCAATCATGCAATGTGAATGCCCTCACAGAAATGAAATCCCTCTATTTCACTCAAAAATCAATCAAAGATCAGGGACTGTGCAAGCATCCTTACTCTTACAAATAATATTCATGCATGATAACCAACAACATAGGCTTGCCTATATACTCTTACTCCAGACTATTGAACTAGTTGGATTAGGATCACTTTAGGACATTATAGGCTTGTAATGTAGGCTCATGGGGCTTTGTTAATGTAATTTGGGTAATTATAAACTAAAAGCCATCCTTGAACCACATTTTTTAAACATTTTTACCTCAACAACTCAGCTATTTTCATTTTGGCCTCCATTATTCATTATTTTTAAGCTTTTTCGAGTATTTTCTTTTTCTCTTTCAGCTGTGCCTCATTTTTGAACTCATTTTTGCTATTATTTTCATTTTAAGACACTTTTTTATTCCATTTTCTCTCACCCAACACATAATCTTCTCTTCTTTCATTCTTTCCCTACTAATCACCTTATTTTTGTTACTCTACCACAACACAAGCCACCCTCAACTTAGGCTTTTAGCTTGAGGTGAAGTACACAATATCCGCTCCCTAAACCAGGGCCACCTTTGGTAGCCACCCTTAACTTAGGCTTTTTATCTCAATCAAGGTTGAGTAACCTAATGAGGTTGAGGTTTGAGTTGATTAACTGAGCATTGAGGATTGAGTTGGTTGATGAGTTGAACATGTTTTAGTCTTAGGAGGAGTATCACCACTAAGATGGGAGCGAGTAAACAACTACTCTAACTTATAGAACTATGTTGCAAGCATAGGATAGTTGTATAACATGTTCTTGCGACTCATTCCCCAAAAGGTAGATATTTACTATTGATCCATGAGAGCGTAGACCGTCCTTTACCATGGCAAGTTTAGGATGAGCATAGCAATGACATCGCTTTTGTTGTGCACTGATGATGTTCATGCTCCAATAAGAAAGCGGTCATTATCACCAATTAACCTAACCGAGGTTAGGGTTGAATCCATAGGGAATACAGGGCATGATTACAAGAATTCACCACTAATCATTTCTAGTATTTATGTCTACAATCTCTAAATGGGGGAGGGGAGGGGTTCGTGATTCAAAAACAAAATAAAACTACCACTAATTATAACATGAAGAAACACTCAATTTTGGGGACAACTTTGGAATTGTCTTCCCCATGGTTCATCAACTTGATTACCCTAGATAATGTAACTACAATTGATGATTTGCATGCAGGACGGTAACTTAAGTTCTTCCAGTCCTCTTATCAAGGTGAAGGTCAAATTTCATCATCGCGCTTAGTCGACCACCATGGCATACCAGCTAATCGTTACCTATTGTCCTAGTCAACCTTGGTTGATTCGATGAGAACACATCAATCAAATTCTCTCATCTACTTTCCTTTTCCTACTCGTCAGTACCTTGATTGAGATTATGATAGTAGGCAGGGTTTGGTGTTGCCCACCACTAAACTACAATAATAATGAAAGGAAATAGATAATATATGCAAAACACCAATCATGAAAATGCAAGATAGATAGGTCATCTCAAGTCAACTACCCATGGTTCCCACAACCCAACTTGTGGGTGCTTATCTACTCATGGCTAAGGCAAAACAAGCTAAAATGTACATACAAGACATATATCAGAGCTTTACTAATACCAATGAAGAAAATATGCACCACAAGTTGCAAACCCACCAGATTGATTGATCAACAATGAGTTCAAGGCAAAATTTACAATCCCCAAAATTGGTTTTCTAAGAGAGAAAAATAAACTATCTAAAAAACTAAGAAAAGATTCAAAAAATGATTCTGAATTGTCTACCAGTTGAATCTTCCTCCTTTTTTGCTAAAACCCTAACTTAAACTATTTATACTATTTACAAAATAATCCTAGAATTTACACAGAAAAGACAGCTGGCAGCTGATAAGTTTCACAGGTATGAGTCGTAAGATGACCTACGAGTTGTAGTCGGGGTCTTATATTAGGTTCTTGACATCTTAGACTAACCTGATATGACCTATAGGTATGAGTCATTACTTGAGCTATGACTCGTATGTTGCTCTCATAGTCTTGGCCTTTAGTTTTTTGGTCCAATATTTGGCTCTCTGATTCCTACTACGAGTCCACCTATACGAGTCGTAGTGTGTCTTACAACTCATAGGATATCTTCATAGGAGTGAACTTCACTTGATAGATTTCTGAATTTTTGATCTCTGATTCTTGCTATGACACACCCTATGACTCGTAGCTTGAGCTAAGACTTGTAGGTGGGCTCGTATGGCCTATGCTTCAGCAAAATCTGCAATATTTCTTCAAAATCATGCCAATCTATCTTTTCTATAAGATTAACACAAAAACACATTAAAACCATAAAAAGTCAGTTTAAGAACTCACAAAATCCCTTATTTTAGGCACCAAATTTGTTGTATTTTGACAGCACATCATGCACCACCAAACTAAAGGTGGTGGCATTGGATGTCGGATAACAGCAACTCCTAAGCAAACACTGATTGAGCATGATGTTTTAAACTGAGTCTAATTTAAAAGCATGATTTACTTTAAACTTACATTTATTGAGTTGAACATGAGTTGTGTGAGTTGAGGAGAGTAAGTTGAGCTTTATTTTCTTAAGTTATCTTATATACTAGTACATTTCATATACTGACGTCCATTTGGACCTGCATCATTTCATGATGTAGATGCAGGTGATAGAGGACTTCAGCCCATGCATCATTGAGGTCAAGATTAGTGCATTCTTAGAGTTGGTGAGCCCTTCTTGCATTCCGGAGGAGCCCTTTTTTGTTTCCTTATTTTTATTGAGTATTTTATTTCTTTGATTTGGGATGCCTATGGACTATCATGGTACCATCTAGATTGTTGAATAGAGGCTTCATAGAATTGAGTAGAGAGTAGGTTGAGCATTGATTGTTTCCAAACTTATTTACTAGAAATTATGTTTTAGCAGAGTTATATTTATTAATATGATGCCCCTTTCATTTGAGTATTTTCTTCCACTATCGACTTGAAGTGATGATGAGGCCAGGTGGTTCTCTTAGGGAATAAGTAATGTTCTTCATATACCAACCAAGCCAAGGTTGCCCTCCCAGGGTGTGATAAACTTGCTATTAGAACATAGAGT
Organism: Solanum virginianum; assembly: GCA_000787875.1. Classification (NCBI taxonomy): domain Eukaryota; kingdom Viridiplantae; phylum Streptophyta; class Magnoliopsida; order Solanales; family Solanaceae; genus Solanum; species Solanum virginianum. The sequence goes on along the minus strand of DF357282.1, from coordinate 19,003 downwards.
TCAAGGATCCTAGGGAGTCTATGAAGCTGCGTCTAGTAAAGTCTTCTTTATGGATGTTTTATGTACTACACTTTATAAGAAGGAGGCTATAAAACATAAGGAATTGTTACATTTTCTTACGTTTTGAGTTCGTGCGATAGTGTTACAACTCTACAAAGCTCTTTTCTAATACGTGCCTTACGCGCTTGCAGATCATGCCTCCTAAATATACCGTGACCCAAAGAATGCTTCATTCGATAATGATGAGAACCCCACTTTAGAGGTTCCTCTCCCAATTGGAATGAGGGGCCAAGTTCAATCGACCAGAGCTATTGGTGTTCCTGATACACCTACTGCTCCACATGTTCCTTCTACAGAGGCTGACCATGCTCACATAGTAGGTAGTTGCCCAGAGCTAGAACCAAAGTTCACAGACTCCTAGTTCTAGCTCTCAGGAGCCAATGGCTGCTAGTAGACTGAGAGGCTTTCTGAGGAGGAACCCACCAGCCTTCACTAGGTCAAAGGTTAAGTAGGAACCTTACAACTTCATTGATGTGATATAGAAGATACTGAAAACTATACATGCGACCGAGACTGAGGGAATTGAACTTGCCACCTATCAACTCATGGATGTGGCTAATGTTTGGTATAATCAGTGGGAAGAGAGTCAAAGTGAGCATATCTAGCACGCTGCTTGGGATAAGTTGGGAGTTCCTTCCTTGATCACTTCTTCCCTTAGGAGTTGAGAGAGGTGAAGGTTGAGGAGTTCGTGAATCTAAAATAGGAGGGGCTGACTATTAAAAAGTACAGTCTAAAGTTTATCTAGTTATCCAGGTATACCCTAAAGATAGTCTAAGATATGAGAGCGATGATGAGGAAATTCTTATCTGGGTTGGGTATACATGTGA
>DF357283.1:213666-226575 GCA_000787875.1 Solanum virginianum | reverse complement strand
TTGCAGAAAGACTCACTGATGGAAAGCAGCTTTCATATCCCTAATTCAAACACTCGATTTGTTGGTGATGAAAACCGACCTCCTGATCAAGTAAGCAAAAGGCGTATCAATTCAATTGCCTGAATTCATCGGAGGGGGATCATTACTTCCTTCTATGACATGATAACTTCTCTTGTAAAAATTGAGTAATGTGATTGTATCTGTTAGGTTTTCCGGGACAAAATAATGTCAATGGCTGATGTCGTTGCTGGAGGTGAGGAAGCTGTTGTTACATTTGACGGCATTGCCATACTTACTCCATGGTTGGTTAATCTCCTTTTCATGTCATTCGTTATTATTGTTATCTAAATTTTGCTTCAGACTGTTTTGACATGTGCCCGTATGCTGCAGGGGTCGTTACAATGTTGTGCTTCATCTCTCATTCCTGCGCTTGCAAGGGCAGGCCAATGACTTTAAAATCCAGTACAGCAGCGTAGTCCGTATTTTTTTGTTGCCGAAGGTTATTGCTATGTTCAATTCCCCATTTAATCAATGTTTTACTTATGGCTACCTCATTTAATTACTTCATGCTGCCTTTTGATATTGTCTTCTTTGAATGTTTACACTATTGTATGATTGAAAATGACTTCTCTGTTTTTGCAGCATAACCAACCACACACTTTAGTAGTTTTCACTCTTGATCCTCCAATTAGGAAGGGCCAAACTTTGTACCCGCACATTGTATTGCAGGGATTGATTGGTGCAAATTGGATAACATACTTCCTATTTTTGATATCAACCTGCTGCCTTTTTGTCTTACCAATTTGAGACGGTCAATGTGGTGGATCTTTCGTTGGCTTTAAGCGAAGATCTTTTAAATACAAAATACAAGGAGAGGCTGCTAATGAGTTACAAGGTAATTTATTATCATTATTACTATTATTTCTGTTGTTTTAAGTCATTTTGGATTTGCATTAACTGTGAAACAAGAAATGCAAGTTCATTGTATTCACGTGTTTGATGTTGTTTACTTATTAGCATTTAATTTGACTTGTGAACCAGGGTCTTATCCATGACATCTTTACTCAAATTTTACGTGGCTTGTCTGGTTCCAAAGTCACTAAACCAGGGAAGTTCCGTAGCAGTCAAGATGGGTATGCAGTGAAGTCCTCATTGAAGGCTGAAGATGGACTGCTCTATCCTCTTGAGAAGAGCTTCTTCTTTTTACCTAAACCTCCAACTCTTATACTGCACGAGGAGGTATATTCAAGTTGCTGTAAAGCTCAAAATCTTGTGTGATATGTCATTCTTTAAAATTGACCTATTTCATTATGTAATTAGATTGATTATGTGGAGTTTGAAGGCACGCCGGGGGCACGGCCAACATGCATTACTTTGATCTTCTCATCAGACTGAAAACTGAACAAGAACACCTTTTCCGGAATATCCAGAGAAATGAGTACCACAATCTTTTCGATTTCATCAGGTTAGGTTTACTTTTCAGGCCCTCTCTCTCACTCTGGACTTAACAAGTCTACCTCATCTTTTTGACATAATTACTGCGTAATGCAGTGGGAAGGGCCTGAAAATTATGAACCTTAATGAAGCTCGGGCTACAGAAGGTGTTCCTGTTTTGCCCGATGATGACGATGATGCTGTTGATCCACATCTTGAGCGTATTAAGAATGAAGCGGGTGGGGATGACAGTGATGAAGAGGTAATGATGCCTATTTGTTATTTCTGTCTTCTCTAACTCCATGGACGTCTTTCTCTAAGTCATCCTCAGAATGTCTTGTTTGACAGTAGCATCTTTTGCTTACCCTTTTGTTGTCGGAAATTCCTGTAATGCCTTCTGACATTTATAACCTTTTCAGGATGAAGATTTTTTCCTTGATAAGGATGATGGAGGGTCTCCTACTGATGATTCTGGAGGCGATGAATCTGATGCCAGTGCTAGTGGTGGTGAGGAGGAGGTATAATTGCCTACTCATGTTTATATATTTCAAGTTCTGATTTACAAATTGGAAAAATATGAGCTGACATTCATGTATGGTGGCTTCAGAAACATGCAAAGACGAAGCGAAAAAAGGAGGCTACTGTGTCAAAGCCATCTATGGGCAGGAAAAAGGCCGATGATGATGGATCAAAGAAGAAAAAACAGAAAAAGAAGAAGGATCCAAATGCTCCGAAGAGGGCAATTAGTGCTTTCATGTACTTCTCGCAGAGTGAAAGGGAGGTAGGTATTCTGTTACACTTCCTTCTTAGTAAATCAATGACTTCTCCCTGTGTTCTGCAGTCATGTAAATCAATGACTTCTCCCCGTGTTCTGCTGTCTTGTATCCCAGCCTTTTGTGTTGAGAGTTATTGAAAAATATATAATGTGTTCTTTCCCATAGATGAATAAAAATAAGCACTCAATGCGGCGTATGCAAGTCTATCTTTCCTCCCCCGAATGTATTTGGAGTTCAGACCTATACTCAAAACAAACAATCCATGCATCATTTTGTTATGAACAAGAGAAAATCTAGTACATCATCAAGCTGATAAAATCGTAGTCAAAATTAAAAGCGCCAGTGTCCATAATCCCATTCTAGAATCCCTTTGTTTATAAATTCTGAAATAATGGAGTTCTTTGAACGGGTACTTTTCATGGGCGTTTCGTCCAAACTAAAGTCCTCCTGGCTAGTAGATTCATGTCCTAAATTAGCAAAGTCTGAGTCCTTGAGGATAAAGACATGGATGGATAAGAACTAAGACAGACATGGCCTTCAGTCCTACAAGTGAAAAGGCCGTATTCCTAATGCAGAGTTTACTGTGAGACTTAGTGGCCTTACAGAGTGGAGTGCTCTGAGGTAGAAGAGAAAATAGGGATCACGAAGGAAATCCAGGCTGTGGATTGAAGAAGATCTATCCAGGATTCGTCCTAGACAAATTTAACAAGTTTCTTTCTGTTTTTATTTGAATTTTATCGATAAGCTTAGTAGCATGTTTTTCTATTTTCAGTTAGAAATTATAGCTATAATAGTATGTCTGTGAATTATTGATAAAACAATTCCCTTTGACAATGCTGCAGTATTTTTTCTCTCAAAGGGCCAGTGTAATAACCCAGTGGTCATGGTGATCATTTGAAGGCCTCGGGGAAAATTTCTGTAGTGGCGTACATATTTTATCTGTGTATTAGTGTGATGGTTTTCTGTATTAATTTGTCGTTAATTTGCTTGGGTGGTCTCTCCATATTAGGCTTTGCCCCCCTCCCTTTTAGCTTAGATTTTGAAAAAAAGGTATTAGATTAGGCCCCATCTCACCCGTTTTTGGGCCGCCCTAATTAAATTGCCTATGCTCTAGATGTCCAGCCTTAGGTGTGAGGTGAGGTGTTGAATGTAAGAGCCCAACATCAGTTCTTCATAAGATTTGTGGTCTCATTATGAGGCTTGGGAAACAATTATCCTCCTTCCTTTCACTAGGTTTTTGGGTGTGAGTTAGGCTCAAGACCCCATTTAACTAAGTCTATTGTAATTTTTATTATTTGTCGGAAATTGCAACACACATGATGTCACTTTGTGGTAAACTGCTTCATTTTTGAGTTGGGATGCTTTTTGAGACTCATCATGATTGTAACGTTCAATTTTGTCTTCCGCTTACTTTTGTAGAATGTGAAGAAAAATAATCCTGGAATCATATTCACTGATGTTGGGAAGGTTCTTGTAGAGAAATGGAGTAAGTTGTCAGGTTGGTTATTTTTGTGGCATTCTGGTATATTTATCTTGTGTGTTTCATTCTTTTATTTATATTTAAGGGTGGTTGGTACAATGCTGCTGGTCATGTTTGTTGCAGTCTGTTTTGTGTTGTTATTTTATTTAAAGTATTTCATATTTAAGGGCAGCTGATACATTTATTGTGGCTCACTTACTTGATTAATGATTTTGCAGCTGCGGATAAAGACTCCTTTGAGGCAATGGCCAGGGCAGATGAGAAGCGCTACAGCGAATAGATCAGTGATTACAAGAACCCTCAGCCGACTGCCATGGATTCAGGGAATGAATCTGGGAGTTCCTAAATGCAAAATAGTTAAGATTGAGTGGGAACTTCAATGGTCGACGTGCCTAATCATCAACTGTTCGTAGTTGGAAGTCCTTGCTGCCAACATTTATGTGAAGCTCAAGTTTTGGGGCAGATGAGAAATAGGTTGTCGGGCACTTTTAGTCAGCAGCATAATGACTATAGTTCGTGACGTTCTGGAATATTTCTAAACATCCCTTGATGTGTAGCAGCATGATGTAGGAGCTACGTAAATTCTCCTAAACCTGTGTTTTCGGGATACGAAAAGGTAGTTTTATAATTTGGTGTGCTTTTTACCAAAGGTGTATTTAGGATATGACGTTTATGTACTGTTATTGAAGTAGTTATTATCAATTGCATTCATAGCCAATTATATCTCTACTTTAGAAATCAAGTCATCTCCTATCCAATATAGTTTCAGTATTATAAACAAACATTTCACCTCGTTTGAAGAATTGTTGAACTCTTATAAGCCGTATACCAGTTAGTATTGATGGATAATTTGTGTTTGGGGGTAGGTACGAGTGTACGATTAATTTGGAAGTTGTATGTGATGGATTTCTTACCTAACTAATAGCATTTACTTCATGTCATAAGGATGTTTTGGGCAGTCATCCTTAGAAGAGCCAGGGATGTTGCTGTGAGACAACTACTACATATCATCGCAACTTTTTGCGTTGAAGATGAATAAAAATTTTGCAGTCGGTTTGAAAGATAATAATTCGTAAGCAATTCATCAATCATTTTACATTAGTGGATTGATTAAGCAAATTTTAGTTTTTTCATCATGACTAGTAAATGCTTTCAACTATGAACTAACTCTCACTTATATAAATGTTGCTTAATCATTTAATAACTTTGAATACAATGATATTAATTCAATTATCGTTAAAAAAAAATATACCTCCTCGCAATAACTCCTCGCTTATTGCAGGAGGAGGTACATTTAAGTTGCTGTAAAGCTCAAAATCTTGTGAGATACATCTTCATTCTAGAAAAATTGACCAATTTCATTATGCAATTAGATTGATTATCTAGAGTTTGAGAGGCATGCTGCGAGTACGGAAAACATGCATTACTTTGATCTTCATCTATTCCAGAATATCCAGAGAAATGGAGTACATCTATTCCAGAATATTCAGAGAAGTGAAGTACATCTATTCCAGAATATCCAGAAAAATGAGTACGATAAACTGTTGCAGTTTTTAGAGAAGGATCAAGTCACTAGACGATGAACAAGAAACCTAAATCCTATTCCTAACTAATAACGATAGCCAGCAGTAAACCTAAGTCCTATTCCAAACTAAAACTAATAACCGTTACTATATGAAACATAAATTCTCTTCTAGAATAATAAAGAAAGCTAGTAAACATATAATTAAATACTTGGTTTCACGCATCCACGACACAATCTTTTTGATTTCATCAGGTTTGCTTTACTTTCAAGCTTTCTACTCTCTTTCTTTCACCTTTATATATTTTCAAGTTCTAATTTACAAATTGGAAAAAATATGAGCTGACATTCATGTATGGTGGCTCCAGAAATCTGCAAAAAAGGAGGCTAGTATCAAAGCCATCTACAAGCAGGAAAAAATCCCCGGAGATGGCAATTTCTGCTTTCATGTTCTTCTCGCGGAATGAAATTGAAGTAGGTATTTTGTTACGGGATTTCCTTCTTAGTAAAATTAATGCCTGTATCCCAGGTTTTTGTGTTTAGTTATTGAAAAATATAATGTTCATTTTGAAGGAAACAAAGTCTTCTTTCCTCATCAGATGAATAAAAATAAGCACTCAATGCGGCATATCTAAGTCTAGCTTTCCTCACATGCATGTATTTAGAGTCCGGGCTGCTCAAAACAACCAATCCATGCATCATCTTGCTATTATATATGCCTAAAAAAATAATTTTAACTATGTATAAATAGTATTATTTTTCGTCAAAGGGGGTTATGAACCCCTAGACATAAGGTAGCTCCACTCCTGATCAAGATGACCAAATCTTAATTGAACATAAACGTGCTACAGCCCATAATCACATTCTAGAATCCCCTCATAAATAGGTTTTGAAATAATTGAGTGTCTTGACCCGTTACCTTTCTGAGTCCTTGAGGACAAGACGTGGATCGATAAGAACCAAGACAGACATAGCCTTCCTTTCTACGAGTGAAAAGGGCTTATTCCTGGTGCAGGGTTAATGGAGAGACTTAGTGGCCTTACAGAGTCGTGTTTGGAGGTGGAAGAGAAAATGGAGATCACGAAGGAAACCCAAGCTTGGTTTCAAGAATATCTATCCAAAGTTGGTCCTTGACAAATTTAACAAGGTGTCGATTGCAACATGTTTCTCATTTTTAAAAGATACTAGTAATTTAACAAGGGGCACATTGGCAATCTGTCTGTTGGATGTCTTTCTATCGGGACTAGGACTAACAAACAGAGTTCACAATCAAATTAGACATCACACCACGAGTAGGTTTATGCACACTTCCTTTGATCGGATGATAATCTGGGTACTAAAATGCATCTAACATTTTCTTTGTTTTCAGACTAATTATCATTTTGATTTCACTACTTGCAAAAGGTTTGTTATTAGGGTGGAAGTTCTTAAAGCAGTTGATTGGATATGTTTGTTGCGAGTGTAATTGCCTGGGGGTAATGCTGATTATTTGAAGGCCTTGAGGAAGCATCTCTGTAGTGGTGTAACTGTTTTATCTGTGTATCATTGTGATAGTTTTCTATATTCATTTTTCATGAATTTGCTTAGGTGGTTTGGGCAATTCTCCCTCTTTAAGCTAATCAATCACTTAATATTTGGTCCCATATAAATTTGCCCACACTCTAGATGTCTAGCCGTGGGCGTGAGTTGTGGTGTTGAAGAAGGGAAAAATTCTCAGATGGTTAATGACCTCCTTCCTTTGAGCTTAGCTTTTGGGGTGTAAATTAGGCCCAAGATGTAAATTTAACAAAGTTTATTAATATTTTTTCTAGTTTGTTGGAAAATTACAACCACATACTGCCACGGTATGATAACCTGTGTCTTTTTTGAGTTGGTGTGCTTTTCTTACTTTGAGATACCTTTTGAGTCTCATCATGGTTGTAATGTTCCATTCACTTGCAATTGGTTTGTTTTTGTAGAATGTGAAGCAAAGTAATCCTGGAATCGGCTTTGGTCATGTTGGCAAGATTATTGCAGAGAGATGGATGAAGCTGTCAGGTTGGTTATTTTTGTGTCATTCTGTATTTATCTTATTTGCTTCATTATTTTATATTTAAGGGCGGTTGGTAAAATGATGGTCATGTTTGTTGCTATCTGTTTTGTGTTTTTATTTTCTTTAATTATTTTATATTTAGAGTAGTTAATACATTGCTCACTTTCTGGATTAATGATTTTGCAGCTCAGGAGAAAGAACCCTTTGAGGCCATGGCCAAGGCAGTTAAGAAGCACTATAGCGAATAGATCAGTGATTACAAGAACTCTCAGCTGACTGCCAGACATTGGATTAACGGAAACCCTCAATAGCACTGTTGATCTATCCATGCCCTTTACATGATTATCGCAGCCAATAATTTGTTGAAACAAGAAAAGTTCAGTTTTGTTCATTACTTTACAGATGAAGAGAGTAATTGTTTTCAACTAGTCTCACTCCTCTCAAAGCAAATGTTTGTCATGAAAAAACTACTAATATCCCTCCCCAAACATAAAATATAAAATAGCGTTGACACAGTTGCATAGCTTGGTGTGAATTTGCCATTTTTTAATTTCTTTGTGCTTTGGTAGTCCTTAACAGTTCAAAGTTACAATGAATTTTGATACAATAAATGTATATAGAGTAAATTTAAGGACAATACATGATGTTAATGATTTGCTTTGGTGATAATATGTATAGGACCATAACTTTCTAACAAGCTTGTCCTGGCTTGCAATTGAGTGCCCCTGAAAATCTTGTAATCCAAGTGACTTGATCCCCTGAGGCTGATGCAATCCCATCAAAAAGTTCAATGTGTTTCCTGGTCCAATCTGGATCTCCAGATTCAACTAAGAATGCTCCATTCATGAATAGATTACCTTGTGATCTCCATGACCATTGTTTCCACACTGATTTTGGGGCGTAGTCCCTCTTTGTTACCTCTTTCTTGAACATGTCAGGAGGAGCAATGAAACGATTACCCGGACTAATAATAACGGGATGTTGGCTACCTCCAATAGCATACATATTCCAATGTTGTTGTCATTGTTAACAACATGAATAAATCCCCATCTGCACCTCGGCATTCTCTGTATCAATCTCTTCCCAAAATGATTAAAAGCCACAGTAATCTGCATCCTTTGATCAATTGAAGAACTGTCACTCGCACCAAAAAGCATCACCTCATTATGATCAGTGAAAATGGCTGTTTGATATGGTAATGGCTGTGGATCCCTCGACAGCATCAATAAGCCCATCATAACAACTCCACATTGAGACATGATCCACCCAAATATTTGACGAACCAAATATGGAAATACCATCTCCATCGCTCTGTGTTCGTTGTCCAATGTGGTCCACCGCGTCTCTGACCATCCCACCACTGCCTACCACAATGTCATGAATGCGGAGACCGTGGATGATCACATTCTTCACATACTGTATCATAATGCCTGCCGACACATAATATAATTTAAAACAATTTTTTAAATAAATAGGTATGAAATGTTGAAACTGATAATAAAAAAATTACTTAGGGTCGCTACTGTCGTCGGAAGAATCTGTGACGACGTAGATCTCGCCGGCTTTTCCACCGGTGGTTCCTCTACCAAAGCCCATTGCACAATCAGCTAATCTTTTCGGATTTAAGGCCCAATTAGGTTGGCATCTCCAGCACCTATCAATTGGGTTGGTCACTAAGCAAGGCCCATTGTAGTTTTTGTCGCCGTCGCCTAACTCCCTCCTGCTTCCATTTATTGCATGCTTCTCTTCCTTTAGTTCCTTCACCGCCCTGTTTTATGGTTTTTAAGTTTTATTACAAAGGTCACATTGAAGTTCAGAAATTAAATTCTTAGCCAATTTTAAAATTTTTTGGTGCTAGAGTCACCTCAGAAAGATTCTTTTGCATTATAACATAAAAATAGTAATCCTAAAGTGCTAAATTTCATGTTTGTTTGAATAATAACAATGAGATGTTTTAAAACACATATTTTTTTCTATATTATATGGAAAGTGAAATCTTTTGAGCGTGTGATGTTCGTTTAACCTTTAACCTATATATTCAAGTTACCAGAGTGCATTGTATTTTCAAAAAGTTTTCTGACAAAATCTTTAAAAAATAACGAAAGCGTTCCAAGTAGGAGAAATCAAATGTTCTAATTTTGATATTACTATTGCAGAAACTCTTTAACGATGCATGTTGAATTTTTTTAATGCTGTTAATAAGATGATATGATATAGATGGAAGGAAAAATGTTTGACTCTCCAAATTATGGAAAAAGAGGATAATGCAAGGTTTCAAAGCTGATTGTGCCACCTAATTAAATATGATTGATATGATTGTGCCACCTAATTAAATATGATTGATATTACTATTGCAGAAACTCTTTAACGATGCATGTTGAATTTTTCAAAATACTAGAAATTAGACGGAGGAAATTAATTAACGTCCTCTCCAGTTTGCTTAGCAAAGGCAAGGGTGACATTTATCGGGTCGGGCTTATAAGCCTTGAGAGCCCATTCATCTGCTTCCTCGGCTCATCTCTCCACACCTCATCAAAGTCACCAATGTGACCATTTATTGCTAAAAATGTGGAAAATAATAACACAGACAAATAGATGAACTTAGGTCCTGCCCTTATAATTTAAATAGCTGAATTTATCTAAGAAATTTGTGCTTTTTTTTCTAAAAAATGAAAGAAGGTCTAAATCGGGTCAAACCCTGTCTTTTTAGAGGTGAGACTCTCTTTGTTGTAGCCTAAAAGAGCAACAACGTAAAGAGCTGTATTTTTTCTAATGAAAAAAATGTAGTTTAAATACTAAATAAATGCTAATACATTAATTAGTTGTTGATATTCTTTATATACGTATTAGTAATAAGCTATTTATACGTAGAAGGGGGATAAGGATTCCGTGCTAGGAGAGTTGGCGCTTTCAAGATTCGTATAGATTTTGAATAATATTATTGCAGATGCATAAATGTTTTGAAGGTTACATAAGCACACAATAATATTAAGTAATGAGATTCCTATTTAATATTTTAGACGATAACTCCTTTGGAGAAATCAAACTTTCTGTATAAACAAGATTGTCCTGAATGCTTTCTACGTCTGTATTATCGCATTGAAGAGGCGGCATTCGATTGCTTACTTCAAGTGATCAATTAGATGTCCTATATATTATTCCTGCAGCATTGAAGTAGCTAAGTAGCACTTCATTATCTGAAAACCCATATATCGGTATGATGTAAAGCCCAGGAACAACCTATAACTTGTTAATGTGAACCATTTTGTCCAAGATACTTTGACACCATAATCTTCTAGTACCCATATACAAAAAATATCGTCATTGTTATTATAAATAGAGAGTTTTCCTCCCAACACTGATACACCCACTTGAACAATGAATGATGTAGATGAGAGCAGAATCTTTGGCAACAATATTTCTATAGGGACCACCCATACCTCAACCCCGCATTAGTATGATATTGTCATCTTTGGGCCAAACCTTCATGGATTTATTTTTTGGGTACCTCCCAAAAGGCCTCATACTAATGGAGTTGTGTTGAACCTATTTAAGTAGGTTCTACTTCTCCTCTTCCACCGATGTGAGAGGAGTTTGCTACCCAACAAACCTTCCCTCAAACTCTGACCACACACAATATCGTGACCTCCCCTCCAGTGATTATCATTTCGGATTTGTCACCATCTTGTACCGCCGCAACAACCTGCGGAACAAGTCGCTCGACCATCTATTTTTATCGGGAGGACTTTCGACAAAAGACATTATCACAGAACTCCACATCGCTAGGTTACATTATCCGATCTGCCAAATCATCTTATACCATCGTTATCACCCAACGGGACACACCGTCTGTACCATCACTTGACAGGAAGACTTTCAATACAAGACAGCCTTGCATATCTTTGATCCTGATACCATGCCGGTGACTCCGCACACATGGTCCATCACACCTGCTCTCCGACCCTAGGCTCTGATACCACTTGTAGGGACTGCGCGTACCCTCACCCCAACCCCGTATTAGTATGATATTATCCGCTTTAGGCCAAACCCTCACCGATTTATTTTTGGGCACCTCACAAAAGGCCTCATAATAATGGAGTTTGGTGAGCACTTATATATTGCTATATTTTTTCTTTATTTTTCAATGTGGGACTCAATAATCCTCCCCTCAAACCAAGACCACATAATTCGTAACCTCCCCTCCAGCAATTATCGATTTTTCAGATCTGCCACTATCTTGTACCACCGCAACAACCCACAGGACACGCCGCCACCCAGTGTATTCCACCAGTGGGGACTGGGGAGAGGGTGGTGTAGACGCAGCCTTATCCCTACCGACCATCTGTTCTTGTCAGGAAGACTTTCGACACAAGTCATTACCGCAGTCCTCCACATCGCTTGTTACCATCTGATTTGCCAAATCTTCTTCCACCATTGTTATCAGCCAACGGGACATGCCGTATGTACCATCACTTGACAGGAAGACTTTCGATACAAAGCAACCTAGCAAATCTTTGGTCCTGATGCCACACCGGTGACTCTGCACAAAAATGGGAAAATAATGACACCAAAAATTTTACATGAAAATCCTTCTAAACAAGGGAAAAAACCACGGACCAAGAGGAGCAACTGAGATTATTATAGTAAGGAATTTTACATCGTGTAGGCACGAGTATAATACTCCCAAAGATTTCTACACACACAAAAGAAATACTCTCTTTCAATTTTTCACCTTACCAAATATCGCTACACTCTATTTTCTTCACAGACTATTTGTATTAAATAGCCTATGGTATACCTTACAGATAAAAATACTCAATGTATTTTATTCTCTCTGTGGTTCTCTTTCTTTTTCTCTCTTTGTTGGTGTGTATAAATAGAGAGCAGAAGCTCTCTATTTATAGGAGAAAAATGTTTTTCACCTCTTCTCTCTCTTGACTCTCTTTCTTTTTTCTCTCTATTTTGGTGTAGAAATGAAGGAGCTCAGAGCTCCTTTTATAGGCAAATTTCTGCATTTATTGATGTCATTGCTGATATTAATGAGCAGAAAAAATTGATCAAAGTTGGCTGTAATTTCAAACATTGTTGGCTGCCAAACTCAAACATTGTTGGCTGCCAAACATTGTTTCTATGCAGCAATTTTTGAATTGGATAATGGGGGCTGGACCCCACAAATTTCCCCCTCCAGACCTATTTTCAGAGGGAGGTATCTCCTTCTTTTCAGGGAGAGCTCATGCCGACAAGTTCTTTGCACAATTCAAACTTGTCTCTTGTCACAACCTTGGTTAGCATATCTTCAGGATTTTCATTTGTAGAGATCTTTTCAATCTGCATAGATTTGTCCTTTATCTTTTCTCAAATTCAGTGGTATCTCACATCTATGTGTTTTGTCCTCACATGGTATATCGAATTCTTGCTCAAGTCTATCGCACTTTGACTATCACAATAGACGACATACTCTATTTGCTGCAACCCAAGCTCTTAAAGGAATTGTTTAAGCCATATCATCTCTTTGCTAGCTTCAGTAGCAGTAATATACTCAGCTTTAGTTGTAGATAGTGCAACACATTTCTGCAACTTTGATTGCCATGATATAGCTCCCCCTGAAAAAGTAAACAGATATCCAGTAGTGGATTTTCTGTTATCAAGGTCACCAGCCATATCA